>OZ037776.1:12456656-12516656 GCA_964035525.1 Porites cylindrica | reverse complement strand
GGCGTTTAACTGTGTATAAGCACTTGGAGGATTTGCCAGACACGCCGGTCTACCATTCACAGATCTTTGATCGGAAAAGATTTGGGGCTATAAATGTACGACTCAGGCCACTAACAAGCAAGTTTTCCTAAGCGAATGTACGAGTGAATCAGGTTAGTTTATCAACAGAACGATGGAAGATTACTTTTCCGTGCGAGTAGAGACTACATTTCGCTCGGCTGCTGGCACCGCGAAAATGTAGACTCTAGCTCGCAAGGCAGACGATTACAGAAATTCGCCAAGAAATACTTTTCTGTGCTGATCTATTCCCTTCTCAAAGATGTTCCTCTATATGAAGCTTTTTTTATGCAAAGTATTGTCTGAAATGCCGTTTTAGTTAAAAACAAATATGACTACAACGCGAGTGTGTAAAAGTTCTCGAAACGTCGAGTGTTTTGATAAAGCTGCGTAAATCGACCTGAAGCAGTGCATGGAATCTTGCGTTGCCTGCTTTTATCTCACCTACTGTATGTAGCATGTGTTAAAATCTTTAATATGAATCCAGATCCAATCTGATATAAATTGGTGTATTTCAATAAAGCTGCTCAAAGATCAAGGCGGATATACAACTGACCAGCTACATACAAAGAGGGGACAGGTTTTAGTGTCCACTATTACTTTCTAATTTAGCCTGTAACTCGAGATCAAACCAGGACTTAAGAGTGAGTCCATGGGTGCACCAGGCAGGTGTGCTACATGCTATCTCTCCGATTTCAATGAAACTTGGCCAGTTTAAAGGGTCTACCCCAAAACTCAAAATGACAAACTGGTTCACAGTTTGGATCTTTATGGTGGGAGATAGCCCACCCAACTGGTTTAATTAGATTTTTTACCAATAAAAGTGCATTAATAACAGGCAAAAGTAGAAAGCTGTCAGGACAAGTACTTTTAACCTTTGACTATGAAGGTTTGTGTATATGTTGATACATCTTTGACCAATGCAAGGATGTAAGTTTCAGTCAATTTGATTGACAGCTTGTCAATCACTGGCCTTGAATGTGGGACCACCTTTTTAGCCATTCAAATACTTGCTGATTTTGAGATCAAATATCTCTCCTTGCCAGAAAGCTAAGACAATAATTTTGCTATTCCCTATTTACCAACCGTTCGGTCTACAATAAACATAAAAAACATTTCTGGGCTCTTCCTTTTTTGGCTGTCAGATGCCACTTGAAAACTGCCCCTAAATCAAGCTGATTTCCACTTCACCTGTCCAATAATTCAGCAATTAACGGCCGCTGAAGTTACTAAACCGACACTTTCCAGCACGTTATACAAGAATAATAATTGGGGAGTTAAATGCATGCTTAAAACGTTCGAGATTTTGCGAGAAAATTAAAAATTTCACACTGATTAGTGATGTATGTCACCAAAATATCGAAGGCAAAATCGTGATGTTTGTGACCTCGTTTTGATTTTCTCACAAAATCAGAAATTATTCTTCTTAGAAGTTAAACTATACAGAAGTCCTTCATTCGACAAGTGTTATGGTCTCTACTGTGACAAGACCAAGCTGTTTTTAATTTCCTGGAGAGATTTCAAGGCCACATGGCTCACGGTTGTTGACAAGCTTTGAATCACGCCAGTATAGCACTAGTCACAAAATATCGTCAACTCGCACATTTAAAAACAACATTCAATGATGAGAAATTCTTCCTTATAGCGATAAAGAATTACGCCTAAAACGTTCGTTAAGTTGAGGCTACAACCTCAGAAAAAGAATAGTGTTAGTTTTACTTACCACCGTCGATCTACGCAGAAGTATTATGTGCTGCGTGACCAGACAATATTTGTTTAGAATCCACTTCTTTGCCTCCCAAAGGCTTTCAGGAGGTCCTGCTTATCTCTATAACTATATTTATCGCCTCCTATCTTCATTTGTTTTTTTACAAATGCAAGTTTTTCGAAGATATCTGTCACTCTCGATCAAGATTATTTACGACCATGTATTAGGTGACAAAAAGAAAGAGCCTGCAATGTTTTGATCAGCGAATTTCCCGCGCCTTCCCAGGCAACTTGCATATATTCTAAACAATTTTCGGCTGTCTAAACAGGGAGAAAGAATGAATAAAACTAAGCCTAAAAGAAATAGCTGCGTTGACCAGAAATCTGCCGAAATCAAGTCAACACCCTTCTCTGTTGAAAAGCTACCCTTCCTGCACGCTTATTCCACTTGATAAGAACTTGGGAATTCGACCAATAGGAGTCAGCGAGGTTTTGAGACGAATAATTGGCAAGACCATATCCACCTTCTTAAAGGAGAAGGAGGGGATCGATGGCCACAGTGCGGGTGCCGAGGCCACCATATATATATACACGCCAGGGCCCAGACTTTTGATGATGATGGTACAGACGGAATCCTGTTGGTTGACTGCGACATCCAAATTACTTGCCCTGAAATGTCCATATCATCAACACGTACAGAAGTTCCTCGAGATTGTTCACCTGTGGAGAGGAAGAGATCTTATCCCAGGAAGGGACAACACAGGGTGACCGTCTAGCAAAGCCATGGTATGTGATTAACACATCCATCTTGATTCAGAGCCTAAGAGCGCGTATACCTGAAGTTAACCAAGTACCGTAAAGTTCCGATAGTAACAACCCCCCCCCCGAAAGTAGCGACCCCCCGAAAATAACGTCAATTTTTTGTGGCGGCTAGTAAGTCCCGTAGGTAGCGGCCCTTCGAAAGTAGCGACCCCCCCACCCCCAGAAAGTAGCGAGACCAAGTTTTTTATATTGTATACCTTTAATTTGTCAATCAATAGTCAAAATTTTAATGTACAATAATATGTTCGTGCAGTGTCACAAAATGTTCACGATAAGGCACTTTAATTTACAACTAGGGGCAGCTTTATGCCCCCATTCGTCCTTAACATCAGTTCACTGATGTAGCGATGTAAGAACTAACGTAAACAGGCATAATTTAGTATTAACAACAGGAACGTTTCTTCAAATTGAAAGTGAAAACTCTATATAGTTTTCGTCGATTAACATGAACGTCTTTCTTCCAATTAAATGACACTGAGATACCGTACGGGGTACAGACTAAAACGCAGCGGTGCGTCATGCAGGACAATCGAAGCAGTTTAGCTTTCCACCTCTGAGTCACTGAAGAACTCGATCTCCTCTATATCGGCTGATTCACCCATGTGGTAGTCCGGTAAACCATCGATACCATTGGAAAAAACGCTCGCGCCAGCTCTATTTGTAAACGATTTTTGTTCCCCGAGAGTAACGACCCCCCAGAAGTAGCGAGCCCCAAAGGCTGCTAATTCCGAAAGTAACGAGGGTCTCTACTATCGGAACTCTATGGTATGACTGGCTGATGACTGGGCGGGAGGCGGCCCAACAGAACTGTTATACAACTGGTACAAGCTTTTTTGTCAAGAAGGAAAGAAATGTGGCTACCTAGTCAATGGCTCCAAAAGATAGCTGATAGCAAAGCCCGGGTAGTAAAGACACAAGATCTAGCAGATGAGGCCGAATTGGTGTTTGGAGAGGGGGTCAGAATAACAACGGAAGGTCAACGACACCTAGGAGCAGTCATTGGATCCCAGGGGTACAAAGACCAATAATGTATTGGAAAAGTTCAGGGATGGAGGGAAAGCATCGAGTTGCGGGCTGAGATCGTAAAGAGTCAACCCCATGCCGCCTACACAAAGGGCTACAGATCGAAGTTTGCATATTTTATGCATAAAATTGACTCATTTAAAGACTAGGTGGAACCAACTGATAAAGCGATCAACAGTATTTTCCTTCCAGTTCATTTTGGTCAGACGGAACCGCTCCCTGATGAGTTGCAAGAACTATTCACAAGGGGGTCTGGGGTCTGGAGCCCCACCTCCTACCGATGGACATTGACGTATTCAACCTAAGCTTCCCCGTCACAATTCCTGAGGCTAGACTGGACATAAAGGCAGGAAGTTTCTGGTCACGAGGAGAAACATAATCAGTCTTCTATGAATGTTATGCATCTGAACTCAACGTGTAACCAGAACAAATCCAAAAAAATCGATTTTCGTGGAGCAAAGAGAAGAAAAGGAAGTACCAACAAAGAGTTATAGTCGTGGAAATGGGATCTTTCCTCCTTCCTACTTTGTGTTGTTTATTTTTATTCATTCTCTCTTCCAGTTTGGACAACCGAAATTGTCTTAAAAGATTTGTGTTAATTGCCGGGGAAGGCGCGGGAAATTCACTGATCAAAACAGTGCGGGCTCTTTCTTTTTGTCACGTAATACTTGCTGGTAAATCATCTTGATCGAGAGTGACAGAGATCTTCGAACAACTTGTATTTGAAAAAAAAAATGAACATGGAGGAGACAAATATAGTTATAGAGACAAGCAGGACCCTCTGAAAGCCTTTGGGAGGCAAAGAAGTGGATTCTAAACAAATATTGTCTGGTCACGCAGCATACATTATAGTTTGGCGTAGGTCAACGGCGGTTAGTAAAACTAACACTATTCTTCTTTGTAATACTATTCTTTTTCTGAAGTTGTAGCCTAAACTTCATGAACTTTTTAAGGGCGTAATTTCTTTATCGCTAGAGGGAAGAATTTTTCATCACTGAATGTTGTTTTTAGATGTATGAGTTGACGTTGCTTTCATGACTGGCATATACTGGCGTGATTCAAAGCTTGTCAACAGCCATGCACCAAGTGGCCTTGAAATCTCCCTTAAAACAGCTTGGTCTTGTCACAGTAGAGACCATAACACTTGTCGAATGAAGGACTTCTGTATAGTTTAACTTCTAAGAAGAATAATTTCTGATTTTGTGAGAAAATCAAAACGAGGTCACAAACATTACGATTTTGCCTTCGATACTTTGGTGACATACATCACTAATCAGTGTGAAATTTTTAATTTTCTCGCAAAATCTCGAACGTTTTAAGCATGCATTTAACTCCCCAATTATTATTCTTGTATAACGTGCTGGAAAGTGTCGGTTTAGTAACTTCAGCGGCCGTTAATTGCTGAATTATTGGACAGGTGAAGTGGAAATCAGCTTGATTTAGGGGCAGTTTTCAAGTGGCATCTGACGGCCAAAAAAGGAAGAGCCCAGAAATGTTTTTTATGTTTATTGTAGACCAAACGGTTGGTAAACAGGGGATAGCAAAATTATTGTCTTAGCTTTCTGGCAAGGAGAGATATTTGATCTCAAAATCAGCAAGTATTTGAATGGCTAAAAAGGTGGTCCCACATTCAAGGCCAGTGATTAACAAGCTGTCAATCAAATTGACTGAAACTTACATCCTTGCATTGGTCAAAGATGTATCAACATATACACAAAACTTCATAGTCAAAGGTTAAAAGCACTTGTCCTGAGAGCTTTCTACTTTTGCCTGTTATTAATGCACTTTTATTGGTAAAAAATGTAATTAAACCAGTTGGGTGGGCTATCTCCCACCATAAAGATCCAACCTGTGAACCAGTTTGTCATTTTGAGTTTTGGGGTAGACCCTTTAAACTGGCCAAGTTTCATTGAAATCGGAGAGATAGCATGTAGCACACCTGCCTGGTGCACCCATGGACTCACTCTTAAACAATACTATTTAACAATAGTTACATTACATAATGGTACCCAGAAAAACAAGGATAATTAGGTACTAGACAACTCAATGCCTACACAGAATATCACAACATGGGCTATAGGGAACATGGGTTTCGACTAAATAAATGTTAAATTTTTGTTAAATAAAGTTGAATTTCTTCTGCTTTGTCAATTTTGCACGTTTATTTATTGTACAAAAGCCTGGAGTCATGGTTTGTTTCGATTCAGAAGCCGATGTGCATTCGTTAAGTCTTGGTAACCGAGCATTCTCTTCGAATCCTGAGGCGCCTTTGATTTAGTCAGGGGCACCCAACGACTGTTTCCTCCTAAAGACTTTGAAAACACTTTTTTAGGCTTTCCAGAGTACTTTTAGACCTCTAGAAATGCATTCAAAGGGGCGCTAATACATTGGTATCTGTTTGTTCATCCTAGGGCAACTTGAGTCTTTTCGAAATTACAAGGATTTGAGTATTATTTTCCCGAAAATTTTAGATGCAATTTGACGTATTACGAAAGAGAGACATTTTCTGATTCCTCTCTCCATCGCATTTTTGAATCCGAAAAATTTAGGTTTTTTTTTTTTCTACAAAAAATAGCCTAACTTGGGATGTAAAATGTGAAATAAAACCTCAGAAAATCGTAGGGAATTTATTAGATATAGGTTTCGAAAATTGTACATGAATGGAATTCGAAGGTCATCTAGAACTTTTTAGCCATCCTCGAGTAATCGGAAAATTCTAGGCGATATTTTACAGAAAACACTCTTTGGGTGCCCCTGTTTAGTCGAAACCCTTGTTTCTTATAACCCATGAGGACAATGGTTATGGTTAGTCAAACTTCGTAGTAAAAGGGAAAGGTTAATTGTGAATTGATCACGCATTTTTTCTTTCAACACTCTTTATATCGTTACTTTATTTCAGACCAAGAAGCAGTCTGTTTAGACCAAAATGCAACCTTTGCACTTTCAAACATCACATTGCTAGCCTGTAATGTTGACTGTTGTGATGGCAACCTCTGTAACAATCAGAGCCTGACTGGTAAGTACAAAATGCCAGAGACGCAAAAGAGAGGTGGGCTGCGCGATAGCCGATGCGCTTGAAAGAAGATGGCACTCGCGCACAAGCACCGCCAGTACCGCTCTTTCTTGTGTCTTTGTTTTTTTCTTGAGCCTCAGTGCTACGCGCGCAGGCTAATGCACGTAAGTTACCTAGTTTGTTTTCATATCACCATAGTCTTCTGCCTAGAAGCTTTTGTATCCTCTTTCTAAGTAGCAATCAGATTCACCATTATGAAACTCGACTATTTCATTGATAGTCGTCTTGTCGCTTAAGTTTTATGTTTGCTGTACAGTCTGCACTCAAGTAAGTAACTAGTAATTTAGCTTAAGGAAGCTTATTAATATAAGCACCCAGCTTCTTTAGGCTTCCTTGTCACACTAATTTACATTTTAACTAACACCCTTTGTAACGTGTTATTGTTATGTTATGTGAGTGACTAAAAAACAAATAAATAAAATAAATAAATAAAACAGAATACAGTTGTTCTGTTTTTCGCCTTGTCTTTTTCAGGTTATTAGGGAGTCAAAATTCAACAAAATTTCTAAATTTGATTCATATATTGTAAAATATTGAAAACAGATAGTACCATTTAAAAATACTTTCAAACCTGAGGTTTCATTTTTGGAATGGTCACACCACAGAATTTTGTTCACAAACTCAACGGTTTGAAGCAGTGTTCACGAGACTCCATCATTTACTCTAGCAATGAAATGGTCAAGCAAATGTGTTTCTCCTCGTTTTCGTAAAGGCATTTCCTGGTTTATGTGACACACCAGACGACACAAATACTTCGATCCGCATGTGATTCTTTTCTCTGGCACTTTTAACACACATTTGCGTTCGAGGTAAGAGAACGCAACCTCTAATTTGTGTTGGGTGTTCTGTGTTAATTTGGGTGTCCTGTGCAATTAATGAGGGAGGTTTTTTGGAGATTGCATATTCGTCGTCGTCGTCGACACACATTTGCCTCGCTTTGAGGCGCTTACTTAATTTTTGCCTCACTTTGACGCGCTAACTCATGTGGTGATTCTTGTGTCGTCGGCGTTCATCTTCCAAAGGTCTGTTGAGGTCTGATATTCTGTCTTCGTAAAGCGTTCATCTTTTAAAAAGTTTGCTGAATCCTCGTAAAGCGTACATCGATCTGTGTTTGCTGAATCTTCCAAAGCGTTCATCTTTCTGAAGTTTGCTGTTAAATTTTACTTTGGATTAAGCCTCCATATTTTTCAGCATTGTTCGTCACTGTCTTTGGAAAATGTCTGCGACTCCTGGTGCATGCATCTACCCGGGTTTAGTTCGGCGGCCTTTGTGTCACAAAGTAAATCTACCAAGATGTGAAGCTAGGCGGGGCCATTTGATCATGACTTGTAATTTTTTCGGCACAGGACAAACGAACACTTTAACTCTATGTTATTTATTAGGAAAAACTTATAAACCATCCCACAGTAGCGCCACTCTCGAGTCACTGAAATCAACACGCTTGACCAAATTACTGGAAAAGTTATTGACGTGAGCCGCACACACGTTCCATTGAAGGCTTTGACAGGGTTAGTGCGAAGTTTGAATTCAGATGTGAAAGTTTTTAAAACAGCAAATTCAATGTAATTCATTTTGTCAACAAGTTGATGATTCGATTCTCTTAAAAATAACAGAGAAAATTATCCGAAGAAATGTTTTTGAAGAAAGAAAAAGAATCCCGGGTTAAGCACTAATCGGCCTTTGAGCAACTGCGCCCTGTAACTCGCGCCATTAAAAAAAATGTTCCATTTACACGCCCGACGCACTCTGGCATGATGTCTCCTCCGATTACAAGCACTTGACACCGAACCATACGATATCTTTTGAAAACGTTCTTGTAATGATACACAGTTTAAATAGAGGTTTCGCTGTACGCAACCCTTACGGTCAAAATATGCCATAATCATATTAATCTATATCGCAACTACCCTTCCGCCTCAACTGCTACCTGTATGCCTAACAAACATATCGAACGCACTCTCCTAAGCTCCGATTACTTCTAGTTTAAAAGTAAAATCAACGATAAAAAAGTAACACGACGTTTCGATGACTCTATGTCATCATTATCAAATGCGAAGAAAATTAGCATGAATTGGTGACATATATACAGAAAAAGGAAAGTGTCAGGAATATGTAAAGTTAAATTGAGGCGTGAAAATGGAGCAAAATAACAATTAATTACTTTTAACACATATGTTACTTTTTTTCCAAGCTTGCAAGCGGGCGGAATCATCCAAATTCTGCAATCTGATTGGTTCCGAGAGCGGGCGGTATTTTACGGTCTTGCCCGCTAACCCGGGCGAAATCGTTGGCAGCTTCATTCACAAGTTTGTTTGTTGTTTGTGAATGAGCAAAAACCGTCATTTTCAAACCATTTTTCTTTTAAAACTCGCGTTATTGTTAGCATTAGCCAGGGAAAAGTGAATTTCATTATTCAGTCAAAAAATCTGAAGGGAGAATCAAGCAAGTTAGCCTTGAAAGCCGTTAAAGTATAGCAAAACAGGTGGCTCGTGATGTCGCTTCACTAGCTTTATAACTGCGCTGTAAGCACTGCAATCTTGTTTTATGCACTGCTTATTAGACATTGTTGCTCTGTTTGTAATTTTGTTTTCCATTTTTGCTGTATGAAACTAGATTCTGCCGTTTTTCTTTGAATTTTGCCTCGCTAGTTTTCTACTTATCAGAAAAGGTTGTTGTCAATGCTTGCATTTAGCTTTCAGTCTTAAGCCTAAGCTTAAATAAATAACACGAATCACTTTTCCAGCAGTCGATTATCACCGTTTTCATATCTTTGTTTATAACTTGTTACTCACATTGCCTTCTTTCATTCGAATTCAATTCAAAACCATAAAATTGCTATGTGTAATTAGCTCCTTTGTGCAGTTTTCATCCCGCTCGATTGAACTAATCTTAAAGCAATTTTTGAATAATTCAGCCGAAGAAAATCCTTGATGTATTTTTTTCCTGCTGGTGCTTTTAATATCAAACTCGTCAATTCTTTTAACCTTGTTTGACACTCAGATTATGAATTGTCTAGCAAGACACAAAAACCTTTCTTTATTCGAAAAGAGAGCAGTAAGTGCCATAATATAAAATTACCCCGCTAAAATTCATTTTGAAATGTTTTGTTTTGGTTTGCAATCGATCGCGCGCTTCATCAACCTACTTCAACACACATAGGTTGGAGAGTGAAGGAAACTTTTCCTGAAACTTTTAAGTCTCAGTAGGAAAAAATAGAAATGTTATTCACCGGCCTAGATCGGTCCGTATTGGGAGAAACTGTGCCCTCGGTCTGAGTACTCAATACCTCGGGCACAGTTTCTCTCAATACGGACCTCCCAGCCGGTGAATAACATATATATATTTATTAGCCTTTTTTGCGCATATGTTGTTGACGGCCCTGGGACGAGCACGATTGCGAGGCTAATGCGGGTCAACAAAAAAAAAAATCAAAACAAAACAAAAACAAACATAGAGAATTTGCCGCTGAGTCGCTGGAAAACGATAGAAATTAATCTTAAAAATAGTAAGATTTTAAGGCTTATACTTTACCAGTAAGCCAAAGGGGTATCTGTTGCAAACAGCAAAATTGTGGGAAAAGCTGATCGTACTTAACAGAAGAAAGGAAAAAGCGACGAAAGCAACTTTTCAATGGCTAATATGATTCTCTGCGCGTAATGCTACTGGCGATAAGGTCTGAAATCTACGAAGCAATCTACGAAACTGTTTGTGGTGATGAAATTCGAAAGACACTTTACCTGACCAACTTTTCAATGGTTAATATGATTGTCTGGCGTAATGTTACTGGCGATAGGTCTGGAATCTACGAAGAACTCTACGAAACTGCTTTTGTTAATGAAATTCAAAGGACACTTTACCTGACCAACTTTACTGTTTTGTTGTTTTAGGTTTAGATAGAAGCGAAACATCCTCAACTCCTACTATTCCTTCCCCACGTGTTCCGTCACTAGAAGAAGAGAAAGAAGCTGTAAAAGTCTCAATTCCACTTATTACAGACCAAGTAAGTGTCTGAAAAATTAATGGGGTACGCACTGGGTGCCAATGAGCTTCAGGCCTCCAACAAACCACCCTTTCCCTGATCACGTGTAAATTTATAAACGTTATTTTAAGTAGCCTGAGTGCAGTCGACTTTCGCAACACCACCACTGGCTTCCCTGCAAAATGAAGTCTGAGGAATGGGAGCAGCCTGATTCCATACTGATGACGTGTCACTACCCTGGTCTGGGTACTCTTTCTGATGGGTTGAATATTAACTTCTGTTTGGAAACGATGTAATTATGTTCGCCAATGTCTGCCAGTTACTGTGTATGCTCCATCAGAAGCTAGTTACGATTGTTTGCTTCTTTGTTTGTTTTATATTTTATTGTCGTGTTTTCTTCTTCGGAACCCCTTAAGCCCCAATATCATTATACAAGTTATCTGGACTGATCTCCCCACATTTCCTAAAAAAAAAAAAATGTTCCAGAGTACTTGTTTAAAATTAAAGCATTCTCCTCAGGTGACTATTTCATTAATTCTCATAACCTTTTCCCTTGACACTGCAGTACGATGGACAAAACTGTTCTGGATTGACGTTTTACTATACAAAAATAAAATAAGCCAAGGAACCTTAATGATATTTTTGCCCTTTAAACTTTACTAAATTTCACACATGAAAAAATATTTTTATGTTGATCACGCAAGGAGGACTTGCGTTACGGTGTATCCAAACTTGGTAACGAAATCATAAGGGTACGCATAATCAGGTGATTTCTAAGAAAAACAAATCGCATGTTTTTCACAGAAAACGAAGTGTTGTCGTGTTAGAATGTCGTCTCCAAATAAATCTTGCAGCGAAGACAACTTGGATCGGGTCATTGACATGCGGCACTATGATCCTTTGATACATCAGCAGTTTAGCCAGTCAAAGATTCAAGTTGTAATGCTACCACCGAAAGGCCACGAGGCAAATCCAACAGAGTTGTTAGTAGAGGTATATGAGGGGTTCTACGCAGTGGTGGAGGTGGTGGAGCTGACGTCACAACAGCTCAGGGGATTAAAATGATGAGATCATCATCTAAAAATAGAAAGGTATTCTGTATAACAATCTTGGGTGTTGACGTCATCAAAAAAAACGATGAGAACATCATCAAAAGTAATCATTTAATATGGTAACTGGTGCGATGACATCAGCTAAACTTAGAAAGGGTTTTTTGACATGACCAGCTATTTTCTACAGTCTATGACATCATTTTCTATTTTTATCTTTTAAGACCATATAAATGGAGGTTATTATTATTAATTATTATTGTCATCCAAGACGAAAATGGGTGTCACTCAGTGTTTCATAAGAATAAATCTCAATCACTATCGTATGATCGCAAGGACTACAACTAAATAAAGTAACTGCATCTCGGATCAACAATTTCTAAGCTGAAAAACTCAATTATGATCCTTTGACCGTGGAGAAATGGGAAGGATTGTTTTTTTTTTTTTTTTTTTTTTTTTCTGATGGGCAGAATTGCTTAAAATTTTACTACAACTTTCTGATAATTATATTGTCAAATGCGCGGGAATTTTTCAACCGAAAGACAATAAAAATGTGTGAAAAAGGTAGATTGCTTTATAAACCACAGTCCTTAAGTTACCCATTTATCTCACAAGTACTCAAAGTAATTACAACAAACTCCCAAAATCAAAATATCAAAATGAAGGTCGCAGTGATCATTTTTGGCCACAATTTTCAGTAGCATTCCTTACAAAATAGACACAGCCGCTTTTATATCCTAATAACAGCGTCGAATTCAGAAAAACTCACCCCTTAGCTTTTGGCCACCTGATCGGTTTACCGTTCATTAAATACTATAATTATGCACAAATGCTTGCATGGCCACTGATCCTGATCTATATTGCATATGACCTCTACATGTTGAGAAAGCTCCTGGGACAACAAATATAACAATACTTGGCTTACGTACTAAGAAATGATCAATTTAATCACGCGACTTATGAATGCTTGCTAATAACCATTTAGACACATTTCTTGAGAGATAAAAATTGAATGAACTTTATTGCCCTTGATGGTAAACCGAATACAGAAAGAGTAATATAAACAACTTTATTTCAAATGAAAAAAGTCGATCAGTCCTCATCTTGATACCTGGAATATTTATAAGGTTCAGCTCTATATCTTTGACGTCGAGTTTGTTTTCTCTGTTTTTGAGAGTCGTTATCATCTAAGTAATTGCCAAAGTGAATACGGTGCCTTTTTTGCTTGGGTCCTTGTTATGGAGTTTCTACTGTAGGTGAGGGAGTCAGGATGGACGAATTTGATACCACTGGTGTGGAGCTTAATGTCGTGGGTTTTGGCAAGATGCTTGGTTGATTTAGCTTCGGAGTTATATTGAAGGGTTTCAGTGGTTTAGTGGACGCTTTTGATGTTGGAGAATCCTGTTTGCTTATTTGTTCCGGAAAAGTACTGTTTATTTCTTCACGTTCTATCGCATCTGAATGTCGAACTGTTGGCGTATTCATCTGTTGTTTGAAACTCAGGTATCTGTCTTGCAACTGAAAGTATCGCTTTGCTTTTTCATCATTACTGAGATCAGTGCGAGAGAGAATATCATCCATACTATCTCGTACCTCTTGCATTGCATGAATTAGCGGATCAGTCGATAGATTTTGCTGTCTCAGATACCTTAAGAGGTCTTTCGAAATATTGCCAGTTGACTAAGCCGTTCTTCACTGGATAGTACATTTGTCCGCAGTCTACAGTTATCTATCTTCTGGTAGATTTGAAGACAACTACACCAACCGAAGGGTCTTTTGACTGCTTCTTCGTACCGCTTTATAAAGAAATTTTAAGTCTATCCGGGATACATTTGCTTGGCCAATGTCACAATTTGCAATTTATCTCTCGGGTTCCTAAAAAGTATTAAGTAATGGCTGTTTAAACTCATGCTTCGACTATCCTTCCCTTGATAAAACAAATTCTGTACGATATAAATTACACTCAAGTTGCGATGATGAGACCCTTAGTAAAAATGTTTACAATGCGCTTGTCTTTGCTGGCATCAATCATTTGATCGTCAAGCACGATAAAGTTTCGCTTGCTCACATCGAAAAAGGAGTCATCTTCTAAAGCTGGGGGAATGCTTGACAAATTCTATTTGAGGTATGGTGCTCTGAATTCATAGTGGATTTATGTTTTGGTTTTAGAAAATCTAACTCGTGCGTAGGATTTACGGGATTGGATTTGAATTCGTTTGGAACTACTCTGACTTCATTGTAAATTGGATTTGACACAGCAGTTCAGTTTGTTAATTTATTTGGATCTTGGCCTATTCGGAACGTGGAATCCTTTGTGGAATAAAGACAAGGTTTACGTACGGAGTTCGAGTGTTCGACTTATTTTCGTGACAGTTTTCGACTTTGGACCGTAACAAGGATGTTGAAATCGAAACTGCAGACATTTTTGGCATTGTTTGAACTTGAGTTAAACTAACACTGCTGTGCTTAGAATTCTGCATACTATCTTTCCTGCTATAGGTGTTTTGGTATAGGGAACAGGCCCAACTCATATCATCTACTTGGAAGCTGATTTCAAATTGAAAGAAAAATTTGAATGTCTCATCTTTATAGACGCTTACATGACACCACCACCACGTATATATTGTTTCACTGCCGCCACCACCAGCATCACCACCATCACCACCGCATATCTATTGTTCTACTGCCACCACCACCGCCACCACCACATTTTTATTGTTTCACTACGGCCGCCACCACCACAGTTCTGTTGTTTCCCTAGCGCCACCACCACCATATTTCTATTTTCTCACTGCCACCACCATCATTACACTTCTATAACAGAAGATAAAATATTGAAATAATTCCATTATGCGGTAATGTCTTGCGCTGTGAAGAACAACTTTGGCTTTCTTAAACTGTTGGCTGACTGTCCTTCTCACCAGTGTCATTTTCTCTTAAGGACTGCCACTCCACAACAAATACACGCATTGGTTCAAGTTTTCACTCAATAAGTACATCCCTATTCCTGAAGAAAATAAAAGAAAATTGCTTCCGTATAAGGAAACGCTAAGTTTTCTCGCTTCACCGGCTGTTCCTTATAAAACAAAGAAGCGCATGCTAGTGCAGGACGGTGGTGGCTTTGTTCAAGACTTATTGGTCCCTGTTATTACAACCTTAGGCTTAATGATGCTTTAAAATAGACAGCTCATCATTACATCTAATCATTTCAAACTTGCCTTCCACGTGTCGTGATCAAATGAAGAGAAACATAAACTTAGTTCAAAAGGAGCTAGAGAGCGAAAATGAAGAAAGGGGAAGTTCTGATAGTGAACTTAGTGAAAGTGAAGATGAAGAGCCAAGAATTAAAGATGTTTTAAACAATCTTTCCGAAGCGGTGTCTAAGAAGGGAGCTTTTGATTCGTTGCATAGTATGGCCACATCCACAGATAGTCCGTTTTGAACTCCCCGCGGCGGACAGCTGCTTCGAAATAATCGCACAATACCGGTCACAAACATCGCCGAGCTAGCTGAGTATGTGCTCCTTCCTTACAATGAAGACGTGACCAAGCCTCGAGCACTTAATACGTTCCTTGATGGACTGGCGGAGGTAGGAATCGATAAGCAGTTAATAAAGAATTCAGAGTCTTGTACAATTACTTTACCACCACAGCAAGCTAGTACACAGCGTATACGGTTGAAAATTCGTTCAATTCCAAAAGTGGAAGATGGTGGACAACAACCCATCGCTCTAATCACTTCGCAATGCTCGAGACTATACTTTCTGAGTTCTTTCAGCTTGAAAATTGTTGACCCTGGGAGGTCGTAAAATTTTTTCTTGAGAGAAGCACTTTCTATTTAGGGGGGGACTATGGGCCTCGCGATCATACGATAATGATTAAGTTTATTCTTACGAAAGACTGAATAATAGCCATTTTCGTTTTGGCTGACAATAATGATTAATAACAATAACCTTCATTTATATGGTCTTAAAAAGATAAAAATAAATAATGATGTCATAGACTGTAGAAAATAGCTGATCATGTCAAAAAACCCTTTCTAATTTTAGCTGATGATGTCATTGCACCAGTTACCATATTAGATGATTACTTTTGATGATGATCTCATCATTTTTTTATGACGTCAGCACCCAAGATTGTTGTACAGAATACCTCTCTATTTTTAGATGATGATCTCATCATTTTAATCCCCTGAGCTATTGTGACGTCAACTCCACCACTGCGTAGAACCCCTCATATACCTCTACTGTTGTTTCAAGTTGTGCAACAGAACGTGAGAAAATGGCAAGCTCCTGGGAGAGGAGCTGATCAATATGGTCAAGCAACTATTCGAGAGGCCTAAATATCAGTGTCTGAAGTTCTTGGCCGCCTACGCTTTAACACAGCAGCATTTCGTGGCTGCTACGCTCATAGCCTGCGATTTTTCTCTCCCTATATCTCTATATATCCCTAAATAATTTAAAAAAATGACAGTTTAAAAAACTGCAAGATCGCGGCTATAGGTTAACAAAAAAAAGGGATGCATTCTGGCTTGTATAACAATCAGAATTTTCAAGGGTTGAATTTGAGTGAGGGGGTTGTTATCTATATTCAGCATAAGCTGAACACTAGAAAGGGGGCAACTTTCTCGTCACTTTTCTGTGGTTTCATTAACTAACTCAGTTTGATATTTTCTTTGACAGTATGAATGGAATTTCCAAACCGACAAGACTTTCAAGGAAAAAATTTCCTCTGTTACAACAAGCTTTTGTACTCAGAGCAGAATAAAATGTGCATTAAAGGAAGCAAGGCGTAAAAGGTGATTATCATAAGTGGCCGAAAGGTTTCCATTCCAAGTTTATATTCTCTCTTTAAATTTATGATTTGAATAAAAATTTACTTGTTGAAAGTCTATAACGCTCCTCTTTGAGATTCCCCTAAAGCACTATAGTGCAGGTTTCTCGGTAAATGGGTTCAGTTTTATAGTTCACATTAATTTGCTAGGATGAAATCCTGACTGGGAAATACAGTAGAATTTCGAGACAATTCAAACTGGAACTGTCTTCCCTTCCCATTGAAACACGCTAATTCGTTCCTCGATTTCTCGAACCCCCCGAAAATTCTATCCTTTTCGCCAAGAGGTTCGGAAGTTTGTACGGGGTATCCACTATAGGGACCTTTATGTTAGGCAACTAGTATTAGATTACGTGCAAAGCGTTAATTTTTAATCTATTTCCCTGACCAATAACTTGTAACACCACCGGTCTTATCTCTTCATAGTCTCTGATTTGCTCTGACGAAGAGCTAGCGTTCAAAAAGTCATCTTTTGTATCTCTTCGAGCTGGTGAAATTGCCTTATTAACTGATAGATATAATTGGCACAAAAATTCGAAAACCGTATTCGTACTCGATCTTGTACTCGTTGTTAGCCTTACAGGATCTTTATTGGGGACAGGGCTAAGCAAAGTTGTGAAAGCGGGTTTAGGGACGCGAAGGACCGGCTCCCGCGTCTTTCGCCTGCTTTTAACACAACGTTCTTTTTATCTAAGTTTTCGAGTACATAAAAAGTCATACGACATCAACAGGTCTTATATATTTCAACACAAAGAACGGTAAACAAAGAAAATCACACACGATAACGTGTTTGTTATCTACGGACAAATTTCTCGGTTTTTTTTTTTTTTTGTTGTTGTTGTTTTGTTTTGTTTTTTTTGCGTCTCTGTAATTTCTCCTTTATTATTTTTTATTTGATTAATTTGTTTTTAATTATAAGAAGTTGCGCGAAACGCTTTCTTCTCATACATGTAGAAAAATAATTCATTACTTGATTTGTCGGTTTCCCACCAGACGCTCCCTCTTCGACCTCTACACCGCTGACCAAGTTCATCTTCTCCCTGGTTACCCAAGGAACGCCTCTGGCTCCCTTCAGGTGGCATTTTACGTCCAGCAGCCGCGGGGTCTTTTCATTGGAAATGCGTCCATATTACCTGGAGAAACTCTGGTCAACATAGTTAAAACATACAAGTCAGAGATAGAGACAGCCATCGGCGCCGACATTTCTCGAGTTGAAGCGTTCATTCAATCCCTCTTGACACCGACAACACTACCGAAAAAAGTGCCAGACAGCAATGATACCAACAAGGGGATTTTTATTGGTGTGGGAATAACTGGGGGGGTTGTCTTGATTTGTTCCATTTTGCTGGTAATTTTTTGGTAAGTTACCTTGAAATTCATCGGCAATAGCCCGAACATTCGATTTTCCGAATCTCATTCAAACTAGTTAAATATAAACATAGTTTCTCTCGTTTGGCCAGGTTATAGAACTTTCGATAACTCTAAAGAGTTGACACAAAAATTAAGGACTATTTTAAAAATGAATTCAAAATTGAGAAAAGTAAGTAAGTAGTTTATTTATAAACGTAAATAACTAAGAGTTAACAAAAACTCGTTCGAACGTGCACGTAAAAAGTGGGAAATTTTTCGTTTGAAAAACGCATTTTTGTGGCATATTTGTGAGATGTAACTTGTTCCGCAAAGCAATGAAATGAAGTAAGACTCAGAATTTATTATTAATGACAGCCGCTATTATTTAAGGTTAAGGTGCAACGATATTGCAATTCCGGTGTCCTTTTTTTGGCTTGGGTCCGATGCGTAATGTCTTTTTGTCTGAAATAATTATTCCGAATGCAAGAGATCTTATGAAACCAAGTTGGCTTGATTTGCTTAACTGGGTAGAGCACTGCAACCAGTCATTGACAATTGTCACAGCTCGAATTTCAGCCAAGCTAATTTTTCTGGCAACTTGTTTTCACTGCATGAAAAAAGCCGCGCCTACTAACATGTTTTTTCTGTACTGTTATGCTATTAATAACTTTTTGTCTGTAATCATCGCCACCGTCATCATCATCATCATCATCATCATCATCATCTACATAATCGTTATCATTATCATCATCGTCATCTCGCCATTACTTCCAGTTGTTTATGAATTATTTATTGATAGAATTAAGTCCTTTCCTTTCTCTTTTACTTTAGGTTAAAGAGGAGGAGAAGGGGGAACATTACGATCTCATTCAAGTATTCGAAGAGAACGGAAACTGTCGACGGTATCAACTTAGGATCGTCTAATTTAGGCCTCCATGACGGACCTTGACCCCCTCAAAACGGATAGTTTAGTTAAAACATTTCGTCTTTAGGAGGGGTATTTGAACAGGCCTGTCTTGAAAAGTTCAAATGCCAGGGGGGTTTCCCGGACCGGGGGGGAGTTGAAATTTCGAATTGATTGGCTTATTACTTTATCACATTATTAGACTACATCGAGCGCAAAATATCGGCAAAGCTCGGTATGTTTCGTAAAGCGTACAAGATCATTCTGCGTAAGTCGTGTTTAACGCCTTATAACGCCATGATACTTCCAGTATTCCACTATTGCGCTGTAGTATGGGACTCCTGTGATAAGACTGACCGAGAGTACTTATAGATAAGCTGCAAAGGTGTGCCTCCTGTATTATTGAAGGCTACACAGATGCACCATCACAAATATGTCGCACATTCGGTTGGCCTACGCTCGAGTCCCGCCGGAACTATCTTAAGTTCATGCTAGTGTTAATGAGCCTCCATGGCCTGGCTCCAGCATATTTACTTAATGAATTTAGCCACTCGCGCGATTTTCATTCATATAACAAGCGCCATAGAGATTTGCTCCGTCTACTGCTAGCTAGGACAACTAAGTACCAGGGCTCCTTCAGGTTCAGTGGAGCCAAGATCTGGAACACGCTTCCTTTGGACCTGAGGAGGGAGCATGATATCAATAAGTTTGCGTTTGGCCTGAAAAGGCACTTTAGATCCAAGCCTAACTGAGCCTCCCTTACTTTTGTTATACTTAGTTGTACCATTTTTTATCTTTACTGATTTACAATGAGCACTAATAATTATAATGAGCACTCACCTTTCGCGGGAAAATGAAATCAATTACCCCTGCACATGGACACTAGTCCCTACGTGCCCATGCCACTCGTAATTTATTTTATTTTTTTGTATGAATGTTCGTGTACTCATTTTACTTTTTTAACCATGTCTTAATCTAGGGGCGGGGCCTCGCATGGGACGTTAGTCCCGTTGCACCCACCCCTTTTGGGTTTTTGCTTCTTTTTTTCTTTTTTTCTTTTTTTTGTTATTGTGTGTGTTGTATTACGAATTTATATTGTATTCACTAGAGGAGCACCCAATAAAGCTTTGAAAAAAAAATTGTCTTGTGTGTTGTTTTTTTTCTTTTTCATCAGAGCAGCCTCAAAGCAGCCTCGCTGAACTGGCCGGGCACCCCTGAGTAAATATTGTTTAAAATAAATAAAATAATTAATTAAAGTATACCATCTTTCGAGGAATCCGGGCCACATAATATTGCCTTATTTACCGTCTCTACTGTAACGTATAGCCTTTGAAATTATTTCAGTACCTTTAAATAACACTCTTTCGCGGTGATGATAACATTCCCGACAAGCACATGTTACATGTAGAGATTGTACTAAAAACAAAACAACCGGAAGCGGAAACGAGTCTTGTGTGTGACGTATTCATCCGGGTTATCAAAAAGAGAGCGCGAGCTGAACGAGTGACGAGAGAAAAAGAAACGGAATAAATGTGTGAAGCACGTGAGGTGTAAAGAAATTTTACGGTTTATTTGTGGACGCATGAAACAAGGGTAACATTTTGGCGACCCTGCCAGGACGAACTTCCATTCTCAAGTCCGTGGGACGTTATTTGTTGTCAAGGGAAGCAGAAATGGTCAGAATTGGAGCTAAGGAGATTGTGAGTGGAGCGGTATGAACACGTGGATTTGCAGTTGAGGAGACAAGCGGCGACCGAAAACAGCCAGATGCGTACGGTAGGACTTTACAATATTGGGCTCTGTGACGGTGGAGTACATTCGCTAGTTGTTTTGTGTTTGGCGAAGTGGACGAGTTGATTTGTTCCGTCGGCTCACTGTTACCGGGATTTTTTTTTTTTTTTTTTTTTAATCACAGAAATGTAGCTTTAATCACTGAATAAAGGTGGGCGCCGTTGACTATCGTAATGATCGTAGCGAACTTAAAGTAGTAACTTAGCGTACTTAAAGTATCGTTGACCGGAAATTTTTTATTATTATTATTATTATTATTATTATTATTATTTTATTTCCACAACAAGTATTGACATACATTGTAGTAGTACATATCGTAATATTAAAATCACAAAAAAGTCATACAAGATATTTGATTTCAAGTCAAGGGATTCTACATTTTACAAAGCAATTGAAAAACGTGGACATGTTTCGAGTATGCAACTAATTTGTATGACTAAACAAAAAAAAACAAATATTGTCACAAAAACAGAAAGGTACGAGACTAAAATAAACAAATAAATAAATAAATCAAGCAAAAAGTATATACATATAGTAAAATAAAATCACACAAAAGGTCATACAACATATTTGGTTTCAAGTTAAGGGATTCTACGTTTTACGCTTCTTATATATTGTTAATGCAACAGATTTTGTGAGAGGTTATTTTTAAAGCGAGACCATTTCCGTACAAAGACGTTTGAGTCGTTATTGTGGAATGCAATATGCTTTTCAATTTCTATCGAGTTCATAAGTACCTGTATATACACCTGCAGCTTAGGAGGCTTGTTCCCAAGTCTGCAGGTGTATATGTAATGTCTAGCTATAAGGAGTAGGTGATGAAAGAGAAGGTCTTTTACGTCGTCAATGAGACCGAAACAGAGAGACAAGGAGGGAGAGACGTTTTCTAAATCTTTGAAATTTTGAGGCATCCACTCGAACATGCTCTCCCAGAAGTTCTGAGTGTATCTGCAAGTCCAGAATAGATGAACGAGGGTTTCTTTTTGTTCCTCGCAAAAGGAGCAGGAATCTGTTTGTTTGATACCTATTTTGTACAGGAAGTCATTTGTGGCTATTTTTCTGTGAAGGAATTTAAATTGGAACGCTCTAAGCTTTGACTCTCTTGTACACAGAGATGATAGGCAGTACGTATTTTCCCAGTTTACAATTATACTAAGATTACAATGTATGTCTCTCTCTTCCAACCACTTTCCCTGACTCCTTGATGGTATAGAAGCTTTTTCGTTTATTAGACATTCATAAATTTTCTTGGAAACTTTGGTGTGAGACAGAAGGGTATCAACTGGTTCCTTTGGAGTCGAGTCATGATAGGCTGTAGAGTGTACTTTCTTGTAATGTGCTACAGCAGATATCACTTTGTGATATTCGAGATAATTGGTTTTGATGCTATATTTATCTATGAAGGCGTTATAGCTTAGAAAATTCTGGTCGTTATCTAACAGATCTCTAATCTCCTTTATCCCGGCGCTCAACCATGATCTGTAGAAGAATGGGCGATTTTCAATTCTAATGTGAGAGTTGTACCATATATATGTGGGATTACAGCGTTTGCGCTAGGTTACTTGTGTTCAGTTTGGAAATAAGCTTTCGCGGTTAGAATTAATTATGAAACAATTACAACTCCAAGTAGAGTCTCGATTGTTCGAACAAGATGAGAAGGGTTTGGCTGGAATGATAGGACTATTGGGAATCGACGATGACCTTGCGGGTAAAAGTAAGATGCAGAGAATCAAAATTATTACGAAAACCATTGACAGCAAAATGGCGGGCGATGAAAAGGAAGCACGAGCGTGCCTCGAACAGTTACTTGCTTTTGTGACCGGCAATGTACCGCCCCTCGAAGAGGTAGAGCAAAAACCAGCAGCTTCAGGAGTAAAAACGGAGAAACAATTTTCTGACGGAGGACCTAAACAAGAAAAGGGAGTGGAAGATATATTGAGTCAGTTAGCGAAAAAAAAATCGAGTTCATCTTTGCTACGTCGCGAATTTAAGATTTCTGGTCAGATCGGCGAACCAGGGCAAACCAACTTTTGTTTCCTTAATGCACCAAATAGACTCAAGGCTAAAACGTGATTACCAAGAAAATGAAATTGTGGATGCAGTGATTCGTGCCATCTCTCCACACAGTAGACTTCGGAGCTATGTTGAGACTCTAAGTGACCTCTCACTAGCTAAGCTACGAAGGATCCTTCATGTCCATTATAGAGAGAAAACAGCCTCAGAAGTATATCAGCAATTGGCCACCGTGTGCCAACAAAGTAGTGGTGAAACCCCACAACAGTTCCTTCTCCGTGCGCTGGATTTGCGTAACAAGGTGAATTTTGCAAGTAAGGAGTCAGATTGCGAGTTCAATTACGGTGCATCCCTGATTCAGAAAACCTTTGTAAAATCATTTGAAACTGGTCTTCGTGATGACATCCTTGCATCTAACTTAACCCACCTTACGCACTTCGGGACTCACCGATGAAGAGCTCATGCGGCAGGTGAATGAATTAGCCTCGCAACAAGCAGAAAGGAGTTCCAAGCTGGCTAGTGAACGCCAAAAGTCTACCAAAGTTCATACATGTGAGGTAGGCAAAGACGAGAGAGAAGCAAGAGCTAAGAATGCAACTTCAGATGGAGTTCAGCAGCTTTCGCTAGAGATCCGTCAGATCAAGTCAGAGATAAATGATCTCAAGGATCAAGTCAATCGTCGAGGGAGCCAAGCAGAAAATTCTAACTGGCATGGGCCATCCTACAGGGGCCGTGGGCGTGGTTATCAGCCAAACCGTACAAGTTGGGGTTGTCAGAATTGCAAGCAGAGGGGAAGAGGAGATGAATGTAATCATTGCTTTGCTTGTGGTGACTCGGGGTATGTGTCTCGGGAATGTTACCGTAACGAGAACCGGGGTAGTCGACAGGGAAACGGTCGACGACTATTCCGGCGGGACGCGGAATAGTCGACAACAGTAGTAACAAGTCCCTCCGATGTAATGGTTGTCGGAAAGTTCAGTCAGGAAAGGCAAAGTTCTTACAATGTTCAAAGTGCAAGGCCGTGAAGTATTGTAGCCGGAATTGTCAGAAGAAACACTGGCAGGAACACAAAGTGTTGTGTAATGCGATTGAGTACCTGTCAAACAAAGCAAAACAAGAGAATGCGGATCCCAGTAGTAGCACCTTTGTCAGTCACCTAACACCACAGGAGCACGCCACAGTAGTAGGATTGGTAGGAAAGAGGTGTACTGTTAAGGGGGAGATCCATGGCCAAAAGGTAGATGTACTTTGGGACACTGGGGCCCAGGTGTCCTTAATATCTGACCAGTTAGTAAGAAGGAATTTCCCTGGGATCACAATTAAGAACATATCAGAGTTGTTAAATTCTGAACTGAACCTGACCGCAGCCAATGGTGGTGAGATGCCATACATAGGATGGGTGGAGCTTAACTTTAGACTGTTGTCGTCTAAGGAGGAATTGGCAGTTCCCTTTCTTGTTACACACCAATCATTAGACACGCCAATAATCGGCTTTAACGTGATTGAGGAGATTGTTAAAACCAGTAGTGAGGATGCTATGCTACATCAAGAAATCACTTCAAGTTTTACTGAGTTAAATGGCAAGAATGCTTCAACATTAGTGAATTTTATCCAAAGCCGTAATCAAAGTGATCTCTGCTTGATCAAGACCATGAAGCATGATACTATTATACCTCCCAGACAAAGTCAAAGTGTGACTTGCAGAGCAAACACAGGGCCTGTAGAGAGAACTACTCCAGTACTGTTTGAACCGGATGAGTCTAACCTGTGGGCTAGCGGGTTAGAGATTACCGAGACTTTGTTGACTGTAAAGAAAGGGAAATCAAGTAAAGTGGAAATTGACATTGTTAACAATACCAACCATGATATCAGACTCCCGGGACGAACCTTGCTCGGGCGACTACAACTTGTACAATCAGTTACACCAGTAGAAGTTAGGTTAAAGGACTCTAATGGGAACATGAAAACACCTGATGAAGAGAGTAGAGAAGCAAAAGTTGCTGATCAGGCTACAACATGTACTGGAAACGCCGGAGGCCCACCGCTTATACCTCCACATGCTGAAGAACCTGTGAGTACTCCATCACACATAAAGGACATAGACCTAAGTGGTCTCAATGCCCATCAGAAGGAAGTGGCACTTAAATTACTTACCGAGGAAGAAGATTCATTTGCAAGGGACGACAGTGATGTTGGCTGTATTAGAGACCTTGAATTAAACTTGGATCTTGAGGATCAAACCCCTGGTCAGAAGAAGAATTATGTGGCAGTGCCAAAACCACTATGCCCAGAGGTAAAGGCTTATATTGAAGATTTGTTAAATCGTGATTTCATCCGAAAGTCCTCCTCGTCTTACAGTTCACCGGTTGTTTGTTTCAGAAAGAAGGACCAAAGTTTGCGGCATTACGTGGATTACAGAGCACTGAACAAGAAAACGCGACCTGATCGCCATCCGATACCGAGGATACAAGAGACTTTAGATAATCTCGGTGGGAACTCTTGGTTTTCAGTACTAGACCAGGGCAAAGCTTACCATCAAGGATTCATGAGCGCTAAAAGTCAGCCTTATACAGCATTTATCACTCCATGGGGTCTCTACGAATGGGTGAGGATCCCATTCGGACTCTCCCGAGCCCCAGGGGCTTTCCAACGATTTATGGAGAACTGTCTAGGAGACTTACGAGATACTGTTTGTATACTCTATCTGGACGATATAATCATATTCAGTGCGTCCTTTGAGGAACATGTTTAACATACACGCAAAGTCCTGCGTCGGCTGCGAGAGCATGGAGTCAAACTCAAACCGCGGAAGTGTATACTGTTCAAAAAAAAGTTGTATTTCTTGGACGCGTGGTGTCTGAGGAAGGCTACAAGCTAGACCCCTCCAGTATCAAGCCAGTGCTTTCTCTCAAGGAATCATCTCCCAAGACAGTTAATGAAGTGCGCAAACTAATGGGGTTCTTAAATTACTATCGTCGATATATAAAGAACTTCTCAAAAATTGCAAAACTAATCTATGATTTAATCAAGATAACAGATCATCCTTCTGAAGAGTTCATGAGAGAAAAACCAAGGCAAGGCAAGAGGTACCCTTCACAGTTACCGCCAAGGCACCCAGTCGTCTGGACCACCTCACCAATCCGCACTAGATAAACTTATTGATTGTCTGACGTGTGCTCCAGTCATGGCCTACCCAAACTTTGAGAAACCGTTTTTCCTTCATACAGATGCCTCTAAGGATGGGCTTGGTGCTGTTCTGTACCAACACCAAAATGATATCCTTCGCGTTGTTGCTTATGGGTCACGCACTATTACTCCTGCCGAGAAGAATTACCACTTACATTCTGGAAAGTTGGAGTTCCTTGCACTAAAGTGGGCCATCTTTGACCAGGTTAGAGATTACCTTTATTACGCCCCAAGCTTCAAAGTGTACACAGATAATAATCCGCTTACTTATGTCCTGTCCTCGGCAAAACTTAACGCGACAGGCCTCCGCTGGATAGGTGACTTGGCTGATTTTAATTTCACAATTCACTACCGACCGGGAAAAGCGAACATTGATGCTGATACATTGTCGCGAATGGCGCTTGATGATATTGCTTATATGGAGAGAGATAAAAAAAAAAGGAGACATTTTTTTGTTGCAAGAACAACATGAAAATTTTGTAGCGGCGGTCAAATGAGAAATGCTAGGGGCCACCAATGCAAGGTGAAGATGAGCGGCAGTGAAAAAGTGAACGGGAACACGTATGACATTTACTCCATAAAACGTGTACCTAAGAAGTTTCTGGAAGTTTCACGTTGTAGTAAAAACAACGGCAAAGAAATGTACAAAAAAGTGTGCTGCACGTGCAAAGTTGCTTTTGCTAATTAGACCCATTGTTGTTTTTCACCGTTTTCCGGCGTTGCATGCCTTCGGCGCTCATCATTACACGATTTTATATTTTGTTTGAACAAACTATAAATATTATCGAGAGCTTCACTTTTAGCCCTGGCTAAATCTATAAACTATTTTTCTTTTTAATGATTTCAAGCTACATGGATGGTGCCAAGTTTTCCTTCTAACAGTGAGAGAGAGGTTCTCCTGGTGTAACTCACAAATGAGAGTACATTCACATTCACCAGTAAGACAGTAAGGGTAGCTAAAATAAGGAAAAGGGGAACATGTGGGGACGATCTAAGCATTATTGGTAGTAAGTTCAGGTAAACCAAAAGCACGCGGCACCTGATGGAAGGTGAGTGAAGAGCGGCGTCTCACTCACGCCTATTTTAGGAGCAAAACATAGACTGGCGATTATTCAGCGGGGCCGAACTTGACTTTGAAGGTGAAGTCCTTTCCATTAGCCTTGTGAGTAGTAGCCAAGTATTTCGAGACGTCCGCAACCACCCATGACACGTAAAAAATGAATAAAGAGGGTTGAGGTAAATGTTCTAAGGACTGAGTTTGACAGAGTGGTGCAATCAGGTTTCAGAGTTGATGATTGCATGAAGAAATGGTATTATATGGAGCGCCCCGTTTAAGGTAGCACGGATTATTTTAAAGCTTCGTTGCAGCTGGCTGCCATATCTCCTTTTGGTCCATCTAGACAAGAGTAAGGGTGTAGTCTAAAGATGAATGAAATTGGACATTTTAAATCAGACTGGAAGCAGCTGTAGCTAAACATCTTCAGAGTAAGAAACAGCTTTGAAAAAAAGCAATTAACGGAAATACAGCCCCAGTTATTAGGATATTTTGCACTGCAGCGAGAAGCTAAGTGCATTACCATAAACTGAGCTTTGGCAGGAAAGACGTGTCAGTGGCGACATACTTCTTACTCTGAAACACAGACACCGAACATCAGTACCGTAGAAATCACGGCTGAAGAAAGAATTGAATGTCTTGCCGTAAAAACAGAGAAAACAACTGACAATACCGGTTTATATTTTTAACCGGCTCTTAAACGAACATAAACAACCAACACGTTAAAGCTTTTTCTTTAAATACTATAGCTTGTTCAAAGCGTTAAGGTTGAAATTCTGGTAGCTCTAACTCCGTGATCAAGTCAAGACCTATACTAACCACAACTGCATTTCAGATCCTTGGGGATAAGAATCCGTGCGATACTGGTCAATAGAACAATGCTTTATGTATACATGACTTAAAACTGCGTGTTGTGCTATTTAGCGATCTTTTAATCTTATTTTTACCTTACAAAGAAATAATTAGTCCAGTTTTAGTTTCCGTGTTCAGCATGTTATGCCTAGCCTGTGTTTTAGAGTCAGTCCTCGTTTAATACTCGGTCCGCAGTCCGTAATCCGCAGTTCGTGTTTTAGATTGTTCGCTTCCGTAATCATAAGCCTTACTAGGAGCCGTACATGTCAGTACACGATTAAGCCTTTCCCTAGTATTTGTCGCTAGTAAATTGAGACGCGTTACCAGCAAATTCAGTACATCAACGATGCTACGTACGAGAATAAGCTGACATTCTATTTTCTAAAGTAGGTTGAGTTTGAACGTCCGGGTGAGCGTAGTCCTGAATAGGACTGTTGTTGTTGACAGTGACTGAAGTTTCGACAACCTGTGCGGTAGTCATCTTCAGAGTCAAAGTGAGTTTTATCACGTCAGTTGATGGTATTATATTTTTATGTTATTTTGTAAAGGTTTTAGGGAAAGAAAGAAGTTGGATAAAAACATTTACACTCCAGTCGACCCTTGCACCGAATAATTTTTCACTCTGGGAAGGCGTAGCTCAGTAATCCAGAAAGCTGTCAGCTCGAATCCTGGTTAGAGATGTAGCCACTAAAGAAACTGGAGCAGGGATGCATCAATTCTTCCAAAGCACTTTGCTTACACTTACATTGTCAAACAAGCAACGAAAAAATCAAAAAGCACCCTCGAAAAGGAATACAAATTTTTATTTGAAAATTACTGTGACGACGTTTTTTGTAGGCTTATATAGACAATAAAGTCATGCAGAGGCGAATGCTTTAAATCACTGAAGAAGAATGAAAGGTCTCACAATGTTAACAGTTGTGATAAATGCTCTTGTACAGCAGGAGGAAATGGTTACTCTAATCATATGTTTCTGTTATATAAGTGTTTGAATTCACTGAATTCCCAAGAACTGGAATGTGCACAACTCAAAACAGTAGCACATCCATGGTCCTAGGGTACGATCCCTAATTCATATAATGCATACAAGGCATACAATGTCATCAATCCTTATTACAGGGAGAAATGCTCGGGGAGAAATGTGGGCTTTAAGGTGTCTCTTGTATGCAGTCAGCAACATACTGTCCAAAATAAAGAGAGAGCAAATTAGTTCTTTCATTCACTTAAGACAATTAACTGTCTTGCAATAGTTTCAACTAAATCAACTGGACACAAGGTTCCACGGGTAGTGAGTTAAACATCTCTCTCTAATGGAGGAAAACTTCAGTGTTATGACAACCATTCCAATTTGTCAAAACCTAGAGCTGTTCATGGCTCCTTTCCTGAATTCCCAATTGACACTGACACACCAGCTTGAGTGGGATTGCAAATGCCCCTTTTTTCAGGAGGACCAATTTATAAGTTGTTTAAAAATTCCTAATCCATCCTTAATTGAGAATCAAAAGGTCAGAGCAAAGATACGTTTTGATTTCAAAGTAAAAGGTTCAAGTCAACTAGCTGTAATTTGCACTTGTTTGCGAATGGAAACTCAACATCTCTCACTGCAAACAAGGTTTGTTCAAAATACTCTCGTGTCACAGAATGATGTTTCTAATAATATTGAGTGGCAAATTGGTCTTAAGCAGCAACTAAATAAGCTGAGTACATGAAAAATATTGGTTTAGCATTTATATTTATACTATGTACATATATATTCATATTCAGGGCTTATAGTGTGGGGTTGTCATATCAAGCACAATGTCATGGTTGGCTGCTTTACCAAACAGAAGGGTGATAGATAATAGGGATATCAAGTTATGGTTTATTAGAAATCAAATGCCCTTTTACATCATAAAACTTGACACATGAGAAGGCATGTTCTGATCCAAGGTTTTATTGTCGCATAGTTAATGGTAAACCTGAGCTCAAAAGGGTCCACCTTTTTCAGGGTCATTTGGGTTGGGCAGGATTAAAGTGGTGCTGTCCTCAATATTCTTAAAAAAAAAAAATAAAAAAAAAATGGTTACATTTCACTTCATATTTAGCAGTTTTTTTACCTTCTACCTTTAGTGCTAAAATTTCAGATTCTAGTTCAGAAATTTCAGCGTCGGATTCGTGTAAGCTGTGTCGCTTAGCATCATTTGGCTCAACACACACCTCACTCCTGAGGTGTTTACCAGATTCCTGTTCAACTTTATCTTATTTTGGATCTTAGGGATAAGGTATGGCTTGTGTACAGGGCATTTAAACACCTATTGAGGGGAGGCTGCACGTTTTCAAAAGCTACCGACCACTATTAAAAGACAATACAATACAATACTTCCGAAGTCATCATCCCCCAAATGAAAAGAACAGACGATTGTATGTTTCTGCCCCTAGCAAAAAAGCAGTATTTGAGAGATGAATATAGCGGTACGAATTAGAACCCACACACAAAAGCCTAAGTTACACACCTTTACGGTCGAGTACTCCTCCCTATTAATTCGCTGCAGCCTTGCTACCTTTTAATACATGCTGATCGCTTGGAATCTTATGTCACATCTCCTCGTGTTAGGTTTGTTGTCGAACATGATATCGCCGTATGACTTACAAAGACGAACCGCCCAACTGCGATTACTTTAGCCTAGGAAAAGGATTTGCTGGTATTTGTTAATGTTTACACAGGAAAAGAATGGAATAAAGCGATTCATAATGGCTTGACTTTGCCTCTCGTCCTGACATGGTACTGTCACGCGAGTCAAAACTCAAAGATGGCGGCTGAAATCTTTCCGCGAATGACGTCATAAATTTAAAATTCAAGATGGCGCCCAGACTTATTAAAAGCGTGTATACTGTGATTAAAATACCCGATTGTGTGGGGTAAGTGACAGGTGGAGCTTCAGGGATAGAACGTGGACTTTGCGAGTTTCTGCTGCAGCATAACGCCAAGGTATGTATTTCGTTGGATAGCCGCGAGCGAATGAAGAGTTCGAACTTTTGGCGAAAGTTGCCTGACGTCTCTGCTTCAAAGCGAGCCTAAGTGCGAAGCAATTGATTTGCAAATGATGTTTTATTCCCATGCAAATAAAATTCCTTTTCACAAGAGAGGTTTTGCATTAAGCCTCGCTTTGAAAGTGAGAATTTTTTGAAGTTGTAAATGGCTTATTGACCATTGCTATTAATGCAATATATGGGTATCTTATCTAGTACTAGTAGTAATAGTGACTGGTACTGTTAAATGGCGGAATTATGGATTCCTTGTGTTTAAAAGCTTAGACTTTCAGTCTTATTGAAATCTGACATTGCAAGTTGTAGCTCACATCCCTCCTCTCCAGGGAAACTGCTTGAAGTTTTGGATCAGAGTGCCACCCTCCCCCCCCCTCCCCCCCCCCCCCCCCGCTAAGAAACTGCTGCTTGCAAAACGTCAAGCAGTAGCATGGTTCGCAAATGAAGTAAACAGCCTTAGCCTTTTTGCACTTAGCGGGGGGGGGGGGGGGAAGGTAGGGGAGGGGTCTAACTTGTCTAAACTCAGGATGTTATGTACAAGTCAATTTTTTCAGTACTTGTGTAAAATGATGGTAATTAATTGAGTAATGTTTAAAGTCAATACTAACACGCGCCCTCGGAGGGTTTTTTTCTCTCTGTTGAAACCTGAGTTTTCGTAGACGTCAATCAACTGTTTCAATGGTTTTCTCATGCGTTCTGACAGGGAAGCTGGTTTAAACCCTCATCGCTGAATAAAGGGCAAAGACTTACAAGAATAATTTCGAATGACGACAGCATTTTTAATTATTTCATTAAGATGAAGTATTACATTGTATACTACTACATGAGAAATTTCTGCAATATTATTGGCTTAGAGCAGTGGTATTTCAGCTTAATTTGAAATACCTACATGTGAAAATTACAAACCTTTTGTGGGTAGTAGTTTAAACAAATAAAAGCATGATTTGTACATGATATTTGGCATAAATACCGCTTGTGATATTTCAAAATGGTCTCAAATTTCACTCGCTTGACGACTCGTGAAATTACATATAACAATTTTGAAATATCACTCGTGGTATTTATGCCAAATATCACTACAAATCATGCTATTACTTATACTAAAACAACATGGTCTCTGCGAGCTGAGTGAAATAAACGAAACACTCTCTATAGTTTATGTAAATGTGTTTATTTATTTGATTGAATGAAAACAAGGGAGCCGTGGACAAATTGACAAGAGGTAGAAATTCAAAGAAAAGAAAGATATCACACCGACAAGGGAAAAAAAATTCTTCTGAATGGAGGCTGTTTTTGAAAATGAATTTTGTAACCTGCAGATCTACTCATCATTCTTCATCTTATTGAATAGTATTCAGAACTAGCAAGAACTCAGACAAGTTGCAAGCATGTATTGAGAAAGCTTATGTGGTTGTAGCTTACAGTGTGTAAATAAGTCGATAATCTGAGTTTCCTCCGGCAAAGGCTCAACAAATTCGTACTCCTCGTAGTCTTGACATGAAGCGGTATCGGTTCCTGTAGCAAAATATTGCAAAAACGGCTTAAACACCAACATGTTCCTCCGAGTGCTTGAGAAATGGGGAAAGAATCTTCTCTCGGCCAGCGCGTGAAAATCATAACCTAACGGTTGTTGACGTCCACCAAACCGCAGGTTTGAACAGAAGAAAAAAGCCTTTAAGGGCACATGTTAGTGGTAACCGCTGTTAAAATCAATATGACGTCGACTTCCTGAGATCATCAATTTTGATTGTTTTTTGTAATCAAATGATCCATTTTATCAATTTTCATCAAAAAAATGTCAATAACTTAATATATAGATTTAGCCAGGGCTAAAAGTAAAGCTCTGGTAAATATACCGTGTAATGCTAAATGGTGACAGCAATGAGAATGGCATCAAAGTCAATAGATCTAATTAGCAAAAAAGCACCTTGCTGGCCATTAGAATTTCTCATTTTCTCACTGCCACTATAAAATTTCCATGTTCTTCTTCTAACCAAATTCGCCTACATTGTTTTCAATTGCTCGCTCTAGCTCTTTCTCCACAAGTGTCCACTAAATTTGAGTGTAAACATCAAAAATAAGGTCGAAAAAGACTCAACTTTGTTGTTGTTTTTTTCTCTCTGAAAGTCCAGGTAGCCATGCGTTTTCCTGCCAAATAGAACCTTAAGTTGACCTGTTGATTGAGTTATTTTACATTAGTGTGCCTGTGTTGCAGACGGTTGGGCGGTTGGCGGGTAGACGTACGGTCACTTGACTACCAAAATTTCTCAGATGCATAGGGTCACCAAATTTTCTTACCCAGGGTGCTCCGTTGCATGGCACTTCACGCACACGAGAGCTCCGCTAAAAATGGGTGAGGATTGGTTGATTTGCTTTAATAAAGTGCCCACTCTTTGGTTATGTTCACACGGCACCAGATTTCGAACGTGATGATAAATATGAGCAGATTACACTTCACTCACACGGGACGATTCAATTATTCACTCTTTTAACACGGAACTTTGACTAGCAGGTATTTAAGGTAGTTCTGTCTGAATCAGAATGGAACACATCTGCACAAATTTTCAACTCCTAGACGAAAATTTGTCTGTGCTGTGTGAACGTGTCTTTAATTTCACTATACACATGGCTCAGCTGCATAAAGATTTTCACACTTGTAAATTTACACAAAATAAGAGAAAGGGGGGATCTGGATCTCCTATAACACTTCCCTGGGTATGCCCCCTCAGAGTCCCGTCCCTGAATCTCTGTTTATGACTTCACTCTGAACTGATTCCTCATAGGTGGTTGACAAGGACATATCATGTTTTCTAGGGCCTAAAATTATTAAAGAGAAGAAAGGGAGGTATAAAGAATCAGCCATAAGAGGACACAGAAAAAATGTGAGTCCCAGATGGGATTCGAACCCACGACCCTCTGTTTTCTAGATCGGATGCTCTAACCATTTAGCTACTGAGGACTCGTTGGCGAGCAAGGGTTATTTTTGCAGGTGGACTTACAAACCGCATCACGCAGTCACGCAGTCCATCACAAGCAACACATAAAGGCTGAACTGCATCATGCAGTCCTCTTATGGTTGATTCTTTATATCCCCCTTTCTTTTCTTACTGTCTAAAATTATTATAAGAGAAAAACGTGAGAGTGGGTTTCTTTACTAAATTCAAATCTGGATTTTTTTTTTTAGTTCAAAGGGGGATATTTTGATAATTGATCCAAATACTAAATATGATAAACAACGGAGGTGGAGTTCTTATCCAAAACCAAATGGATACATGATCCAATACTAGATACTATGGATCCAAAAAGAGTGAATACAGCCAGTTGTAACTAGAAACAGTTTTGATACTTTTATACATACATCACTACTTTTACGATATAATATTATTGTTACAGATCAAAATTAAATTCAGGTTAAAATTTTTTAACTTAGGTTGTCTCCCAATTTCATCTCCTAGCCCTAATTCATGAATAATTAGGGCTAGGAGACAATGGGAATTGGGAATCAACCTAGGTTAAAAAAATTTAACCTGAATATAATTTTGGCCTGTGACATTAATATACTGCTCATTTCAAACATGAGGCAATTTGGATTAAATGATCTAAAACTCATTAACATTTCATAGCTCAATGGGTGTAAAACTGATAATACAAAACATAATCAAGAAGAATTGTTGGTTATGTTATCATCCTCATCAGCAATGATGTGAACATCTGAATTGATGGGGAGCCGGAGGGGAGGGAGGCGCTCGTTTGACATGGCTTAGTGGGTGAGGGGTGCTTATTACAGCGTGGGGCCACTTTGTTGAGAAAATAACGGTTATAACAATACTTTCTATTTGATTTAGGTTGCTATTGTTGACCTTAATGAAGAAAGAGGCGCAGAGGTAGAGAGAATATTCAGTGAAACTTATGGAACAGGGTGTGCAAAGTTCATTAGATGTGATGTTTCGGTTGAGAATGAACTGAAAGGTTTTATATTAAGTTCTTACAATTTAGTAATAAAATCAGTATAGCACATGTTTTAGATGATTCAGACACTATAAACATGTGCAAATTCCATCCAGGGGCCAACTTAATAAAACTTTTACAAGTGTAATTTACAAGTTTGGCCGCTATTGTTTTCATACTCTAAAGCAATAGCTATGCTCGTAAAATTTAAAATTACACTTGTAAAAGTTTTATTGATTTGACCCCCGATTGTAATATTATGTAAAATAGTATATAGTTAAAAGGTAATCAGTTGATGGTATTAAACACTGCATATTGACCTGATTGGTTAAAAATTATCCAGGTCTTTGAGCAAGTTTTCAGGACCGTTTCATTTTTTTGAAACAACTATTGCTACTTTCCCTTCCCCTAAATGGGATGCACGTGCAGAGAGAACAGATAAGATAAACAAAGGTGAATAGAACTGCAACTTGACAGAATTAAATAATAATAATAATAATAATAATAATAATAACAATAATAACAAATTAATAGTAATAATAATTAAAGCATAATAAGTTACTATAAATAATTATATGACTGTTCCATGTAATAATAACCTTGCATTCCACAGTGTGCATGCTTAACTTAATTATTATTATTATTATTATTATTATTGTTAGAAATCTTAGCCCCAAGCAAATCTACAGGATTCATGAAAATGAAAAGAAGCGAAAATACAACTCTCGCTTCACAGAAATAGAGCAAGGCACATTCACCCCACTGGTATTTACAACGACGGGAGGGATGGCTGACGAATGCCTGAGATACCAGTCAAGATTAGCCGAGCTATTATCTGCAAAAAAGCAAGAGAGCTACGCCACAACAATTTCATGGGTCAGAGCGAAAGTGTCCTTTGCAATTTTGCGGAGCGCGCTCCTATTCCTAAGGGGATCGAGAACCCCGAAGAAGGAGGAACTTAGATGTTAAGGGCAGGGATCTAGAAATAGAGAAGGGTCAAGCAGGACTTCCCTAGACTCAACAGCTATAGATGCTTTATTAATTGTCTTTATTTTATTTTATTTTATTTTTTAAACAGTTGAAAGAAACTTTTGAATTTTAGACGTTGACAGTTTTTTTTTTTATTGAAACGAAATGTTTTTAATTCGAATAAATTTTTCTTAGTTAAATTAACTCTTTCTAAGCTAAATTAAGTGCTTTTTAAATCGACAGGAATTGTAAATAGTGTTTTGAATGAACAGTTTTTTCTTTTTTTCAAGCGAATTAATTGTAAATAGGATTTTAATAGTTAGCATTGTTATTGTTTTATTATTATTATTATTATTATTATTATTATTATTATTATTATTATTATTATTATTATTAGAGAGGCCTTCTCAAGAATTATTTCTTTGTGGGGAAGACTTGACATTGTTTGCAAAAATGCAGCTGTTCTTGATGAAGATGATTGGAATAAAACTCTAAATACAAACTTGGTAAGTTTTAATTGCTTCTTTCTATAGCCTGCACTACAATTGCAGAGCATAAACAGCGTACCCATCGGTGAAAATGTCCTGTACTATCACCCCTTTCAGTCAGTCAAATAACTGCATGGTCATCAACTTTAATATGAAAACTAAGGCTGCCACAGCCTGTTTTCAGACACTTGAGTAGTCAAGGCAAGCAAAATTAATGAACATTTACACTGTAAGCCAGTGACAACCTGTAGGAAGAGACTGGGACCGGAATGAACTATGAACTAGTCTATGAACTACTTGAATTCTATAAGGTTTCAGTATACCAGTCTACACTTTTTTTTTACCACTTTTCTTTTTACTCATGAATCCTAACTGAGATTCTGCAATACTGACTTCAAAAAAAGGGCATTAACTTATTGCTAGTCAGTACTCAACTGCTTGCCCGATTCAGAAATTCTGGCACTATTCAGAAAAGAACAGTGCATGCCAGGCGTGCTAGGACTGTATATCACACAAGAAAGGAAGGGAGAAACTCCTTGAAATGCCTGCTTTGACAGTTACAGCTACTTACAAGGTCTGGCCCATTTTTTGGTGATCCTATTGATACGAAACGTATCAACTTATTGTTGCACAGGCACCCCACTTGAAAATAAAAATTCTGTGTCTTGGTCATTTTAGCCATTTACCACATTAGTATACATAACCACCAGGAGGGTTCTCTAGAGGCACCAGTGAACACCAAAAATCACCATCTATATGGTCATCACTGAAGGGCCAACTATTCACAGAAAATATTATTTTTATTTGAAGAGCATAAAAAATTGACTGTGTGTTGTATTATAATTATTTTGCCTCTCGACACTTTGTTTGATGAAAACAGATGCTTAATACAAAATAAAGCAAAGTTGATGTGGGTACAAACAGGTGCCATCCTCATGGCTAACATTCTTTCCCTGGTCGCTTGAAGTTCACTAAAATGAAAGTTTTAGGGGGCCCCACATTGAAAATTATCCCGGGAATATCCCTAGACTCCTCCAATGGAAAGGGGGTGACCCGTTCTTGCATATCCACCCCTTATCAGATGGGCCCATGATCGTATCTATCGCCTGACTCCTGGTGTGGGCTTACAAGTTGCCTACTGAACATCTGTTTAACTGTCACCTACAGTCTTGTGCTGTTCAGGCTGTTTACGGTAATTAACTGGGACCAGTTGCAAAAAGTCTGAAGTATACCTGCGAACTTTTCCCATGTAAAATGCGACTGATTTTCATATCCATGTTTAACTGAATTTCTGAAACAGCCTGACAACTTTGGAACAGTTCCGAAGACATTCCGACGTCTTCCCAACATTACCGAAGATGTTGCGATGATTTTCGAAGGTCACCGAATGCAGCGCTTAGAAGCCTCCAATCTCGGTGGCCATCTTGCCGAGATCACGTATATCTTAATACCGAGAGGAGGTATCGTGAGACGTTAACTTATTGCTTGGGGCTCAAACGTGACACGTAGCGCCGTTCTATTTACAATAACAAGCAAGTTACAAACAGTGCAGAATAATTCTAATGTATAAACCAAAAACCCAACTACGAGGGAAGTAACAACAAGAAACCCCAAAGGACATACTGGACAAAACCAGAAAACAAACCCGGGACGCCCCCAAGGATAAGCGTTGGTACATAATTACATTACATAACCCAGCCACGTGCAAGATAACAAATACATTGCAAACCAAACTGGAGCAAGAAAATACCAGAAGAGGAACATGAAAAGAAAACAACCCCCCTAAAAGAGAAAAAGAAAAAACACTATAAATACCATGCGAGTGATATACGAGTAGACACGACTCAAACGTTTACCTCAAGTTTTTCATCCGCCGTCAATTGACGAGCTTGTTGAGCCGCTGGTGGTTCGGGCGCATCATTCCCCGGCGCTGGGTCTGGAACGACAGGTCTTGGGATTTGAACTTCAGCGTCCGGTTGAGGCATTCTAAATATAAATAAAATAAAGTATAAAACTTATAATACGCATATACAATAGAAAACCAAAGTGTTCTTTGCTGAAAATTCGTGGGAAAAAATTGGAAGTTCCACCTTCCTCCTTGGCGCTGATCAGAGACTGAGCGGAGAGGGAGTGTTCAACGGTATTTATTATTGCCCCTTGGGACTCAGGGCCCCGTGCACCTGCATACCCTTGTGCATAAGACTTGTTATTTTAATGTTTTGGCTTCGCGCTTCGATTTTGTGTATTGTGAATAGTGATCACTTATGTCAGAGATAATATTCCCACTGGTAATTTCAACATCAACTTTGTTTGTTAGAATATTATCAATTAGGGTGGCTGAGTTAATGTAAACACGTGTCGGTTTGTCAATAGTTGGGATAAATGAAAAGCTTTGAAGAGAAAGTAAGAAGTCCTGAGCATAACAGGAAGTTTCGGCATGAAGGAGGTCTATGTTGAAGTCGCCCATAATATTTATTGATTTGTTTGAGGTAATTAGTCTTTCAAGTTTATCATCAAAATATTCTTGGAAACGTTTGGGAGAGTTATGTTGTCTATTTATGATACCACAAATGTTACTTTTCTCCGGGAGTTGGATTTCGATCCAAAGTGACTGGAAGGCTTCAATGACAGTATATTTCAGGTAATCATCAATATACAAGCCAACACCTCCAGAAGCTAAAGGTGTCGGCACATATTCGAAAACATATCCAGGTATGCTTGGATTAAAATCCATTTCTTTACCGCTGATTATTTTAGTTTCTGAGACTCCTATAATGCTAAATTCGAAATTTAACTCGTCCAATAGATGAACTTGAAAGTTTTCAAGGTTTCGCTTAAGACTCCCTATATTATTATGTAAAAGAGAGAAGCTCGAATCACTGACACGACTGGGAAGTTCACTTTTAAATTTGTAGAAACTATATGGGGAATAGTATCGACTATGAATACGATGATTATAGAGACTATCACCCGGATTGGGGTCTTCAAGTGTGTTTAGCCTGAAAAGATTAAGGTCATAAATGCTAGAGAGTTTTTCTAGGTATTTTTTGGCCGGCAAATGGGAAGGTAAAAATTATTAAATTAACCATTTGTTAAGTTTACATTTAATCCAAAATATGGGAGCTCGCGGAATAAAGATAGAGTATCGCGAGAGTTTTGATCGTTAGCACTCATGAATAGAACTAACTAAAGTAAATCATAGTAAATACTTATCGAACTGATAATGTCAGGTCTCCGAGACAAGTCGCTGTAGACTACCAATGTCCGTTATCTTTATTGGTCGGGAACCCTCACTCTGGCGTAAATAAATCGTGGAATTCTTGGCCCAGTAGAAGCGGTAATGGTTCTGTTCTTTAAATCTCTTCGCTTCAAACAACAGGTGTTGTTTTTGCGGGTGAGGTGATCGAAGATTCTGACTCTGTCAAGAACACTATCAGCAGACAGACCGAGATTTGATGGGTTGACTTGAGAGGCACTTTGTCGAGTTTCCATGACACTTGCTTTTGCAAGGCGTCTTACAAATTTACAGATGATCGGTTTCGGAGCACCATTTTGCTGCCTCGAGAGGACGCGATGAGCAATGTCAATGTCCGACAGAAACACCTCTGCTCCCATCTCCTGGAATAAGGGCGCTTGTTTCAGCTGCGGTTTCACTGCTTTTCTCTGGCAGGCCAATTATTTTTACATTAAATTGGTAGCTATATTCCTCAACCTCGTCAGTGGCGTTGCCAGCACGTGTGACTTCAGCACTAAGCTTATTAAGACGACGGCTTAAGGTGACTCGACCCAGTTTTTTTTTTTTGGGGGGGGGGGGGGGTACCATCCTACTTTGAAGCTCTCTGGTATCCCCACCTTCACTTTTATCGTAAGTCTAACACATAGAATGGATAACATGTAGATCAATCTACAATATAACATAAAATTTTTGGCGATCGGAGTAAATGTCACGTGGTTATAATGCCACGCCCCTTTGAGGTCTGAGTCGAAAATCTGCTGTTGCCGGCATTTTTTCGTGAAAATCTCTCGGCTACACATAGTGCGCATTAGTTCCTTGCGCTGCACAGTGTTTCACCAAAATCGCAAAGACCCAATTGGAGAAATTCAGCGGTTTCCAAATTTAGGTCATAATTTATGCGAAAATGATAAGTAAACTTTACACGGGTTATATCTAATAAACTATGAGATTCATCTCTGTATTTTGGGCATCGTTATAACAGATGGGTCCTTGCAAGTCCGCAAAACAATTTAGGGCCTTGTAAATGCGCGCGATTTCGAGCAAAGTAAACATATAGAAATCAAAGTTTTCGCTATTTGTTGACGTTTGTCAGCGTTTAAGAGTCAATCTCACGAAAAAAGCATTTTCTTAAAAATTCGTTGTTTTTTTTCCCTTCAAATTCTTTCAGGGCTACAATTGATTAACTAACTACCCGGACTCTGAATTTCATGGTCATTGAAAAACTTGAGTAAACATTGAAGATTTTTAGCGTTTTGGCTGAGTTTGTGCTTTGGGAGTTGTCTATTGTTTCTAGTCTGTCATGATACAGCATTCTTGTTAAGCACGCGTGCAATGACCGCGCTTGGCTGACTACCAGATGTAGCAGCTGCTTCAGCACTGAAGGTAATGGCCGAATCGACCCGAACCTTCTCTTTCGACTGCGTTATTTCCTTCGAAAGGGCGTCGACCTTATCCTTTAAATCTTGATTTTGTTGCTTTAGGGAAGTAACTGACTCTTTTGACATGATTTCAGTGAAAATTATTAACAAAAGGACAGTAAAAAAACGACTCATTAAGGTAAGAAGCGGGAACTCAAAATTAAACCTCCATCTTCAATTGGCTCCTGACCGCTGATCGACCGTCAAACGGTTTGCCACAGTATGTAAAGTGATAGCGAGTGATCAGTTTCAGGGGCGTTAATAATATTGCATACATCTGTGTCATTGCTGAGTTCTTTCGAAATTAAAAAGAAGTCTAGTCGGCACTGGATTTTCAGCGATTTATTTCTCCATGTGAAGCGGCTGTCGTTCGGATTGCGATCGTGCCAAATATCTGTTAAATTAAATTAATTTAAGTGCTGTGGATTTTTTCCCAACTGGGTTTCCACCTTTTTTTGTCATTTTCAGACAGAGCGCAGTTAAAGTCACCTGCGAAAATAATATTCTCTTAATTTTCGAGTTCTTTAAAAAATGTAATTTGCTGGTTCGCGTTATTCGGGGCATAAATGTTCACTAGAATTAAATTAATGCAACTCATCAATTAATAGGTCAAGTATAAGAAACCTGCCATTCGTGTCTTGGATGCATTTTTCGACCTTGAAATCTAAGTTTGGATTAACGAGAGTCATGACACCTTTCCTATGTGAGCTGCCGTGACTGATATAAACCTCTTCCAACCCCATTCTTTAGCGCTTTCTTGTAAGAATGTGAAATGGTTTTTTTTGATTATGTGACCAACGAAAGATTGATCGACGTTTGATTGACTTATTCAATCCTCTTACGTTTAAGGACTAGAATTTAACATCAATACTAGGTTTTTATGGCATCTACGGGACAAAGGGAAAAAGTCAGAAAACTGCGTCGGCAACGATGGACTTTGACAGCTGTCTTTTGGCCGAATTGTGAACGTGCATGCAGTGTATTGGTGATCAATGTGTTCAATCTACTAGTAGAAATAAATTATCATAGGACTTAGACAAACATTACTAGAGAAACATAAAAAGAAAAATAAAAAAAGGCGCTGAAAAAGGCTTGAGTCTTGAGACGTAACGGTAAATGATTACACCATTTGTGGGTCATTTTGTGACAGTTAATGGTCGATAAGATATAATGTGATTGTTGTTGCATCCAATGATAATGAATCGTCTCAAGTTACACCTTACCAGGCTTTTCGATCTGTGTACCTGTGCCGGTAATTCGAGGTCTTACACGTTTTCTCACAATGGCTGAGGTCGATGAGGTTGAAGACGGCGTGGTCATCATTGACTGTGTGGCAATTTTTTATGAAGAGGGCGAAGGAAGCGAACATTATCGCAACAAGAATAAGTTTAGATGTCGAGTTTCGAGAATTGAAAAACGCCTTGTAAAGTTAAAAGAGAAAATTTGGTAAGTTTGCCTCTTACCGGCGCGGCGTGTGAGACAGTCGAGATAGTTGACCCCTGAGAGACTGACGCCCTAGACTAGACACACTTATCAAAACTCGCACTAGACGTGCGTGGAAATGGTTTTGGTTGGTTTGTTTTTCGCGCTTTCAAGAGTTATTTTTATTGGAGTTAATTAGCAGTTGGGTCGACCTACCAAAAGGTTGAACGAATGTAGTTTACTTTTCAGTGAAAATTTGCAAAATTTTGCGAACTATTCCAAAATATTAAAGAAAATGTGGACATCTGGCCTCGGTTGTTCAAAGGCTGGATAGCGCTATCCACTGGATAAATCACTATCCAGTGGATAGTGCAATTGGTTTCCCTCATACTTATCCGCTGGATAGTGATTTATCCAGTGGATAGCGCTATCCAACGTTTGAACAACCGGGGCCTGATGCATAAATGCCTGAGATAATTAAACGCGATAGATGGAAGAAACCATAAGTATGCGGAACCGATTATAAATGTGATTAAAATATGCGGTATCGGTATTTAGACGATTTTCGAAACGGTATTTCGGTATTTGCCATTTTTCCTTACGGTATTGCGGTATTGGGTACCCCCCAGTGTCCCCCTCATCGAGGGGTGTAGAAAGCATCCGCAACAACATCGACTTTTACTCTCAATGTAAAATGAACAGATTTGCTATTAAAGGTGAAAATTTGGTTACCCATGAGGGAAGCATGATAATAGAGAGTTCCATTTCAGTGGCGAAAGTCCTCGTATTTGCAAACACAAAAATAGAGCTCGATTTTAAAGGCAAGAAACAACTGGGTGAAAATAAAACTGTTTTCAACTAAGAGTTAATTTTAAAGTTGTGAGAAAGGATTGGACTTGGAGAAAATTAAAGCGTCACCTATTCGCTTTGACTAAGCAGTTCTTGAGATTGGATCATAATATCAGAGGATTCTTCTTGACTTTGCAGTGGTTCTTGTTGTTTGGCTGTACCATTGCCATAATCCACCTGGGTATTCACCGAAGAGTTGACAGGGAGCCATTTCTTCGGCACGCCATAACGAAAATAAACTTTTCCACTAACAACTAACTATTCCCCTACGACGGCAGCTTTGTGGCTTGATGTTTCTTGTTTTATCGTCTTCATCGCAGGGATAAGGACGTTTTTCCTGATTTCTTGTACATGCTTCGTTAGGTCTTCACCCATTGAAATACGCTATTTTTTTCAGCCTTTAGCGAGCCTTCCAGACGAAATCTCTGTCAGCACGACACGTTAAGCGAGCAATGAGAGGTCGGGCTCTGTTTCTATTTAGCTTGCCAAGACTCTGGACTCATTGACTTTGTAGAAAATTAGATTCCATCGACGACTGTAGGTGTTCAAATGAGTCAGCTCATCCCAACAAGTTTACTGCTCGTTTTCGCAGTTCGCGACGTGTTCCACAAGGTCATCATGCTCACCTTGGGTGAACTCAAGGGAATCTTTAGTGTTGTCCACTGTCTTTTTTACTTCACAGAGTTTTTTCTTTAAAGGGCTTGTATTTCAACTTGAGCTTCGTCAAGTCTTGCCTGCAGATTAAGAATTCGTTATTCACGGATTTTAGTGTTTTCTTCGATAGCTGTGAGTCTTAATATCAAACTTTGATATTCTGTTAGGTTCATTTTGATGTAACCACGTCTTGGGCTGCTTCGATGGATTCCGTGTCGGTGCCAGAGGTGCTTATCCTCGGTCATTTTTTATCTAATGTCGGTAACTGTTAGTATGGTGGAAAACGTACAAAAACGGCTATATTCACTGTGTTGTGTTGATTTCTCAAAGCCGGGTTTGCAGAGCTTTCAAATGTGCGTCTAGTTCCAACGGCTCGTGCCCAGTCTCCCTTCATAGCTAGTCATTGTTGTCACAATAAAAAGTAATTATAATAAATTCTAATCAATCATTTAGGAACTCCCAGAACTCAACCCTTGAACAATTAATTAAATGGAAAAAGTGTTAAAAGAAGCTGTAGGTTGTAAAATACTGCCCATGTTGGCGTTCTAGGTACGATGACAGATGTATAGTTGAGAAATTTAGAATTTTGCAAATAGAAATGGAAACTGACTCGTGCTGGTGTGACCTGAAATTACTTTTTGCACACCCCCTCATGCCAAAGTAATTGTATGATGTTTCAAACCTTCACAATGGCAGTATATATTTCTTTCGAGGATAAGGGAGCCCAAAACCGAGTCGGCCAAAACAAACTAGAAAAAATTGGCTTTATTACTGTACATAAGCGCACTAAAAAACTGATCCTATTCTCACGTTTTCTCTAGTCATATAAGAGATATCTGCAGAAAATACCCCTCACCGTACACAGTTTCATCCTTAAAAGACAATACCTAACAGTGGTTCCAGAAGAAAATAACAGCTACATCATTAGCCTTCTTATTGTGCAGTAGTAAGACATTAGCTTAAATGATTTTAACCAGAAGATTCACTTGAGAATGAAAAAAGAGAAACCTACTATTAGAAAAAAAGAAACCTACTGTCAAACGTTCCTTTTTTCTGATATTTGTTCCCTTTTTTCCTTTTTTTTCCTTTTTTCTGTTATTTTTTCCCTTTGAAAATTAAAGCAACTGTCGCTTTTGAACATCCATAGTGTTGGTTCTTCAGATAATTTGAACTGTGGAATGAAAATTGGTTTGACAGGTGTAAACGATTTACTTTTACAATATCTAGGCAGATCTATCTAGACTGGCCCGTTGAAAAAACATAACAATTCACAAAATAAACTCCACTCTTTCTTGTTTGGGTCTCATTAGGGGAGATCACATCATGGGCCTAACTATGGCCGTCGCAGAAAATAATGAACAAAAAAACGACACAGCATAGAGAGCGATTTTCGTATGACCTTGAAAAATGGTGTCGGTAAGTGTTCGTTATTTGTTTTATCAGCCACTGACGCCGGGATGAAAATATCAAAACATGGACTCTTCGTCTTTCCTCCAAAGAAAACCTAACATGGAGGAGGCATTGTTCGATTGGCCAATTGTGTTGCAGTATTACGTCAAAGCGAAGTATCAATTGATTTCTTGAACCTTGAAAGCTCTTCGGGCATGAAGTTTTTTCACCCGAGCGTGCGCTTAACCAACCAAAAGCCACGCGCTTTTGTGACTTTTGTGTCCGTGTGTTTGTTGTTTCTGCTTTGTTCGCGTGTTTCCATTCTAAGGTCATACGAAATCGCTCTAAGCATAACATGGATGGTGGAACTAAACAGAGGGGAGGCTGAGGAGAATTTCCTATCGTAACTAGTCCGGTTTCGACGTCCCTGATATACGCAAACGTGTATATGAAAAAAAACTACAATAACTTCACTTGAACTCGTGAACTTGAGTCCAAACTCCAAGGTCCGGGGTTCTTAGTCGGGTTTGGTATTTTGGATGAAATGCAATATACTAAAGTGACTACTGAAATCTAAGCTATAACTATCGGACGTCACCAATGTACAGCTCAGCATGCATACTTGGCTGCTCCATTACGTAAACGAATAGGGAGCTTGCGGTAACACAACGGCGACAGGGGCAAAAACGTCACTGAGACATCACTTGTCGCTCAAAATCACGGCCCCACAAAGCTTACCGGAAGAGCAAAGCTTTCAGTTTAGACTTCTGCTCCTTTAAATATATCATTTTGGAAAGAATGCCATTACCTGCTTTGGGCACGTTTAAAGCAAGGTCTTCTGTCTCATATCTGTGAAAAAAAAAAAAAAAAAACATATAAAAAATGTTCATGGCGATTGTTGTTTGTCACCTGGCTGTTACTTCGAGGCGAGCTACAACAGTGTATAGCTGTTTCTCTTGTTTACTTTTAGGAGGTCGCAATATGATAGTACTGCAGGCCACGCTTATTATATAACATACTTCTTTGGCAAACATTCATATAACCTTTGTGGGCACCGGCATCTCATCACCTTTTAGCTTGACTAGACTTTTTATTGATCAAAAATACATGCATCGAAAGCGTAAATTCCGTAAAGTTATAACCTGGCCAACAAAGGGTATCCTATTTAGCACCTGTTGTCCAAGATGATTTCACTTAGATTCAAGGTACGTTTCTATACTGAACAGTGCCTAACTTCAGATAGATGTTGTTTAAAGCGGATGAAGAAACCCAAGCAGCCCAAGACGGCTGCGGGTTAAAAAATTCTTTTCAAAGCCAGTGTGTATCATGTATCATTTTATAATGACTATATAGTGAGCTGAAAGGTGTGACATTAGTTTCCTTTGCGTCCAAAATACTTTCATAATTAAGCGATCTTAGAAAAGAAGGCAATGCAATGTGGTGCCTCTTGCCTTCACACATCTAATCAATTATGAGAGAAAGAACATCCGTTTCCGCTTCGCACGACCGATAAATCTCCTCTGGCATTGAATGCAGCCTAAGTAGGTTTCTCTTTGCGGCCTGACGCAAACAAACGACTACTGTTAGGATATCTAACCAAATTTCACAACATTCTGAACATTTATGCTTTTTCCCCTTTTTTTGTTTGGGTTTAGGTCAGGGTGGGGGGGGGGGGGGGGGGCTACTCATGGTACATGGTACCTATAGAAGCTATATAGGTATGTGCCGCCCCATCGGGTAGGGTTTTTTGCGCCGTTTTGGTCTGAAAACGGGTATACATTTTGCCCATTTTGGAGAAATATGCGAATTCGAAATAGATTTGATGAATTTTTTTGTTTGCACTCGAATCTAAGTAATAATAACATAATTTCTGCCTAAAGGCCAGGTCTGAAAACGGGTGTGGAAAATTTCATTGTTTGGTCTGAAATAGGGTCGGGATTGGAGAACCGTGCGGCACACCCCCACCAAGAATTCCGAGGAGTACCCCCCCCCCCCCCCCCCGTCGGGTTTAGCTTTCTATCTGGATCAAATTCCAGTTAATTGTATTAATTATCCCTCTTCCTTTTGGACCTTTTTAAATAATTGTGTATTTGGTTTGCCCCCCAGATTCTGTTGTGGTTATTTGTCATCACACTGTGTTCAAGTTTTACTAGAGAAGACGTCAGTAAGTGAAGTAGACAGAAATCAAATCTTATGCTAAGGGCCAGAGAGGCCGATTGAAACGTATTCTTACTATTCTATGTTTTATTTTTAAATTTTAACTGTCAAAACTTGACTGAAGAATGACTTAATGGAAAGTAATGGCTAATAACAAAACAACAACAACAACATGAACTTTATTATATTGAACAGATATCTGTCTGGATAGGCTACAGTAGATAGACTTTGATGAGTTTCTCACTGGCTATCACCTATTACCCCCCCCCCCCCCCCTCACCCCCCCCCCCCCCCCCCCACAAAAAAAGAAGTTTTTCATAACTTCCCATAATTCTCTCTGTATGTCAGTTTGAAATCAGCGCGCGTATTAGACCGAACTCGGCTGTCATAGTGGGTTGTCTTAGAGGTTTTTTGGCTGCCTTGAGCGAAGTTTTCCGGAAGGCATCATTAAGCCTTATGAAGGAACAATTCTCAACTCTGGCACAGTCTGCTGCGTCCAATATTTTCTGGTATTTCGTCTCATTTCGGGCTACACGGGTGAAAGACTAATCCCGGGCTTGAGACGGAAAGATTGGATATTGCGAGCTTTGTTGTTGGCTGTAACAAGTCTTTGGCCTCACAAAGTAGGTTCTAGGGTTGAAATCTAGTCGGCGAGATGGAAATTCATGCTGATTTCTGACCTGGCCAAAGACTTAGTAAAAAATTGTTTTGAAGGCGGGGGCTTCTCCTTTTCAACCGCTTGTTTACATCCGGGGTCTTGAATAAATCGACTGTCAGTGGGTCGAGAAAAGTTCCATGTGACGATTTATGTGGAGAAAGCGAGAGTTTTACGTAGTAATTTGACGACATTTCGCCCATGTTAAGTGTGGAAATATTATGAGTGGTTTAGGGAAGGATTGTAATTGCCGCGAAAGTCACTTATTGTGTGATTTACCGGAAGTGTTGACAGACAAATCTCAGGTATGTGCGGTTGACTAGAATACTTTGTGCCAAGCATAAAAACGCTTCGTGAGTGTTTAGTTTAGGTGATTTTGTCTTAGAAAGCCTATTCTTTGCTCAAAGATTGTGGATTCTTAATCTTTTTTCGACCGACACCGAGCTGTGGGCCTCACGGTTTGACTGACTAAAAGATTACAATTTCTGGACGTTTCAAATGTTTATTTCATCGCAAAATCCTGTTACTTCTGCAAGAGAACTTTACCGTCTATTGCCAGCAATAATGCTGTCATTTTTTAGCTTCAGCTAGTGACTTTTAACTGCTTCCCATTCCACTTAGATGTCAAATAGCTTAAATGTACTTGAAATTTCTTTAGCCACGTTATAACAAATCCAGTCAGATATATAACTACACCAATATGGGAAACTAGGAAACCCTGACGGACTTTTACAAGGTTCCCCTATTATTTACTTTGTTTTTTTTCTTATAGGGTCTGGACGCCATGTGCGGCGTAAAGCGTAATCTAACCATAATTCTAACTATAAATTAACTTCAATTTAACTTGCACACTACTAAGAATTGCCTAAAACACTGTTGTGACAAAAGATATTTTTTTAATTTCTTTTTATGCTATATTGTGATTTTGTGTTCTCTCTGGTATAGAGTTCCAGAACTTGGTCCCTTTTCAGTGTTTTGAATAATAGCCGTATTTTGTTCTGTAAAACTGCTTATGTATATTATTGCTTCGTTCTGTAGCATAAGAATGAAGTTGGCTATTCAAAATGTAAATATCGCTAAAATTATACGGCAAACTACTATTAGCGGTTTTTAAATCTATACAAAAAAAATAACTGTTTACACTAAGGCAGATGAGATATTAATCAACATTCAGGATCCTTTTTAGAGACATAAGTGCCTTATCACTCCAACTGCAATGGTATGCAGATTTTATGCAATGATTAATATTTTTATATAAACATTTTTTTTTGTTTTCCGGAAACTAATAAGCTATTTAAGAAGCTAAATAGCCTGCATTTGACCAAATTGCCATTTATTTAAGAACCTGTTTAGGCTAACTTGGGTAACTAACTTGGCAGGTTTTTTACTCGGGGGTTTTTAACAGAGCCCCATACTCATAGAATATGGTCAACCTTTTTGTAGCTTTGTAGACCGGTATTACTAGTGAGACTTTTAGTTCATGAGGCATCTTCCCGGTACTAAAACTTAAATTGAATATGTGGGTTAACGGCTCACTTATATAATTTGCAATACATTGAAACACCATTGGACTCAACCCGTCAACGCCAAAACCCTTTTTTGGATTCAACTTTCTTATTTCCTTTGCAACCACATTAATTGTGATTTCATTTAGAATTATTGAATTCATATAGGTACCTCTTAAATGGTTCATGAAATTTGCTAAGCTTTCGTTAATTTTTTTGGCAAGACTCGGTCCAACATTGATAAAATACTCATTAAATTGATTAGCAATTTAAGAAGGGTTACTGATTACTTTACCATTATTTACAAAATTTTGAGGTAAAGCTGTTTTGTATTTATGCCTGCTTAAAATTTCATTCAATGTTTGCACGTTTGCTTTCGATCACTCTTAGAATCATTAAATTTAATTTCTTATTGTAAAAGTTCTTCTTCGCCTTCTTACCAGATGATTATCGGCTTGTTTCTGTTGGTTTTATATTTTTCCTCATTTTCTTTACTCGGATTTTTAATAAAGTTTTCGTAAAGTTTAAATTCATGCTTAGATGACTTGAAAATACCCTTGCTAATCCAAGGATTTGCTTTCATTCTCCTTTCTTTTCACTGTTAGCTTTTTTAATGGGAATGAGTTATTATATACCTCTTGAAAGGTTTTCATGAATAATTTATAAGATTCTTCACAATCATTTGAATTGATTACCTCTAGCCAGTTTGTTTTTTCTAGCTCTCTTTTAAATGAAGTAATAGATTCATTATTGATCCTCCTAGTGAAATAGCATTCATTTTTGCCACTAGGCTCATAAATCTTCATCTTAGTGAATTGAGAACACAATACAGGTAAGTGCTCAGATAAATCGTTAAGGAGTATTCCGTTCAGATGTGTGCCTTTGTTATCATTGTTTCAAGATTCAAATTTCAAGTATATTTATTATATATAACAAAGTATTTACAGTCAATCCGGCTGACCTGCAGCTAGCTATCATTGGTAAATATATTGTCCTATAAGTGTTGCAGTGCTTTTGGTAATTCGTGTAGGTGTATCAATCATAGGTAAGAACAATGAGGACATCATATGATTTAAAAACTGATTTGAACAATTATTTACAATTTTCATATTTTAGAAGGTCTAAATTATAATAAAATCACCCATAATATAACTAATCTTTGACTCTTTGTCAACCTTGGATAATACATTTTTTATATAATCACAAAAACCTCAAGTTTATTTGCTGGGTGGCCTATAGATTACTCCCACTATTATATTTTTGCCTTGGTTAGTTGTTACATGTATTTCTATAAAAATGTTTCCAATATCTTCACTACAATTCCTAATAAAAGAATCATTTCTTATTTTGTAGTCAAAATCATCTTTTATATAAAGGCTAACGCCTCCACCTTTTTTATGTTTTCTATTTACTATGATATTGCGATAGCCTGGTATTTGAATTTCGTCATTGATATGACTTTCATTAAGCCATGTCTCTGTTAGTGCTGTTAAAGAAAATGAAAAGGACAACGAGTTTAAGTAATGTATAAGATCATCAAATTTGCTCGTAAGACTCCTTACATTGAAATGAACCATTGATATGTGATTAATAAACAACAACAACAACAACAACAAACAACAAAGTAATATTACTAATAATAATATTAATAATAATGATAACGATGATAAAGATGATGATAATAATAAGAGCATGCATGTTTAAAAAAAATCGACGAAGAATATATCAAGACTTCTGGAAAGAGAGGTGAAGCGTCTGTGGAACGGTATAGAAGTTGTGCTTATACCCATCGTCATTGGCGCTCTCGGAACAGTTAGCAAAAGATTTCACTTGTTGTAAAGACGTTACAGAAAGCTTGTTCACTGGGAACAGCAAGAAGTTTAAAAAACGTTTATGGATACCTAATTGAACTTGTCATGGTTCTCGACTCCATCTTGACGAGTAGGCAAACGTGTGAGAAATGACAGTGTTCGTATGAGAATCTAAAGTCGAATAATTTCCGTAAAACGGGTTTTCTGAAAAAAAAATTATGACTTGTAAACTAAAGCTACAAAACAAAGGATTGTACTAAAAAAATTGGGGCGTACCTGTGCTTAAATTTCTCCAGAGCTTGCTTTAGATTTTCCATATATTTGTCTAATTTTTCCCAGGACCTTCTTACAGACAAATGTATAGAAAATTTAAAAAAGTGGTTCTAGGTCTTCCAGCGCATGTAATATATGACGTTCTCAAATTTTTACAGTAGAATCGTTAGGAGTAAAGCTTTAGTTTACAATTCATTTTTTTTTTTTTTTTTTTCAGAACATAGGTTCTACGGAAATTATTCGACGTTAGATTCTCATACAAACACTGTAATTTCTCACGCGTTTACCTACACGTTTAAAGAAGGAGAACTCCGTGCTGAAAATAATTTAATTATAAAAAAGATTTTAGCCTCATGTTGTTATTTATTTATTTATTTAGCAGTTTATTTATTCATCGGCAGGGAGAAGCAACTGTGGTCGCAAATCAGTTTCCGAATTCTCAAAGTTCTCAAGGTTCAAGATGGTAGGTGGAAGAATTTCAGCAAGAGAAAGCTGGCCCTGGCAGATTGCAATCTACGCTATTCGCGAGAGCGGTAAAGAAAACAATTTCTATTTCATATATCTCAAATAGGGCAAGTTTAAACGGGTAACCATAAGAAAGAGTTGAGAAAACTGCTTTGTAAATGTCATTATACACTGCGTTTCCCCTGCCGTTTGAGTTCTCTCGCAGGAAGCAATTTAAGGAAGTTTAGAAAAGTACATTCAAGAAAAGAAACTGCGCGATTCCTTTGGCAAACGCGGATGGGTGAAAATCTCATAAATTGTAAGAAGTGTGACGCACGAATCTAATCATGAGTAGGAAATTTTTAATCCTTACGAAGCAGAAATCATGCCCCTTTTTCTGAACAAAAAGAACTGCCTACAAAATTGGAAACCAAGGCCCTCCCCGTAGACCAATTACTATCAGCACGGTTGGTTAGTGCGTGGCCGGCCCTTCTGTGCAAGAGTTCAACCTGTCCTCGATTCCCAGGTGTGACCTTAAATCCTGTTTTGGCTGGTAGTCAGATGATGACTATTTCGAGCTACAGACCTAAACTGAGGACACTTTTGACCCAATAGCTTTTTAGCAGAAGCCAATTTAATACTGGCTCCATTACTATAAGAAACAGTACTGCAGACTTCAGAAAAAATTACTGAATCTTATTATTCAAATAAAATTTGTCTGATCGAAAATTGTTCGTGAAAATCTGTCGCTAATTTCTAGATATAACAGTGTCAAGAATAATTATATTTCTTTGTCTTTACCCAGGGCCTACGTTTCTCTGTGGTGGTGCTCTTATCTCTCCTCTCTGGGTTTTGACCACTGCACACTGTTTCTATGATTTAGGGAATGGCGTTTTCTATGGAAATGCAAGTTGGTAAGTGACTGGAATAGATGAGGCATATTCGCCACTTTAGAATCGAGAAGGGGACTGGAACGAAATGTGTCCCGCTATTGTTTCAGGGATGGTTACTGGGACGCAGCGGTCAGCTGTTGGACAATTTTTTCCTGTCTCAAGTAACAGTCCCAGAAGTCTTTGCGAAAGTTAACTCAACCAAGTTTCCTTCTCTTTTGGCAAATTGCATGAAGCATCCAGCGTTTCGTATGCATAACAGGTGATTCAAGTAGACCCTGAAATTAAAACACTTACACTTGTTTCGGATAACACGCGACCTGCGAAGTCAAAAACGTCTTCGATTTTGGGTTTCTGGGACGTCAATGAAAATCTGAAAGCTTGGCACTTTCTTGGCCGGACTTCTTAGGAAACAGACGTTTACTTCAATGGGTCCAAAAGGTCATGGTTTGGGATTTGTGATTGGTGGATTTCGATCCGTTTTGTGTGTTTCAGTGTTTCAAGGTTCGTTGATTTTGAACTTGAGAGCTCACCTGTTTTCACGTATTAGCTCTCGCGTTTAATTACCTTCTTACTAAAACTTGGAAAGTTGACATTCACAGGGTGAAATTGTTTCTATAGAGCTTTCAAATCCAGAAGAAACACAGATATAAAACTAGAGATATTAACAAAGATTAGAAAAAGCAATGTACACAGATCAACGAGCAAACTCTAAATGTTTTAAATCATGAAGGTTGGGACGACATTTATTAATTAGAGACCAATCCTCAAACTGCTTACAGTTTATTTTTTGATAAACTGTCAGAAGCATTTAATAAAAGTGTACCAATAATTAAACAGAGCAATAAAAGTGTTAAGAAATCAAAGACATCGTGGATCACTAAAGACATTTTAACTGCAAGGAAAATCAAGGAAACAATGCACAAAAAGTTTGTTAAAAATCCTAGCGAAATGAATGAGGTGACTTACAAGAGGATTCGAAATAAGTTCAATAAAACGAAAAACGCTGCAAAGAAAAAGTATTACTGTGACAGACTAGAAAAAGCATTACCATTTGAAACTTATTTGACCAAATTTTAACAGACGGGTTTTTAAATAATCAATAATATCATTGTACTGTTATTATTAAATGTGTCACAAAATTCGTCTGTTCGACTTCCATTTTAAAATTCTCATTATTCAAATTACGATAAAAGTAAAAATTCTGCCAAATATTTCAAAATTTTAATGAATAGATTTTGAGAAATCGTCTTTTGTGCACCATAGCTTTTTCGCCCGCCATATTGGTTTGTCTAATTTAAAACACTCGCTGTCACTCAAGTTAGCGCTGACCGCCCGCAAAACTGTGTTCAGCCACCTTAAGGAGAACGATAGCGGAGCTCTCGCACGCGCTTCGCGCGTGCCAGCGGGGCACCATGGGTAAGTAAATCAACCCATCCCAGAAAATATGGTTATCACGTGACCGTACACCGACCGAACATCCCCGAACATCGCATGAATGTGCCCTTAAGTTAACTGATTTGTGGATTACAAGTTTATTGTTTGATTTAAATCATAAATTTATTAGTGAGAGCTTTGCTTTTAGCCCTGGCTAAATCTATATAATATAGAGGTTACAGATCATAAGGAAATAGCTGAACGGCTTAATAAATATTTGGCAAACATAGGACCTAAACTAGCAGAGAAAATACCGGAAAATATCATCAACTTTGAATCATACTTAGAAAAAAATAATGCTGACTCTATTTCTTAGATCCAGTAACTGAAAGAGAAACAGAAATATAGCCGAAACAACTGAAAATCGACAAATCCTGCGGTTATGATGAAATGTCTCCAAAGGTTGAAAAAGCGATATCACATATAATCAAAACCACTTTCACACATATATAACCAGTCTTTTCTCACTGGTATTATACCTGATGAAATTAAATTAGCTCTGGTAACCCCTGTTTAAGAAGCAAATGAGAAAGAACGTTTCTCAAATTGTAGACCTATAAAAATTAATGTACAAGCAAGTTCTAAATTTCCGAAATCTTAACCGACAGTCAATACGGATTCAGTAAACAAACGTTTAACAAGTTTTGCAATTCTTGAGCTTGTTTCAAAGATATGTAAGGTAGTGGACAGCAGTGAATATACAATAGGGGTTTTCGTAGACCTCTCTGACACGGTAGATCACAATATAGTGCTATATAAGCTAGAGCATTATGGATTTAGAGGAATAGCCCTAGACTGGTTTAGAATTGAAACTACTTATCCGGAAGAAAATCAGTTGTTAAATTCAAATTAGCCAGTTCAGATTACTTAACAATTAAGGGTGGTGTGCCACAAGGCTCTGTTCTACTGTTTTTAATATACGTCAATGATATATGTAAAAGCTCTGAGATATTATCCTTAATTTTATTTGCTGATGATACTGTAACAGTGATTAAACTCTTCTTTAATAACGTCTCGAAACAACTACAACAACTGCACAGCAAAAATGGCCGTCTACACTCTCTCAACGATCCGCACGTGATTACCTCCCCGAAGTCCTGGGGCGAGGCTAGACTAGTCTCTTAGCGACGTTAAACACCCCCCCCCCCCCCCCCTCCCTAGTGGAGAAAGGGCGTTATCAATGTCCTTCCCTAAAAGAAAGTCTCCCATCCAGGCAGGGACACGGCGGACTCTGGCTGAACGTCTCGGCCGGAGGTCCGGTTCACGGTTGACAGCTGCGGCATTCTCAGTCGGAGCGGGACCCCCGGGCAGGGCATCTGCGGTGCGAGCCCACGGTAACTCCAACACAGCACGCTCTCCAACATTCAGATCCGTAGGTTGGCCAGCGTCTCTCTCGACGTCATGCAATGTCGGCTGAAGCTGAGGGGGTTTTCCGTCTTCCCCGTGAGGGTGTGGCCTCCTCGCACTGTATCCTGTAGGTGACGTCAGATATGACCTTCACTACTCGCTACGGTCCGGACCAGGGGCGATAGAATTTCCGGTGTACCCACCTCGGAACGGCCTTTTCCTCTAACCACACCAGATCACCCACTTGGTACGGCTTTGCGTTTCCCTTGCAGCGCGCGTCATAGACATCTTTCTGGTGACGAAGGTTGACTCGCAGATTTTCCCCTACTCGTCCATACACTCCCTTAAGAATTTCTTGCTGTCTCTTGACGAAAGAGGGGTAATCAGGCGGTTGTTCTGAAGGAGGCCCCTCCCTCATTGCGTCAATAGGTAATCTCAGTTCCCTGCCGAACATGAGCATACTGGGGGAGAAGCCAGTCGTCTCATGGGTGGATGCACGCAAAGCCAGGAGGACCTTAGGAAGATACTGATCCCATTCCTCTTGCTCCTCCGCAATCTTGGCAATAACACCGGTAACCGTCCGGATACGTCGTTCCGCACCCCCATCACACTGAGGGTGGTATGGCGTTGTCCTTTGTTTGACGGACTCAAAATTGCGGCCCTGGTCGCTGAGTATCCCACGAGGGCAACCGAAGCGGCATACGAAGTTGTCCATGACAGTCTGGGCGACCGTGTTAGCCTCTTGATCAGGTAAGGCATACGCTTCGGGCCACTTTGTATACATGTCCACCACAACAGCAACATACTTGTTTCCTTTGTTGGTCTCTGGAAGGGGGCCGAGAATGTCAATCTGAATCCTCTCTAGTGGGTAGCCCGTCTTATTAGATTGCATGGGCGCTCTCACCCGTGGTATTGGTCCATTTCTGGAGCCGCAAGTGTGACAAGTACGACAGTACAGTTCAATATCCGCAGTGTAGCCAATCCAGTAAAAGCGTTTCCGCACATTGTCTGTAGTCTTGCGCACTGGCAAGTGTCCACACTGGTCATGTAACTCCTGCAACACAGCACCCTTTAACTGCTCTGGGACACACACCTGCAGACTTTCATGTCCAGTCTTTTCATCAAACCATCGCCGGTGCAACACCTCATTCTGCAAAAGCAACCTATCGTATTGACCCCATAAAGCCCACATATGCCGATCTGCCCCGCTCATTTCTTCTTTAGGTGGTCTCCTTCCTGCCCTAAGCCACTGTAGCACTGCATTCAAATGCTTATGCTTTGACTGCTCTGCCCTAAGGTGAGAACTGGACCACGGTGGGTGCGGCGGTCTGGGTTCCGACTCGTTTCCATCCTCGACGAAAGTTCTTGAACCGTCATTGGTAGTCGCTCCAACAACCAATGGTTCACAAAAATTCTGTGCTTCACCAAGTGTGTCAGACGCGGGGTTTTCTGGCCAAGGTCGACGGGACAGGCCAGCGGCATTGCCATGCAGATGACCTGGCCGATGTTCTATCTTCATGTCGTACTGTTGAAGGTGCTGAATCCATCGGGCTTCCTGAGGTTTAGGATCCTTAAAGTTCTGAAGCCACACTAACGAGCGGTGATCCAGACGAGCAACAAACTGTTTGTTGACCAGATACGGGTAGAATGTTTTTGTCCCGAATACTAGCGCATACATCTCAATCTTGGTTGGCGGCCACTTTCTCTGCGATTTTGTCAAGGCCTTGGCAGCGTATGTAATTGGGCGCTCATCGCCATCTTGCACCTGAGACAACACAGCAGCGACACCGGTCGTGCTAGCGTCAGTATCTAGTATAAATGGGAGATCAAACCTTGGGTATGCGAGAACCGGTGCTTCACGAAGGGCTTGCTTTAGGGCGTCGAAAGATCTTTGACAGTCGTTGGACCACACAAAGTTTCTTCCCTTTTCCTCAAGAAGGAAAAGAGGGCTTGCGACAGTTGCGAAATCCGGAATAAACTTCCTGTAGTAGCCGATCTTTCCCAGAAAAACACGTAAATCAGACACATTGGTTGGTGGTGGCCAGGATTTCACTGCGGAAACCTTTTCGGGATCTGTGGAAACTCCCTCCGCTGACAGGATATGTCCAACAAAAGGTACGCGTTGTGGTAGCAGACAGCATTTCTCTGGCTTCACCTTCAATCCAGCCTCCTCTACAAGGGAGAGAGCACGGTCCAAGGGCTCACAGTGCTTGGCAAACGTGGCACCAAAGATGAGGACGTCATCGAAGAATGCCAATAGTTCTTCCCATGTCATTCCCGCTAAGACTGGCAATCTGCCGCACAAAGAAAGGAGCTGCGTTACAAAGCCCAAAGGGAACACGTTTCCATTGCCAGTGCCCCTGCTTTGTAGAGAAAGCTGTTTTCCCCCGGTCATCAGTGCGAATTTCGAACGCATGGTAGGCAGAGACAAAGTTCAGGGTTAAGAAAAATTTTGCTCCAGCAAGAGTATCGATAATGCCCTCCGCCCTTGGAATAGGGTAGTGTTCCTTAACAGTGACACTATTTAGCTTACGGAAATCAACACAGTAACGGTAAGGCCCATCCTTCTTAGAAGCTAAGACGACCTGAGCGCTCCAAGGACTGGTTGACGGTTCTATTACATCTCTCTCAAGTAACCTTTGTATCTCGTCTCTTATGTACTTCTGCTGCTGAGGTGAAAAGCGGCGCAGTGGAAGTCTTGAAGGGGGTGCAGTCCCAGTGTTAATTCTAAGCTGTGCCTTAGTGCAGTGGCCAATATCGTGTGGTCCCCTGGATACTGCCTTAGAGTGCTTGGCCATGATTTCCCACACGCTCAGCTTTTGATCGTCCGTTATCTGATCATTATCTATAGGGGATAGCTGCCTCATCTCGTCAACTATATCCCAACTCGGCTCCGATTCGACCGACAGTGCATTGCAATTCACTGTTCTTACATCGCTATCATCGGTGGCGGACTCAACCCTATAGTTTCGCGCTGTCGGTATTGCTTGGCCACCCTCTAGGGCTGGACAGAACTCCCCCACACTTGTGGCCTTGTACATTGTAACCGGCTGCCCAGAATAGTTGTAGAAACGGACTGGAACCGACGTTTCATTGACCAAGGATAGAGTATTGGGCACTGCAGTTGGAAACCTCTCAAAGAATTTATCCATGGGTTCAGGGACTCCCTGAATTCCCTCTAAATTTGCCCCATTGACCTGGCAAATGAGATCAACTTTTTGGTCTGGCTGAATGGTAACAGTTTCTACCAGGGAGGCTCTGTGCACCTGCCAACTTGATTCATCTCTCAAGTACACATTTGTGTTTCCAGCCCGAACGGTTCCCTTGTTAAAGTCGACAACACACCCATTGTCCCTTAAAAAGTCTACCCCAAGAAGGGCACTCTGCTTGAGGTTGTCACAAATATAGAATAGCTGTTTAGCTCTGATCCCTTTGAAGGCCATGTCTAGTTCCACTGTTCCCAAGATGTTCAGCTGGGAGCCCTCGGCGCCCACGACCTTGGATCCGACCTTCCCTAGGGCCCCGTTAAAAGCAGTGCACTTAAAAACTTTGACACTCAAAATACAGATTGGGCTACCACAGTCCACTACGGTAGTCACAGGGACCCTTTTTATCTTGCAGTCAAGTAACAACACGTTATACTGAATGGAACTAATGCGTATCACTGGTACTTGGTCTTCGGGCGGGGAGCGACTCGGTTTTATGACCTGTCCCCCGCCCTGCGGAAGTTTCCCTGCGGGCAGTCTCTCTGGAAATGATACACTGACCCACATGTCCGACACCCCCTGCCCCTGCTATTAGCGAGTCCAAACTGAGGGGGAACGTAGTTTCGTCGAGTACCGCTTGAAGGGATAGCATTAACCACTGCTTCGGCTGCTGCCTTTGCGGTGGCTGACGCAATCATAGTCGAAAGCTCTGGGGCCCAACCTGGTAGAGGTGGATTTTGCACTTGGCATGCTTCTTTCTCGTGGGTTGACACTTCACTCACAACCCTCTCTCTCATTCTCACTGCTCTGAGTTCTAATGCTTCGAGTTCTAGAGCTTCTGACAGGGCTTTATCTAGGGTCGAGGGTTTAGAGCGAATTACGTCCTTTGCAAGTGTCGCCCCAATTGCATCAGTGAAATGATCTACACAAGCTTGCTCCAAACTAGCCGAGCTCAAAGTCGGGTAAGCCTCCCCGCACAAGCGTTTAATATCAATACTTAAATCTAACAAACTTTCTCCCACCTTTCTTCGTCGCGCTTTGAGCGTAGCTTTAGCGGCTTCGAGAACCTGACGCATGCCGATTTTCTTGCGAAGAGCCTCTACCATACATGTGTAGGAGCTCTTGTCACTCGCCGAGAGTTGAGACATAACCACACGAGCTTTTTCTTTCATGCAAAGGATCAGTTG
>OZ037776.1:12371656-12451656 GCA_964035525.1 Porites cylindrica | reverse complement strand
CACATAATTTCCACTGTTTCCTAATTAAATAAGAATTATTTTACAAAATCCAAACTTTATTGATTGCCCAATGTTTTGCTCCAAATGCTACACATTTTTTAGTAATTCATGACTGTTTTCATTTGAAAGCGTCTTTCCAAACTTAATTGTATGTTTCCCTCATTCGGAAGGCAAAGGATAACCATCATGTGTTCTCATGATCATTTCTTTATCTGTCAACAAGTTCAGCTAATTTATTTGAGGACTTAAGAAAACAAAGATATTGTCTAATATTATGATGATCTAGTTAATACCACCCAAAGCAAGTTATGTTATTTGTTTTAAAAATTTTGATCATGATTAGGACCAAGTGCTAGTAAATCTCAGATACAATGATAATTTTATTGTTAGCAAATTTTGCTGATATACTGATAGTTCTTCCTCATGAAGTAATTTTTGTGGCACTGCACTTTCAGTTAATCAATGAAATGGACTGAAGAACACGAATTGCTTATGTTGAGGGAATTGATGCTTTTGCAGCCATGGCTGCACAAGAAAGGAACTAGTGAGGGAGGAGATGATTGGGAAAAGCTGGCAGTATCCTTAAATGCTATTCCTTATCCCCAATTCCGTGTTACTCAACGGTCTGTTCGTGACCACTATTCAACAATGGAAAAGAGAAGAAGGAAAAAAGTCAGGGAAGAAGACAGAGCCTCAGGTATTGCCCCTGAAGAGGACAAGGAACTAGATCAGCTGTTAGATGAAACCATTGAACTCTTTGATGAGTCTGACAAAATCACAGATCAAAAAAAACAAAAGCAGGAAGAAGAAGCAAAGAAAGCAGAGGAAATGCGGAAGAGATCATTGGAAACTTAAAGATAGCGCCAAAAGGAATGCCGATGAACAGCAAGGAGCAAGACCGAAAAAGGGTAGAGCTAGTGGTGCAAGCACTCTGGCTTACCTGAAGGATAGGGCAGAAGTAGAAGCTACTTTAAAACGTGATGAATTGGAGATAAAAAGGCAAGAGTTAGCACTGCAAGCAAAGGAGCAGGAAGGAAGACAACAGCAGTTTGATATGATGAACAAGCAAACTAGAGATATTCAGCAGCTTCAGCAGCAGCAAATGCAGCAGTTTATGCAAATGAATGCAAACATGATGCAACAGCACCAACAACAAACCCTTGCACTTATGGAACTAATGAAAAACTTTGCTGGGAAGTGATGCTGGTAAATCTCTGCAAGAGTTCATTTAAATGCACAAAGAGTTCACATTTTTATTAACTTGAACATTTTCAAGGAAGTTAAAAATTAAAGATTTATAATAATAATTACTTGTTTACATATATAGTTGTAAAGGAAGTGTTGCTTAATTTTGCCAACCTTTGAAAGTCGCTGAATTGATGTTATGCCAGTATCAAAACTGGGGCTGAGCCTTTATCAAGGCAATAGGGCTTATCCAACTATAGAATTGCATTACTCTCTGTAAACATGCTCACCATTATTTGTTCTCATTTAATAGTTTGTTTTGGTGGCATTTATTTCACTTTAATTCCAATATGTTAGCCTTTCTCGATTGTAGAATTTTTTTTTTATTAAAAAGCAGTTCAATTTTCGAAAGGAAAAGTGTTATGTAACTTTTGTAAAACCTGTTTGGCAGACTTAGTGAAAATAATCCTCAATTTCTGGGGGAGAAACATCAAAGTAGTCTGATGTGGTGGATCCGTAACAACAAACACGAGCATTGTGAAGAAGGGCACATGTCACATACATTTTGCCAACAGCACTTAAACTTATTTTCAAGTTTTTTTTGAAGTCCAGAAATTTAAAATAATTTATTATATCACCAAAAATCCATTCAACAGAAACTCTGACTTCACTCATAGATTCATTCCATGCAGACTGTATGGGAGTTAGTCCAGCTCCTCGAAAAGGTCCTTGCAGATGTAGTCGAAGAGGATATGCCGGATCTCCATAAATACATAGGGGGTTCCCATTTGTGTCCACTGAAAATCGTTGCAATTGGTTTAACACTCCAGATCTAGCTAACATCCCACTGTCATGTCTCTTTCCCTCGACAGGCCCAAACAGGTTGGCAACAAGGCCACTGGGTGCTGCGATAGATTGAGACTTTATAGCATGGACTTTTTTGTGACCATTGTATAAGCACTTTTGGTTTTGTCCTGGTCGGCATATGGGCCTCACAGTACCGTCAACAAACCCCCAACAGTTGTCAAGAGCAGCTCCCCTGTTGTGAACTGCAACGGCAAACTCCTCTAAATGATCGGGTCTTAACCAATCCTGGTTCAAATCAGTGAGAAGGCGGTTCCATGTTTGATACATCTTGTTCATAACAGCATTTGAGATCATACACAATTGTGGTTCTGGCCTTCCAAATCTGGGTATCATGTCTACGTATCTACAGGGATAGGCAAATCTTTTAAGAAAAATGCACAATGCCTCAACCATGTCGACATTTACACCATTGTAGCAAACGATCCGATTCGGTAAAGTAAACACCTCTGCCAAGTTGTAAATGTCATTCTTGTAAAATCTAAACTCAGTTTTACATTCATCATCGGTCATCTTGTCGAGATCGAAGCACTCGTAGTTAGGGTACGGTAAATCCGGATTTTTAGGCTTGTGTAAATCGTAGAGTAGCACGAATTCTTCAGCGTTAATCAAACGGGAAGCATGAGCCAGGAGAATAGTGTCACGGAACTTTGGCATGGCTTTCTAAAAAACTTTCGTTGACTTAAACACGATAAACATCAATGACCGTCGTCAACGTTCTCGCTCGTAAAATTCGTAATCTCAATTTTGGCGGGAACGCCAACACGACCTGGCCGCGCTCGACCCAGACTTCTCAGGTTGCCGTTGCCGTCGCCGTTGTCGGATCGTAAGGTCCCTATTATAATTGTAATTACAATTACGTCTGTGACGTAATAAGTTAATAAAAACACTTTGCTATGCCTGAAGAGCCGCAACAGCGGTGAAACGCGTAGCGCAAAAGCAAAGAAGAATTTCGTTTTTCATTGTTTTTAGTATATATATATATATATATATATATATATATATATTGTAGTAACAAGATTATGTACGATGATTGTATGAAGGTTGGCAATAAAACAAGATATTATAGCTTAGATAGGAGGGTGAAAACGAATAGGTATGTTCCGGCCAACATTTAATTTTGAAGCTTCTGCTCGTTATTGTCGCCTTATTAGACAAGCACGATCTCTTGATGTCATGATTAATGGGAAGTTAATTGAACAGATTCAGCATGCTAAACTACTTGGTGTTACTCTTGATTGCCATCTTACATGGGAGAAACACATTGAAAATAAATGTTCAATTGTAAACAGTAGACTGTCTCTCTTAAGAAGGATCAAACCGTTTCTCAATCATCACTGTGCTCTACGTTTCTTCAACTCTTGTATTCATAACCTCTTTATCTATTGTTCGAGTGCAAGGGGTAATTGTTCCAATTATTTATTGTCTCGTCTTCTTCTCCTTCAAAAACGTGCGGCTAGATTGCTCCTTGATGCCGACTTCTCTCAACCATCTGTAAGCTTATTTTCCAGACTCAAATGGCTGCCTATTTTCGACCTTATAAAACTAAGAAAACTCGTACTTTTATTCACTATTCTTAATAATCCTGATGCTCCTCTTTGTCTTCAACGTGAATTCAATTTCTTGTCTTCCGTTCGTTCAACTGGTCTGCGCACCAGAGCTTGTGCTTTTAATCTTCAAGTTCCATACCCTCGGTCTAATTCTGGAAAGCGCACATTTGCTTACTCTGCTGCCACTCTTTTTAATTGCCTTGACACTGATCTTAAGCAAATAGCGTGTGTATCTCCTTCTTCTATTATTTTTTCATCTAGATCAAATAATTTTAAGCATAAACTCTTTATCTCATTCCTTAAGTTTGCTAGTAACGTTTCTCATCTTGAAGAATTAATGTGTTATGATTGTCGTTTTTCTCTTTATTGCAACTGTATTAGAAGGTAATTAGTTTATATCATCTTATATCTTGTTAAACCATACATTTTCCAGTTCTATTTTTTTCTCTTGTTGTAGTCGTATATTACTGATTAGGCATTGTTTTTATATGTGTATTTTGTATTGTTGTGAAGGCAGTAAGTTAGATAACTCATTGGGTTATTACGTCACCTTCGTTAAATAAAGAATATTGTATTGTATTGTATTGGATGCCATGGTAACGGTTTGATTGACGTCGAAGAAAAACCCAAAATCCTGAAACGTTTTTGACAACGCTGGTCGTGTGTTATCCAAAACAGCTGTAAAATGATTGTTAACTATTTTACCCATCCCTGTGCGTGAGGATATTTACCTCTTTGTCGTTACATAAATTATGCGAACATCTGCAGATAAACATGGTTATTAATCTCCATTCTAGTCAGATCCAAACTGGTCTTTTCACATTAATGAAAGGCTGACTGAAGTGCACCCTGTGCAGGGGTAGACCGTTGCCTTTGTTGCATTACAAGTGGAGTTTGTCTGTAGTCCGTATCCAACCTCCATGATAACAAAAACTATCTTAACTTGCCACGAAGGATATCATATAAATTTGCTCACAACAGCTTGGCAGCTCTCGCTTTAATTTGCGGTTCGTTTTCGTTTGTCATAGTTTGCTTTGGCCTTGACGCATTTCTTGACGCACCTCCTGCTCTTATACAGGTTATAAATACCAATAAGAAAGCACCAGCCCAGTCTCATTTATAGAGTACATGACAACAGTTCTGGTTCTTTTGTAGGTATTTAATTAAAGCAGGGGATCACAACTTATCTTTTCAAGAAACATCGCAACAGGATATAAAAGCAGAAATGATTTACGTTCATCCCGAGTTCAATGATAGTTCTTTCATTAATGGTGACATAGCCCTGGTTAAGCTCAGTCAAAAAGCAAAACTAAACAGGTTCGTTCAAACTGTATGTTTACCTGATGAGGATGAAGGAGATCTAGCAATCCCTAAAACCAAAGGTATTGTAGCAGGATGGGGAATAACTCGTGCCTTAACTTCCACACAACTACAAGACGTAACCACTGCGGATTTTTCTAAAGTTCTTCGACACTCGGCTTTTCGGATAAGAAGCGACGCACTCTGCCTTTTAAGGTCAATAATATGGTACAACTCGACTATGACGTTTTGTGCGGGGGACGGAAATGGGAAACGTGACCCGTGTACAGGTGACAGTGGAGGGGCTTTTGTTCGCCACGTGCGAAGAGGAGTCCATAGACAGTGGGTCGCTGTTGGCCTTGTAAGCTGGGGATCTGGATGTGCCCAACCAGGTCAATATGGATATTATACCAGGGTATATCCATTTATTGGCTGGATTAATAATTGTAAGTATATTTTTCTGACAAATTGGAAAGGAATAGTTTATAAAACTCTGTTGCTCCAGCAAAATAATATCTAATTGTCGTAACCGTTGGATGCCTATAAAATACCTTCTAGTTCTTAGTTGGCTCCGTCAGTTCCTGTACCCATTGCAGAAAATTTTACAAGGAGCCACCCACAACGTGAGCAAACTTACTAACGGGACCAACAACGCAAAATGTATATCAAAATGGATCAGTGAAATCTGTTCTAACAACAACTTTGCATTCGTTTCCAGAAGTGATCAAATATGTGAATATAACCGGCACTAAGACGAATTAGGGCGCTTTGGCTTCATTTAAATTGCCCTATTTGACCTCTTCATTTAAAGTGGCGATCTCGCGCACGCGCATAACCTTACTGACCAGCAGCCATGCGCAACTGTTAAGCCCTTGTTTTAGGTGCTTGTTAAAGTTCCTTTTAGGACTCGCGTGAGCGCATGCGTACTGACAGACCCCTGGGATGGATCATAACAAACTTGTAAACTTAAGACTCCCTTTATTTTAGCTTAATTGATAAATGAGCCTCTCTATGGCTACCTGTGGACGTCTTTTCTGTCAGGCTTTGTCCATCAAATCGTCTATTTTTCAACCAATTAAATTGTTGCATATGAAGAATCCTTTTGAGTGATAGCGCTACTAGCGAGCTTCAGCAACCACGACGACGAGGACGGAAAAGAGAAAATGAAAAAACATATACAATGTAAGCCGAAGAATTGAACACGGGACTACAAAGAACACCCGGCTAGAGCTGGCTAGAATGCCCTCAAAAATGACCAAATAAATAATAATTCCTGAACAAAAAAAGATGCGAGGGAAATTGAAGTTTTGAAAGAAGGCAGACATAATCACGAATTGTGTTGTTTGTTCTTTTCATCAAGGCCCCATTCAAACCAGCCTCGCTGAACTGGACACCCCTGAATAAATATTGTTCAAAATAAAATAAATAAATAAATAAATTGCTGCACCAATTTTTCTTAGTTGAAACCCATGGCTGTTAGAAGGATAACAACGGCCTCTGTTACGTTATGCAAAATATGCACTACATATGAGATGTAAATCGACATCCAAGACAGTGATTTGAAAAGAAAAGTGGAACCCCTTTAATATTACTACAAGTGGGCCATGATATTTTGGTCTTATTAAAAAAAACAAGGTTTTTTAAACAATGATGACTGAACGTCAATTGATTTACAGACAAATAAGTGTATTCCACTGTGTCTCTCACAATCAGGCAAGATTATCCTTCAGGAAGTAAAATAAGAGAATTTGTTAAGACGGCTCAGTCTTGTCTTAGGAAAATTTCCGTAAGAATCAAAGTGTTTATCCTGCGTGAATGCATGGGAAAACTAACAACTAGCTCCCTTTTGAACATTTTCCCAGAAAGATCACAAGTACACGTTAATTTCTAAAAAACAACAACAACTTTAACCTCCGTGGCGCAGAAATCGTCTATTGAGAGAAGAGTCTCAGTCTCGCTGCCTCCGGAGTTTTATTTGGTTTTCCAACTACAGTTGAACCCCGCTTTACGGACACGTATATATATATATATATATATATATATATATATATATATATATATATATATATATATATATATATATATATATATACACACTCAGTGATCTTCGTAATTCAAGTAATCTGATTGGTTAGCTATCTCGGACTATGACGTTATATTCACCGCGCTAGGCGGTGAATATAAAGCAGAACAAAATCGCTGTCGTGAACTGGGTGTTTTGGCAAAGTTTCAGAGTAAAGCCTTTTTGAAAATACACGAATATCCAAGTTCTGATGATTTTGAAGGCAAGAAGAGACTTCATGGTGTTTAAACAGCGTGATTTATTGTGAAGTGGTTTACTGTAGCTGACTTTTTGTACGCTCGAAGCTATGTTTACCGCTACTGAGGAAAACGAGGTCGCTTTGTCACTGTTTTGTGATTTCGGGATTTTCTCGCAAGACCAATTTTGCCTATAAATAAAAGTTAATTCATGGAGAAAAGAGGAAGGCAAATATTTTCGAAAATTGTACACGCCAGCAAGTTAACAAGGCAAAGAGCATTGGAGATAAACAAAGCTCACCTTGATCGTAGCCGCTGTTGACAGCATTTGCAAGATGCGACAAAGAAAACTTTCTCATTCACGGTGAGTTGACAGAAACAAATAAAGCTCTACTTTTCTTCTCAGAATTGGGTAGTAATCTAAATTTTCGGCGTTTTCTTTTAAACTGTTCATGCTAAAGCTTACAAAACTCGATACAAAGAGATTGAAACTATCATTTGCCATGTTTGAAGATACTGTAAAGATCTAACTTTTGCGCATCCACTGTTTACGGCTTCGTGTTCACGCATGAATTCACCTGTCAATCAAACTAATCGTTTTTTAATGGTTTCTTCTCTGATTCTGTTGAGATCACTTCGTGTGAATATACTAAAACAATTATTCACCTCGGGCTCAGTTAATATTGTTGAATAATCCCCTCGACTTCGTCTCGGGGATTATTCAACAATATTAACTTCGCCTTCGGCGAATAATTGTTAAATACCGTAAATGCTCGAATTAGCGCCCGGGGCGCTTATTCAATTTTCTAAGGCGAGAGGGGGGCGCTAATTCGAAGGGGACGCTTATTTGAAGGGGGCGCTTATTTCGTTTAACAATTTTTAGCCTCAAAATGACACTATCTTTATTTCTATTTAAAACCAAACTGCAACATAAAAATTCAAAAACCTTATAGAAAACTACTTTTTGCGAACTCGGAAAGACGAACGAAAGGAGGCTAAAGAGCATGATGAATATGCTGTTGGAACATTCATTCAAGAGAGTGGCAAGCTGGTTGGACATGTACCCATTGAACTTTCCTTCCTCGTGTTTACATTTCTACGAGCTCATGAGGATAATCAGGTGGTAGTTGAAGTCACTGGAAGCAGGAAACTTGAAAATGGCCTCGTAATTCCAGGAAATTTTAAGGCAGTAACAAGGAGCCGGCGATTGCGAGCAAAGTTTTACGAGGAAACTATGTGTTCACATGGATATTTCTATCAAGGAAATGAGAAGCAAACCCGTGCGACTTTGAAAGGACATTACTGTTTATACTATTTGTGACCCTCCACAGGAATTTGATGCTAAAGGTGAAAGCACGCGCACGACACGCTTGCACGACACGCTTAGCGTGCCGTAGATCACGGATATGGGCATATTAAATTGAAAAAACAAAGACGGACACACTTGCCTTTGTTTTGGCAAATTTAACACGCTAGACCTTTTGTTTTTTTGTAGCGTGCCATATGTCACGGTAAGTGCGCGAATTATAGCACGGTTAGCGTGCAATTTGGGTAAGACACGCTGAACACGCTTGATTACTAAAACCGCTAAGATGATAAAAATGGCTTGGGTTTTCAGCGGATTTAATCAGCATTGATAACTGGTCGAAGTGAATCAAATATACCAGTTGAGACTGTTTTGGAATTTGATAGTAACCGTGGCCATTTGAAAATCACGACTTAATTGTGGTCTAGCCTGGAATTAATGCGAGATCAGTGTAAACCAATTCCTCCGGCTGTCGGCTAATGACCGGAATCGCAAAGAGGCCTGCTATCGCATGCGAGGCACTGAAGTTATGTCGCCTGAAAATTATAGTTATGCCACCGGAATATTTATTAGCAGTAATGCACAGAGAAATGAAGTTGAATAAATTAGTTTAATATATTTCTTTAAGCCATGCTGAGACGAACGAAGGTAATTAAATCGGAGAAACAAAAACTGCCTAGAATTTTCTATATGTTGAGGAAGGCTAAACATTTCTAGATGACCGTTCCATGCATGTACAATTTTCGAAGGTTATCTAATAAATTCCTTACGATTTTCTGAAGTTTAATTTTTTCCATTTCATTCCCCAGTTAAGCTATTTTTCGTAGAGAATTAAAGAATCCTAAAATTTTCGGAACCGAAAATACGATAAAATTCTCACTTTCCTAAAACTTTCAATTGGAAGCTAAATTTTTCGGGAAAATAATGCTGAAGCCCTTGTAATTTCGAAAAGACTGAGGTTGTCCTAGGATGCTAGGATGCATTTAGGAGGAAATCGCCGTCAGGTGCCCCTGACGAACGAAGCGCTATGCTAAGACGAATCAAGCGCTGTAAACGTGTACTATATCTCGTTCTTCACAGGACGAAAAAAACAAGAATCTGTAAGCTAAAAACACTGTAGAATGAGGGAGGATTGCGGGCGACTTTTCTTTGAATTTTGGGCGACAAAACTCATATTATCAGGTTTTGGACGACATAACTTCAAACGACATCACTTTCGAGTAGCTTGACCGTCACCCCTTTAGATCGAGCTCGATGAATTAATTCAATGACCGAACTTTATGGAGCAAATGATTGCCTTCAAGAATTTCACGCGGACTACTTTTAATTTAGTTCTTTTTCTCTTTTCTCAGTGTGTGACTGACAGAGATTTAATTCTCGGATCGAACTTTAGTACTCTAAACACGCCGTATTATCGTGGCAAAAACAAAGAATCAAACAAAAAAGCACCATACAATTTCTGAATTCTGTTAAAAAATACATTTTTTGCTTACTATTCAAAAAGCGGTCAAACAGTCATTAATTAACTGATGTTTCGCTTTCTGTGTTATTGTCGGCCGGATCAATTAAGCAACGTTGGAAACGTTTTGGAATTTTGGTACATCTAGAAAAGCAGGCTGGTTTTCATTTGATCACTACGATCCTTGCAATCGCTAAGAAATAAATACAATTTAATGATCCTGGCACTTGATGATTTCTATTATATTTGATCGCGATTGCTGCGATCGGCAAGAAAGTGTCTTAAGTCCGAAAGATCACTGTTTCTGAGAAAATTGCAAATGTGTTTTAAATTAAGGAAAGTTAAGATAACCTTTGCACAGCTTCGTCAGTAAACATTTCTGGAAAGAACTTTGATTTTGCAATGCTAATATAGTTCTACCCATAAATCCAGTAGGTCACACCGTTCACTGGTTATACTTTTCAAGCGACAACGTTTTTTCAATCAGATACTATCGCTGCGATCGCTGAGGTATAACTTTTTCTTTCTCGATAGTTACCAAAAAAGGGTGCCGTTCATAATCATTTACGGTTCCTTTTTGTAGAGGAAATTTATTTAGCTTGTAGATAACACGCCTTGCGTGCTTTTGCGCACACTGAAAGCGTGTTGTGCTTTTTCGCACGGAGCTTTTGTTTGAAAACTTTAACACGCTCTTTTGTTCGACTTGCTCACGCTTAATTGTCTCAAGCGTGTCCTCTGAAACAAAAGAAATTACTAATAAGGCAAGATTGTAAGCGTGCTAAAGCGTGTTAAAATAAATTCTTTTGTTTTAAAGTGAAAGCGTGTCGTGCGCGTGCTTTCACCTTTAGCATTAAAATCCTGTGGAGGGTCACATTTAACAATGTCACATTTCATTAAAAGAACCGTATAGACCGTATACGTCTCGTATATCGTACCGAGTACCGAAACTCATTATTTGAAGGGGGGGGGGGGGGGGGGGGGGGGCGCCTATTACAAATTTTGAGCCTTAGGAGGGGCGCTAATTCGAAGCGGGGCGCTTATTTGAAGCTGGGCGCTAATTCGAGCATTTACGGTATATATGTAGTGACTCGTAGACGTCAACTTAAGACTATTTTGACATCAAACGAGTTATGCAGAGAACCGTGTTTTGATTAAGCAGATATATGAGGGTGATTTTTGACCGTTTCCGAGGATTTATGCCGGGGAATGACGGCTTTGTGAAGGTTTATGCCCTCTTTTATTTGTTTAGTATTTTGCTCTAATAAAAAATGTCTTTTTGATTTTAATAATATGTCCCGCTTAATACGAACACTTCCTATTGTCAGTCAAGTCCCCGTATTAATGGGGTTTGACAGTACCAGCAATTTTAAATGTATTTTAAGATATCTTATCACCACCGCTGTAATTTCGCAAGGGTTCAAGATGATGCAGATCCTGTGTTCTGACTGGCTACCCGAGCGGGCAAGATGGGCCTATCTCTGCCGCTCGGGACCTCCCGCGTTGGTCCCCGGAAGAAACAATTTCTGTTTTTGGCGATATAATAAACCCTTCACTGACCACGCTTGTATATGACTGGATCAGCCCCGGCGTTTTTTTTCGTGTTTCATCATGATTTATTGAAAAGCGGTCAACAGCAACCCTCTGAAGTAAATATGGATTATGTTACCCGCTAAAAGAACTTTTGGCGGGAAATAATTTTGTTAGATGTGACCTCGGAGGACCACTTTTGAGGAAAAACATCCGAGTTGTATTAGACATTTTATTGCATTCTCAAACGGGGCGCTTTCAAGCGTGTTACAATATAGGAAAAGCGAAAATGGCATTCAGCACGTTTGGCTACCTAGCTTCAACTTGTTTGAGTAAATAGGTTTGATTATGTCTAAGGTGTCTATAATTCTCGTTAGATATTCCCATTGACGGAGGTTACTCGCAGTGGAGCCCTTGGAGTAGGTGTTCTCGGTCATGCGGTGGAGGATTTCTGGTACGCAAACGTTCATGCATTAATCCGCCGCCGGCAAACGGAGGGAGATCGTGTAGAGGACAATCTGTAGAAAGAAGAAGATGTAACACACAAATTTGCCCTGTTGGTAAATATTACATCTCGAAATTATCATTGTTAAAAATAAATTTACACCACCAAGATGGTTTAAAACTGGACATAGCTACGCCTCCTTTTTCAAGCTGCCTACAATTGTAGTTCACGGTGTCTGGGTTTTACAGGACGAAAGACTTCACTTTGTCTTAATTAGTCAAACCTGTGAAAACAATAGCGACCCCTAAAGGTAAATATTATTACACCTTTCGAGTCATTTGGGAAGACGCAATTAATTTAACAGGTGTTTGGGATCCAAAATTTATCTTATTGAAGTGGGAGATTCCAGATTTTAGCTGGGATAGTAAGTGTGAAAAAGATACGAGATTTAGCTTGACTATTCAGAGTGGCCTATTTTTCCGTAAGATTGTCGAGATTGAGCACTTTGCGCTACGGGCGGTCATTGATGGTTTCAGATGTACCGAGTCTAGCCTGGGGATAAGTGTCAAATCTACTTACGAGGCAGGGGACGGTTTAGAGGGAGGCGACACCATCCCGGCCGCAGTACATTTGAAACCCAAATGGCAGCCCATAACGCAAAGCGCTCGATCTCGACGATCTGGGGTCGACGATCTTACAGAAAAATAGGCCACTGTGAACGGTCTAGACGGCGGGTAATCAGCATTTCAGAAGGAAAAGAGGAGAGAGATTCAAGATAGGAATAATGAACAGGATACGAGTTGTAACTGAGCTTGTATGATAGCCGGGTGTCGGGATTTCAAGGGAAAGAGGAGAGAGATTCTGGATAGGAATAATGAACGGGATACGAGTTTTAATTTAGCTTTTTTGAAAGCCAGGTGTCGGGATTTCAACGGAAAGAGAAGCGAGATTCTGGATAGGAATAATGAACGGGATACGAGTTTTAATTTAGCTTGTTTGACAGCCGGGTGTCGGGATTTGAGTGGAAAGAGGAGCAAGATTCAGGATAGAAATAATGAACAGGATACGAGTTTTAAATTAGCTTGTTTGGCAGCCGGGTGTCAGGATTTCAACGGAAAGAGGAGCAAGATTCAGGATAGAAATAATGAACAGGATACGAGTTTTAAATTAGCTTGTTTGGCAGCCGGGTGTCAGGATTTCAACGGAAAGAGGAGCAAGATTCGGGATAGAAATGATGAACAGGATACAGGTTTTAGTGATTGTATGGTGCAGAACTCAGTAGGTAATTGTTATTTTAAGAAGAGAGATCTAGTAAGAAAGTGAACTGCAATTTCTTACTTGATGAAAAAATCTGTTCATCAATGTCGTGACAGAAATTGCCTTCAATTTTCCACGACTCCATCACGTGCCCGATTTTGAGTGTGACACTTTTTTATCCCTCTATTTAACGAGCCGCTATAATATCGCTTAGGTTTGAGGGAAAAGTTGAATAAGCTAAGAGTGGCAACGATTTTTTCTAGTACTCAACTTGTTACTCGTAGTTCAACTTATGGTTTAAATGTTTTTTTTTTTTTTAGATTGCACGGACACGCTGGATAGTGCTTTGTGTAAACGATGGCCTGACTACTGCTCAAACCCAGTCACGAAGAGCTTGTGTAAGAGGACCTGTGGCGGATGTTAATTATTTTTTCATTCCGGCTTCCAAATATATTTTTAGAATTTTACCCCTGGGACCATGCTAAGTCAGCAGTTGCGGTTGTGCAAGTGCGCTGGCGCTCGCCCTTTGCCTCTATGACAAATGCTCGTCTTCGTTGTTACTGAGTGTTGTTGAGCGTGGCTCCCTGGATCCCTATACGAGGGATAACACTCAGGGATCCAGTATTTCAGGAGTAATTTCTAGCATGCAACATAATTTTCCCTTCAAAGCTGATTGTCTGTTCCTCGCCATTTACGTTATAAGTGGCTGCACATTGTTATTCATTGTAGGCCCTTTTAATTACCTTATTGGTGCTTAATTTCGTGGGGCTTTAATTTCGCGTTTTTCGTGATTGTAACAACAATTGCGAAATTAAGTGCCCGCAAAATTAAGTGCCAGTAAGGTACCTGGATCGCAATTTTTTGTTTGTTTGTTTGTTTGTTTTCTTTTTTACCGTTTTCTATTTCTCAACTCGTAAAATGCCTACCCTTTTATATAATTCTTGCCTATAAAGGGTACTCCTTTTGGGTGAAGCATTCCCGTGTATATAGTCCATCGAGGAAACTTTCACCGGCTATACATACAGTACTCACATCAAGTTGTATTTTGGTTCAGAGGCGTCTCATTTATCTTGCGATGGAGAAATCAACAGGGCACCATATTGATTTTGTAGGCTATTATAGTAATTAGATGCGGGAGCACAACTGCTGGTGGGACATGATGACGTGGTACAGGGCCCGGGGTACCCTTTTACTATAAAATTATATACTTGGAGTTTTGAAAACCGGGCTAGCAAAAAAATCAACTCATTCTACTACTTCGCCGTTTAAAACGATAAAAAATCATTCAAAGGCCGATTAAAAGCCTTTATCTGACGTCAGGCAGTACGTTAGTGGTCCCTAGTAGCATTTCATTTTAAAATGATGCAAATTTTAGAAAATTTATTCAGTAATCTGACTCCGTGACAACCCGTGTCATTTCACTCTCGAAATTTTGAAGTTGAGTGAAATGCAGTCAAAAAGAGCATGGTTAGGACTCTCATAACAACTTAAATAGCTAGGAAAACACTACTACTCTCTCGGGCCGATAAATGACAGGATTTTGCATGGAAAAGACAACAAACCTGAAAAACATTGAAACATAGTACACAAATTATCTCTTTCTGGTCTGCGGTTCAAAGCCAAATGCCCGCTAAAACCAAACCTAGATTAAGAGTTCTGTAACACTTGCTTCTTTTAAGAACTGGATGAGAAAAGTGGACATCGAGAACCTCATTAGAACTGACACCTGTAAGAACGGGTCACCTGTGTAACTCTTAGAATAATTAATGGAGCGCGCTAACCTGCGATCAGGTGTCCTTCTTCCCTTTTTGTTTGGGAGACGAGGGGAAAAGGACACCTGATACATTTACTTTACGCGTTTTCTGCCCGTTATCCAGAATCTGGACTTTAATATCTGATTGGTCGAAAAACAAAAGACTTTTCAGAGCCCTGCACCGATTAGTCAAGCAACATATATCTGACTTCCGGTGCTAGGTTCTGTCATTCCTTTGTGTCTTCATAACAGCAAGCTTTGGTTTTAAACCTAGGTCTTTAAAGAAAAAAAAAAAAAAATTTAATGAATCAAGTCAGCAATGAAGAGAGAGAAACCTTGGTAGCTGAGATGAGGACGAGTTGTTATTTGTCACCGGTAAGGATATCCGCTATTTCTTCGTCGACGCTTTCTTGCTCGTACTAGACAGAATTTGTTTTCTTTGAATTTCGATCGAGTTCAACTGCGTGAAATGTGTTAGAAAAGTAATCATTGACGATTTTAAACCCGCACTTTTGCGAACTGACAAAAGACCATGAATGATTTGTTGCCGCAGAATCAATTCCTGTACTTTTGACCACTTCCAGTAAAATACAGAATTATATTGCTCCATTATTGTTTTCAGTGAATTTTTTAATTTGTTTGACTTGACGGTTTGAACAAAACGATAAGGCAAGATTCGCAATAACAGCAGTGGTAACTTGGTCTTTAAAATCTGTGATGTTTTCGCTAACGACTACGTGTATCAACTTAACATTCACCGCTTTCCTGGAAAGCAGATAAATACATTTCGACAATAGCCGCCTTTCTTGCAAACCGCTTAAATTTCCGGTAAAATCTGACACAATGACACAAATGTTCACAGATACCTTAATTAGGTGAAGTAAATGTATCAGGGGTTCTTTTTTCCCCTTTCCTGGAAAAAAAAATAAATAAATAAACGCCTGATCGCAGTTTAGGGGCGGGCAGGGTTTCCGAGTTTGTTTATTTTAGTTGTTTGATTTTATTTTTTAGATAGTTAAGTAGTTAAGTGTCAACAATTAGTTTACACTTCGTGTAAGCTAGGCATTTGACATATGAATAAAGTCTTTATTATTATTATCATTATTATTATGATGATTATTATTTTATTATTATTATTATTATTATTATTATTATTATTATTATTATTATTATTATTATCCAATTTTCCTGTGTCCAGAATTGGTTAAGGTACAGTCACCTAAACTAACACCGACGAAGCGCTTCTATGCTTGGTACAGAATACTTTAGTACAACAGCTCAACCACGCGACCACATACCTGAATTCTGCCAGTCAACACCATGCGGAAATCACACAATCACACACTTTCGCTCACTGATAAGACTATCCACAACCGCTAATAATCTTTTCACGTTTAACAGAAGCAAAATATCATCAAATAACTCGCAAAAACTCATGCTTTCATCAGATAAACACCTCTACACATTCATCTTACACATGTCTTATTCAAGTTCCCGGATGTTAAGTCACACGGTCGGCAGACCAGCATAGACTTTGTTTTCACACCAGAAAAAAGTCTTGGCCCGGGTCAAAGTTCACCTGCATTTTTGCTCTCGTTCAAGATATTTGACTCCTAGAAACGTGTTTCCGAGGCCAAAGACTTAGTGGTCACCCTAGAAAAGCGAACAATATCGTACCTTTCTGTCTCACTCGGTCCGGATCAGGGTGATTGATCCGTTTGGTTAAATGGAACGAGAATACAATACGATATTGGACCATGCAGACTCTGCGAATCGTATTAACTTTGTCCCATCTTCGAACTTTACATGCTGCTCTCTGGGAAAGTTTTCTTAAGGTGACCAACAACGAAATATAAACTGCTAAGCAGCAATGAAACCAGCTTTAGGCGCGCACTGATTTCAAATAACTGTCCCAATGTGTTAGAGAGAGAATTGTGGGTAGGGAAGGAAAAAGACCAAAGAAGGAGGGAAGGAGGTTAGGTAGAAATTCACGAAATTCTGTCTACAGCCACTTCTACACAAATCCTTAAGTAGTATAGGGCACACCGGTTAAGCCTTTTCTGCGCAGAGATATTATAAACTTGCGAAGGAATACATTAACACCGATGACGTAATAGTCTTTTGTCTTTATCTCATGAATAAAATGCGCAGAAACCTCATTAAGATAAGGTCGTGTGCTATGATTTAACCGGTCTGACAAGTTTTCTTGTTACTTTAAGGTCGATAAATGTCTTTGCTTTCGATTGATTAATTAGAAAATAAGAAACGTTCTCGCTGGTTAATTCATGGTGTCTAAGGGTAAACTCAAACTGGCCTGTGACTTCAAATTCAAGTCCATCAAAAAGACACTCTGGACTTGGCCATACACTCTAGCTACTTGAAGGCTCAAAATGACAGAGGATGCTTGAGACTTAACCAAGTTCTAAGCAGAGAATGCAAGGTTAAATCTCCCCCCCCCCCCCCCCCAGCCTAGCACGTGCTTGAGGGGAATTTTTTCATTGGCCAATGGGCCTCAAACATTACAAGAATTTGACATGACAAACTAAAGGCAGACATGACGAGTGCACTGACTCTCCCTTTGCAAGACTTACGGACCGTACCACGCTTTTGCAGCACCCTCCCCCCGCTCCAGGGATTGACATGGAGGCCCCTTCCCAACCCATGGCGAGTTAGCTCAGGGACTGAGCTTGACAATGAGACCAATCAGGACAGCAGGCCCCCTATGTTCTTTCTCACCGCAGTGGCCAGAAACCTGGCTATCGCCAGGTTCCTGTGCGAATATTCTGGTCCGTTTTGAGATATGTTTTCAAAAATTCCGCTAGCTCCCGACTAATTACCCAATGTCGCGTACATTATTCACAAACATTCCCCTGTTCTCTACTCTTCAGAACGATGTAGAAATGTTATTCTCAAACTCATTAATTATTCATGAGAGCGACAGCCAATAAATGAGGCATATTTGGGTTACATGCATGAACTTTGATACTCAATGAACACTCAAATGAAAACCTTATGGGTTTTGATCAGATCAAACACTTGCATTTTAATGAGTATTTTTCAATAATTAATACATCATTAACAACAATTCCAAAAATGTCATGAATATTATTTTTTAGTATATACACACTCAGTGATCTTGGTGATTCAAGCAATCTGATTGGTTCGCTATCTCGGACTATTCAACAATATTCACCTCCTAGCGAGTGGATAATGTGTGAGCTCGGTGTTTTTCCGATTTTTTTAGAATACGATCTTTTAAAAGTCGACAAAATCCTTAGTTGGGCTGACTTTTTTTAAGGCAAGAAGACTTGGAAGGATTCAATACGGCGTTTTCCAATTTACAGTAGCTGAGTTTTGTGGTCGATGGATTGTTTACAACTCTCGTGTAGTCGCGTAGAAGAGACCGTTTCGTGAACTCAGCGTTTTCTAAAAAGAAAATTTTGGCTAAAAAATCGAAGTTTATTTATGACAAACAAATTTAAAAGGAAATGTTTGCAGAAAATCTACGTTTCAAGTAAACAAGAAAAAGAATAATACAGGAGGATAATGTCTTACCTCGAGCAACCGAGCCGCCATTTTTGTCAGCACTTCATGCGAAGAAGGACACAACAACCCCTTTTGGCTATAAACTTGGCAAGTCAACAGTAAACAACAAAGCTTTACTTTTCTTCTCAGGTAAGGAAACAGTTCAAACTTTTAGCGGTTCCATTTAAGCCATTACGCTGTTGTTTGCGAAGTGATAAACTTGTGAATTGCCATGTTTGCAAATTCTGCAAAGATCTATTTTTAAACTTACGCGTGATTTGATGTGTCAATCAAATCGTAATTTTTAATGGTTTCCTCTGTGATTTTGTTGAGATCACGTCGTGTGTATATACTAAAACAATTATTCTTTTCAATCTAGGTGAATAGTGGCTTTCGCAATATTTACCTCGCCGCTTTCGAAGCTCGGTAAATATCTAGCCACTATTCGCCTCGATTTCAAAGAATAATTGTTAAATATAAATTAATTAACCTTGATAGCGTCTGATACCACAAACTATTCCATAAATGGTATTTAGTGGATATCTCTTCCCCGACGTCTTGGCCACCTCCATTACAAACTTGCTAAGCCAGTAATTCAAGGTCACTGCATCCATTTCTTCAATGCTGGTAGAAAGCTGTGCGACCTTGTGTAAATCATAGCCTTTAAAGAGCCCTCCTGGATCTAAAACGGGAGCTACAACCGACCAAGAAATTTTCCATTCGCCAAAATTGTTACCGCCCATTCGTTCTTATAATTGGTTGAAGAGGGAATAGCTTTTTCTACTAACTTGCGTTCTTCGTAAACCGTTTTCGGCTCCCTAAATCTTGCCTCTCCATCTTCACTCATGTTCAGACACCAACTACACCAAAACAATTAACCGTGCATGTTGAAGTAATGATACGTAATATGGCAAGATTGCATCGCTGTGTAAAATCTTATTCTTTCATTTGGGACGGGCATATTTTTTTATTGTTTCGTTTGAGAAGTCATATCAAAAACTCGAGCATCGGGTCTCATCACGGGTTCCAAACACCTGGAAACAATAAAAACACTCGTCCTGCGGCCTCGTGCTTTCATCTGTTTCTCGGTGTTTGGAACCCCTGATAAAACCCTCGCACTCGTTTTTGATATATTACTTGAAAACCTTCCAATAGTAGCTTACCACCATCCTAATAATTTAAGCGTTATTTTAGTTAGAGCCCAATTACCAGGGACTCATAATTGTAACAATATGCCCGGGCCACTCCCGGTTCTTTTCGGTGCAATAGTAGTAAATGCACCACATGCCCCTATACTGACCAGGGTTTACATCGAAACCGCAGTTTCAGAAAACTTTCTCAGTAATAGTCCCTCTGTTTCCCATATGTTACTTATCACTATTTACAGCGGTCTTACCCAAGCGAGTATAAGAGGGATCGCCCAAATGCAATCATTACCATTTCGATAGAAGTTTCGACTACTAACAGTTATAGCTGCTCCAGCTGCTAACGAAGCCCAGCTCCAAGGGCGTCAGGTACCTCGTGTTCCACAGGCCAATGTGGTCCAGGACATTCTAGTCGAACAACCTCCGGCACAACCGATTCTCGATGAAAACGGGCTTGAGGTAATGTTTTTTCATACTTCGCTAGCGCTGCTGCCGCTTTTCATGTGCACGTGTCGGCATGTTCTTATTTGTCCCTTCCCTCCATCTAGCTTGCTTTCTTCCTTTAGCCCTTTTTTCTGTGTTGTTTATTTGCATTCTTCAAGTTTTACCCTATTGCTACCGCTTTTGTCATTTCAAGCATTTTGTTCTAGTTTCTAGCCTCCCAGCCTTCTATTGCTCTTTTCAGTTCAATTTCCTCATCTCCTACTTTTTTCTGTCGTTTAGGCTTCTATTTTGTTTTCCTCGTTATTCATATTATCCTTTTTTATCGCTGCTGCATTTTGCAGTATATTTTGTTTTGCCTTACCGCCATTTACATTTATTTATTTGTTTCTCTCCTCCTGGCTTACGTTATTCATTGCCTTGTTATCAGCTTTTTGTGTCATGTGCTTTTCATTCTAGCTTTTCCGGCATGAGAAGTTCTTTGGCTTGTTTGTTTGTTTCCTCATGACCGATGTCATTTATTGTATTCCCGTTGGATTTTGCTTGGTTTGTTTCCAGCTCGAAAAGTTCTATTTGCTGTTTAACCTCATACCCGATGTAAATCATTGCACTGTTCTGGCTTTTTTCCAGTTAGCATTTCGCTTGTAATGGGTTTTGCCGGTATTTAGAGTATCAATTTGTTTTGTTCCTCGTTACCGGCGTTTTATCGCATTGTTATACATTTTCTCTAAAGCTTCCACTTTGCTTCAATTTTCCCGTCATGAGAAGTTCATTAATTCGTTTGTTCCCTCATGGCCGATGTTATTCATTGCATTTTTATTACTTTTATATGCAAGAAATCTTTTCTGATACAATAGACCTTGTCACGGTTTTGCACGCCATCTTGACGAGTAGGCAAACGTGTGAGAAATTACAGTGTTTGTACGAGAATCTAATGTCGAATAATTTCCGTAAAACGGCTGTTCTCAAAAAAACATCAATTGTAAACTAAAGCTACAAAGCAAAGGATTGTCATGAAAAATTTGGGGGGCGTACCTGTGCTTAGATTTCTCCAGAGGCTTGCTTTAGATTTTCCTTATATTTGTCTGCAATTTTCCCGGGACTTTCTTACAGACAAATGGATAGAAAATTTAAAAAAGGGGTTCTAGGTCTTCTAGTGCATGTAACGCCTTCAATTTTTTCACTAGAATTCTTAGGAGAGAAGCTTTAGTTAACAAATCATATTTTTGTCAGCCGTTCTACGGAAATTATTCAACATTAGATTCTCATACAAACACTGTACTTTTTCACGCGTTTGCCTACTCGTCAAGATGGCGTCGAAAACCGTGACAAGGTCTATAGCTTTAGCTTTTTCGCTTTGCGTTTCCGTGCCGGCATCTAGTTTATTGTTTTTTCATTATTACCGGTTTTTTTCTATCGCTTTACTATCACACTTTTTATGGCAAACTTTGCTTTAGTTTTTCCGGCATGAGGATTTCTTTATTTGTTGTTGGTTTTTTTATTGCTTTGTTGCTATGGTTTATCACGTAGGCATTTTAATTTATTTGTTTTCCCGGCATCAAAAGTTCTTTTATTCCTTTGTTCCCTCATGGCCGATGTTATTCACTGCATTTTTATTACTTTTTATACAACAGAGAAAAAAATATATATATTTATTTGTTCTCTGGCACGAGAAACTTGTTAGTCAGTTTGTTGCCTGAAAGCCAATGTATTTATTGCATTGTTTTTGTTTTTTCTGTATAACAGCATTTCGCTTTTCTTTTGCCGGCATCTAGTTTCTTATCTATTTGTTCCTTATGACTTGAGTTTGTCGTATTATTTTTACTCTTTTTGGTGATAATTTTGGTTTAGTTTGTTTTATTTTTTTATTTATTTTTTTTTATTCCAGCGTTAGAAGTTCCTTAATTTTGTCTGTTACACTTTGCATAGTCACTACGCTGTACTAAAATGGAGTGGGCATTTTACGTGATTTACTTTCAGGCATGACAAGTTTTATTAACTTGTTTTTTGACTCATGGCCCATGTAATTCATTGCCTTGTTGTGGAATTTTGGTCAATCGGTATTTTAATTTTGTTTATTCGTTCGATGCCTCGTTTGCAGCGTCTTCTTCCATTGCAATTAATTGATCTTGCTCTTTTGTACTGCAAGAATTCTGGATTAAGTATTTGCCGCAAGTTAAATTCTCTTGTTTGTTTGTTATTTTGTTTAACGCATATGTTTTATTTCTGCTTCTCCGGCAACTGCGTTTATTTGTTTGCTAAGCTTTTAGTTGTTGTTTCCTTCTTTTGTGTCGCGATTATAACACCATTTTCTTGTCACAATTGTTACTGATTCCAACGCTATTAGCATTGCTATCTTTCGTTTCCATAGTCTTGTATGCGGTATCTTTTTCCGTATTGTTCTTTATATCTTTTCTGTTTCTTTATCGTTTCTGTTAGGCTTTTGTGAGTGATTTCCACGGATCTTTAGTTCCGCTAGCTCTCTTGGTTCCGACATCGTTCTTAATGTATTGCCTTGCCTTCTTGGTGCTTTTTCCTTTTTTCCCGTGTTCTGCGCTCTTCGCCGTCGAGCCTTTGTCTTAGTCGTGAGACACAAATAAAATTTGTTAATTGTATTAGTTTTGTGTGTCGTTTTTCCCTTACTCGCTCTAGGGTAGCAGTTTTGAAGGGAAATCAATTTCTCTCTCAGTTATTTGAGGCTCAAAACTGCCATCCCCGGAGCCACCTCCTCCATTTCTATTTGCCCCTTTTCCTTTTCTTTCAGCCCCCTCTCAAGCGTTTTAAGGGTGCGGGAGTCTCCTACCATTCCACGGTGGGAGTTTACGGCGGATTTTGACCCTACAAGTGTTATAAGTCCTTAAGTGCGTTGGGTCGGCTTTGATGGCTCGCCTCTTAAGGTGGCCCAGGGGATGGCAGAAGGCAACATGCATATTGCATCTAAGTTCGTAGATGTTATAAATGGCCAGGTCCGCGCGGATGTTTCCATGCTCTCCTGTGAGGATTTTGAGAGCAATATGTGTCGATTCAGAGATCCTGACTCTTTTGTTGCTGGTAACCTACAAACCATTTTCCAGCCTGGGAGCAAATCGCCAAAATTGCCCCGTTTGATCTTACGCCCAAGATTTTGCTGTGGATCAAGAACTGTGTTGACATGCGAGATTTCTTTCAACCTTTTAAAGGTCAATATAGGGGAGAAAACTTGATTCGGTGTTACCCTTGCATCGGATTTTTTTCTAAGGCATTGTCTTGTAAACTGTTTGCTCAATTTATTTCTGATACCATGATTAATTGATCTCTTAAGGATTGGGGCTATCTACCCGTGGGGAAGGGTTGGTGAAGTTTCCCCTCCTCATTTGGTTATGCCGTTTATGTGATGACAAGCGTTTTCTTTATTTGTGGAGCAAGGACATGCCATTTCAGCTTGATTCCCTTTTATACGGTTCCCTTCCATGTAAAAGAAAAGAAAACATTATTTACAATTCACAATTTTAAGTTCACGTATGTAGAAGCAAACAGAATCTACATGAAGGTAACATCCTGTATTTTAGTTTTAAAGTCTGCAAAAAAACTACTACGAAAAAAGTCCAGCAGTGCATTCCACTGCTTAGCTGAAAAGTAAGAAAAGGAGTTAGGACCATAAGTAGTAATCTTTTAGGTTTACTAAGTGAAAGAATGTAATTGCCACGAAGATGATAGGAAGACGACCAGAGTGAAAACATATTCTTCATATGAGCAGAAAAATTAGGTAAACACAAACTGACAATATGAGGAAATTCTGAACGCGCTTGTCACACAGCGAAGTAGAGTTGACTTTTGAAAGAAGAGTGGTGTATGGAGACGAGTAATCTCACTTATTAATCTAAGTATTCTTTCATTTAGTGCTTAAAGCTTATCCGCATCGCGTGCTCCACAAAAGTGCCAGACAGATGATGTAAAGAGATATACGCTTTGTACAGTTTGAATAAGATTTCCGTGCGTATGAGTTTTCGAAAGCGCAACATAACATTAAATTGATTATTAATGTTTTTGTAAACATTTGAGATATGTTTAGAAAAATTCAGTTTATTATCCTGATTATCTATTTCCATTCCAAAATCTCTAACCTGTCCTTTACTGGGGAGGAAAAACCATACTTCGTATTACCTAGGACTAGACCCTGGTGCTTGCTCTCATTAACTAACATGCCATTTTCATGGTACCACTGTTTGGCCACCCCAACATCATGAGATACGCATGCTTCTAGAGCCGCTGGATCGACGTTAGTGTAGTACACCTGATGATCATCCGCATAAGCATTCAACTTCGCCTTCTTTACGTGGAAGAAAAGATCGTTAATGAAAATGTTGAATAGCATAGGACCTAGCAATGATTTTGAAACTCCAGCTTGTTTTTCTAAGGAGATCCTTAGATAATGTGAGTCTTGACTGGAGCGCGTAGATAAGTCCTTCTTGCGACTGTTCTGTTATTGCCACTTTGTTTTCAGGCGAGACCGAAGCCGGTCGGCAGGATTGCAAAAACATTTTTTTCCTCGCGCCGCGTTCACAAGGCGGGTTTTTTGTTCCTTCTTCAACGCTCCTATGTGCGGGAAATCTCGTAATCATTCGTTCAACACAGAAGTTATCGTGACATGAATTCCTCTATTCCTCGTGCGTCGACGCCGCACGCCATCTTTCTGAGTGACAGGAACGACCCGCTTTGAGAGTGCTGATATAATCTGTCAAATCTGACCAATCAGAGGGTATACCAGTTTTCCATTTTAGCCAGAGGAGAACATTTAATTGAATATGTCGCCCCATGTAAGGGAATCCGGATTCCGGAATCCAGGAATTTTTTGCTCGTGGAATCCGGAATCCTGGGCTTTGGAATCCGGAATCCAGCACTAAGAATCCGGAATCCTACTAAAGATTGGAATCCGGAATCCAACTTACTAAAGATCCACTCCAGATTAAATTGAGCTACTCGCTCGTAAGAAGAACCATCCGTGGGGGAGACTGAAATGAATGCGGGAGAAATGAATGTGTGACGAACGAACCACGAAGGACGTCTGCGGGGAGGCTAGTCTATGGAAAGGCTCCTGAGGGTATAGACCTGAACGTGACGACATAATATCGGCATATCTGGTGTCAAAACAATAGTTCACGAGCTCCATATGAAAGGTCGAGGTCAAGGCCACATGATTAAAATTCTATAATAGCGATGGAACCCTTGCTTATGAGCGGCTGGGAGGATCACAAAATTGGGGGGGAGTTCAAGGGAACATGGCGCAGCCTTTTTAAGGTTTCAATTGAATTGTTATGAATAACTTCGACCTCTGGCTATGTTTGATTCTCTGTTGTTCACACGCTTCGCTGAACTTTAAAAAATCATTTCGATTTTAGGCGAGCTTTTTGACCTGGCATAGGACTGGAAAAGGTGCACCTGGCGTGAACCTTTTCTTGAACCTTCCTGGTCCTCCCGGTTGACAAATGAAAATAAACGTCTACGTTCAACAGTTTACCTAAAAAGAAAAAAAAAAAAGAAATTCACAGTCTCCTAGTGCCTAATTTGGTCCTAGTAGTTTCGCTGAGAACAGTTTCATGGTTTCGATAATCTTTATTTGAGAAATAAGCCAGGAACTGTCAGAACCGTACCAATCAGCTGTCACTAAAGTAATCACGTGCAAGGACGCGGTGGGTGCCTTTTTCATTCATCCCCCGGCATTCGAGTGAAATCTCGCCACTTCTTCGATCAGATCAGTTTGAAGTTTGTTGTTTGTTGGATTTTCCTTTTCTACTGTTATTGGAAAGCACAAGCAAAAACAAAAGGCTGAGAGAGAAAGGTACCTGTAATACTGTGTTATGAAATTTTATACCAATTTTTAGCAGACTGCGATAGACCTAAACGTGCCAAAAGCAAAGCTGCATGATTTTTCGTTTCTGTCGATCTGTGGACTGTACTGAACGTGGCGGCAAGCAAGACACAATCATGAACAAAAGAAACGTTAAGTTTATAGTTTTAAGCCCGCTGATTGATTTTTTTCGCAATCATAATTAAATGTAATATAAATTTTACGTTGTCCTTGGGGAAAATATCGTATACATCGTTAAACTCTCAAAACGAGCCAACGTGTCAGAAACGCGCAAGTCTCTCTCGATCTCTCAGTCATCTCAGACTCGATCGAGGATCAGACGGACTTTTCATGTTTTCTGGTTCTACAGTTGTGATTAGGCCTCGTTCACATAGAGGTCGCTTTTGGAAATTAGACCGATCTGAGATCGGTTTAGCCCGTATTTTTTTTCTTTTATCTTCTGTAGTGCTCCTTTTGATTGTCAATCGTTAACTGAGTATATATGCTTATCCTGTCCTAGAAGAAGTGTATTTTTTTGTATTTGGCTAAAATTCGTGTCATACGAGTCATATGAGAAAGTGTGAAAGCAATTCAGTTAAGAAGTGATATCTAATGCGCGTGTTCTACAGCTTACTGCGTCTCTATAAATGAAAGTTTTTCGCGCTATGACAATGATTCCAATAAAAAGTAGAAAAAGAACGAAAAACAATGTCCTAAAGCAAAAGCAGCTCGATTTTCCCTGGCAATGACTGTACCTTTTCCCAATACTTTGTTATGTAGCAATCAAATGAATAGAAGTGAATATATATTTAGAGTTCTTTTGTTTCTGCTAATTAAGCATTTTTCTATTTGCATAACTGAAAATAGAGTTCGCAAAAATAGAGTAAGTGAAAAATAGCGTCTTGAGGTCAGTCTCAATCTCTACTAATCACCAAACCAGCTCTGAGATCCGAGATCCCTAATCATATGGAGATTTGGACTAGATTAATCGAAGGACAAAATTTAAAGTTGCGATGTCGGTATTTCGCCACGTTTTTTTTTGCGGTGATGCGATGTTTGTTATTTTTTTCCCCGGTGTTGCGGTGTGGAAAGTCCCCCAATGTCCCCCTTACGGGACAGTAATACATTTCTTCACGTAATTTATAAATCGAAAAACAAAACAAACTTGCTATGCATTCTAAACAACGTCTTTCAATATAGCAAGATTCGAACACGAAAACGAAATGCGAAGAAAAGCATTAAAACAGAAAAAATTTGGAATCCAGCCCTTTTTGGAATCCGGAATCCACTGAGCTGGAATCCGGAATCCAGTACTCGGAATCCGGATTCCACAGGGTGGAATCCAGAATCTAGGACTGTCATGGAATCCCTTACGAAATATGGCATGTATTACCCTGAGAGATGAACAACAGGAAAGTGATTCAGGTACAGTGTACGTAAGTATGGAAATGGTGGGTTGAATATATCATAAAAATGTAATATATAGATTTAGCCAGGGCTAAAAGCGAAGCTCTGGTTAATAATAGGTGTAAACAAGAAAAAAATTAAATTGTGTAATGCTTAACGGGGACGACAATGAAAATGGCTTCAAGACTAATAGATCTAATTAGCAAAAAACAAATTGCACGTACAGCACACTTTTTCTTCTAATTAGCAAAAACAAATTTGCACGTGCAGCGCGCTTTTTTGTCTTTCCCTAGTCGTTGTTTTGCACGACTACAACGCTGTTTTGTACGACTAAAACGTCAAACATTCTAGTTACACATTATTTTTATGGAATTGTCGTATGTGCTTACCCAATATTTTGTTTCCTGTGTTCATGTTCGCTTTTATTTTTCACTGCCGCTCATTTTCACCTTGCTGGCCGCTAGTATTTCTCATTTTCTCATCGCCGCTTTGAATTTCCATGTTTTTCTTCCTACGAAATTCGTCTACTTTGTTTTCGATAACTCGCTCTAGTTCTTTCTCTGTTACCCACGTTAGTGTAAACATAAAAAAAACGCCGAAAAAGACACGACTTTGTTGTTGCTTTTTCTTTCCAAAAGTCCGGGCGGCCATGTGATTTCCTTCCAAATAAAACCTTGAATTGCATTTGGGTTGCCATACCCTCTTGATTGAGTTTTTTTACATTGGTATGCCTTTGGGGCGGACGGACGGTCCCTCGCTCGGTTTAAGGTCACGTGATTACCAAATTTTCTCGGATGGGTAAATTACCACATTTCCTTAGCTATGGGGCTTCGCCCCGCGCGAGGTGCTCCGCTAATACTTTTTTTTAAATATATATTGATACAATCATTCTCCTCATGCTCAGATATTATTCATCAAAGCTTTCACTAAGTATCTCAACTTAAAAGGAATACTTAGCAAACAGGCTATCTCTTTGAATGACTCATCTCCTTTTTTGTGTTTAACGACCACCAACCTGCAACCATACACTGATGTAACTCAATAGTACATGCTTAGGTATTTACAGTTATTCTGTTAAATTATTGCGTATTTTTATTCGTACAATGTCATTACCAAGGTGAATGTCAAGATTTTGTTTGTGATGGAGGTTTTAATGACACTGGAAATGTGAGCCCTGCTGCAGTTGGAAGAGTGATTTTAGGTGCACAATAGACAGTTTTCATTAAAGTAAAGAGCAATTTTTGCCTTTTTTTATCAGGTCAATAGGCAGCTACTGTTATATGTAGCGACAGAGTAGAGGATTTGTAATAATGCAAAAATGCTCTTACACTGTCAGGTTGGTGTTGGTTAACAGAAAATTAACCTTTTGTGTCCAGTTGCCCCTGGGGAAACCATGAGACCATGTTTGGTTGCCCATGAAATATTTTGGTTGTCCAAATAAACCTCCTGGCCTAGTTCAATCCAAGAAAGTAATACACTGTGACGCTTGCATTTTTAACCGTTTTATTAGTTTTTCACAAGAAAATGTGCCTTGCTTGTTTCACTTTTTTTTTGTCCCATAGAGGCGACAAATTAGCTGTTGTTACCTGTTTGCTTGCAAAAGTGTATTATCTCTCAAAAACCACCTGACATAAAATTAATAACTACAAAACATAGCGTTTTCTTTCGCAACAAATTGCACCCGCGGACGGGAAGTCCTCTAGAATGACACTTGAAACATCCGATAATGAACACTATTTCTGAGCTCTCATGTTCTTGCGCCTCCAATGTGCTGCTTTATCTGTTTTGGGATTTCAAATTGAAGTAGAGGAGGAGGCTCCCATTAGTTACAACCGCACAAAGAATCAACAGACTATATTTAGCTGGCAGGTAACATAGCACATCTTACTGCAGTGCATCAATTGGACTAACTACTGATCAGGCACAACAGACATACGTTTACAAAGGACACACAGGTGGTGAAAACTTGTTCAGCAGCAGAATAAAAGAGATTGTAAATTATTGTGTTTTTGAAAACTTTTGTTGCTCACATAAAGGGGGATTCATTTTTGACTTAATTTCACATCATTTTTGCATTAAGACACATGATAATAGTTTTGGACGAAAAAGGTGAAAGCGATACTCAAAATCCATAGAAAGGTGAAATGAGAAAGAATCGCTTCATTCATGTTAATAAGATGTCTAATAGGCTTGGTGCATGCTACTGGTGTACACGGCTAAAACTCTCACATCCACGGGTGGGGCCAAACCACCCCCTAAATGTTGCATCAATGCGTGGGTAGTTGTGTTATGTTGGGTTTTTAGTTTTTTTCACGAAAATTGACCTGAAAATCCATAATGTTAAGCCAATCAAATTAGTTGCTAGCATGTCTTAAAATATTCAGTTATGACGTCATGCTTGTTGACGTCATTATTACGTAAATTTTAAATTTCTGGATCTCCCAAAGTTTTTGTTTTTATCCAAAAGATCTGATAAAAGGGAGTTAAAAGCTGAAAATTTTTTCAATATCTCATATATGAGCCGAGATACTGCAGTTTGAATTTGGATAAATTTATAAAGCAAAAACTGGACCCCCCCCCCCCCCCCCCCCCCCAACGCCCCTTCGGGAAATAACTCTAAATTTAAGTGTTTTCTTGTTAAATTGCCCTTGCTATTTAACTTGCATATAAGACATCTTGCATAAATTATTGCGACGTCTGAAAATGTCACGTGATCATTTTTTTAAACTGGTTAAATTAGCGTTAAAGTCAAAAAATGAAAATATAAAATCATACGATTTTTTTCCACAATGAAAGGTTTTTGGTACCAAAAAAATCAGCTTATTCTGTGTAAAACTGTAACAGAAAATATCAGAGCAATCGTTTTTTTTAAGAAAAACTATGGATCCGGGCGGCGCACTAAAATATTTTTGAAGTCCCATAACTCGGCTCATACGTGTCGTATCGAAAAGCTGTTTTCTGCGTTTTGCTCCTCTTCTGATGCTTTTTCAGAAGGTATCAGATGATATAAGTTTGACTCAAAAAGTAAAACTAATTTTCCAGTGTGACGTCACAGTTTGTACTTTTAACTAAAAAATCCAAAAAGAGTTTTCGGTCACTAATCGAAGTCCATCGAGCAAGTTTGGTTAAAACTCAGATCGCATCGATATTTGGCAGGAATTTAAAGTTTATGAACACCATTCCATTGAATATTTCTTTCTGGCTTTAAGACCAAAATACAGCTCGCGTAACATTTACAGTCTAACCACGCATATTGCGGGATTTATCTGTTTCTGTTAATGGTACTTTGGAAAAATTTCTCCACAGAAATTAGTGACTTCTGAGTACTAACTGTATTAAACATTACTGAACGTAATCGCAAAACAACAAAGTTTAGGGCCTTTTCAAAAATATGTTCTGTCTACATTCGATCTCTGTGCAGCCCGAACGTCAGTTTAAAAGATACCCATTGCACACACAGGCTGTTTTATTGACATCTAAGTAATAGGTAGTCTAGTGGTTCCAAACTGCCAACAAAAGGAATCAAAACAGTTTGCATAATTTCATCTAGTGCCTTCACAAAGCTATAGAGCCACTTATAAGCAAAAAGAATTGCCACACATGCTTCACTCATAACCAATACATGTATAGAGTACTAAAGTGTGACGTCACGCTGTCATGACAACCATTTTTCTGGGTCTAAACAAAACCAGGCTGCAATACGGACGCCATTGTTAATTGCGGTTTCGTATTGTTCGCTAAATAATCTCGACATGAAGGACTTTCTATTCCAAAGAATGAAAAAAAACAATGGTTTATGGACTCCACTGTTGTGCTCGATGCAAACGTTTGAAGCTGTACGTGCGATTTTATGGAGAAATTTATCTGTGAGTAGGTGGTCGATCCCCACAGTGAAAGGCCACAAAGGTCACGAACATGCATTGCTTTGCTCCGGAATGTAACCATAATTCGGAATCGCATACTTGCCGGTTCTTTCTGTTTCCAAATCCAGATAAGGACAAGGAAGAATATGACCGATGGGTTCGCTTACTAAGGTAGGCTGAATGTTTGCTGTTTTTGTATGGTTTTTCACCATCGTGCAATTTGGGTGCAAGTTTGTTTACAATGATAACGTTGATAAAGAAATACTTGAGCTTTGTAAATGTATGGCGAGAAGTGTAAGGCACAAGTAGTATTCCGATAGTTTAAGCTAAAATTTTGGCGTTGTTTAAACCTCTTAATGTTAATCTGAAGGGTAATGTTCTATATCAGGAGAGCTGACAGAAAACCAAGCAAGCATTCCAAAGTGTGCAGCTTTCATTTCAGACGTGGAAAGAAATCTGCAGGGCCGGAAATTTTCAAGTGGAATGCTGATAAACTATTCCCGTCACAAAAAACTCCTCCGAAAAAGAAAAAGAAACCCAAATCATTGGTTAATAAGTTACCGACTGTTAAAGATACCATGGCCATCATTAATGCCAAATCTACAGAGTCTTCAGATACATGGGACGAAAGATCCTCAACTCCAACTGAGCAAATAATCTTAGAGGCAGAATTAAACGTAGCGAAGCAGGAGCTGAACTATCACCAGGACACCATGCAGTATCAGAAAAAACATTACTCTGTTTCAAACTTGAGTTCTGAAGTAATCAGAATGGAAACTGGTTTACCAACAAAGGAGATTTTCACAATTGTAGTGGATTATACAGCTAAATTCAAGGACTCCATTTCTTATTACTGTGGATGGAAAGTCGAGTCCATAACCTTTGAGGACCAAATCTTCATAACACTTATGAAATTACGGCAAAACTATACCAATTTACACCTGGCACAGCTATTTTCATGCAGTGTTGGGACAATTTCTAACATAGTTATAACATTTGTACACATCTTACATACACTGCTGTTTGATGATCTGATGAGAGTGATTCCTTCCAGGAACAAGAACTGCTTGTGTTCGCCATCATCCTTTTCAGAGTTCTCGAGTTGCAGAATTATTATTGATTGTACTGACATTGAAGTGGCCACACCAAGCCTTATGAGTAAACAAAATGTGACCTATTCAAGTTACCGTGGGATGAACTCATTCAAAGTTTTGACAGGGGTTGCACCTAATGGAGTGTTGACCTACATTAGCAACCTCTACCCTGGATCCATCTCTGACAAAGAGATTGTCCAGCAATCTGGTTTTCTACAGCACTTTGTTCCTGGTGATCTGATCTTAGCAGACAAAGGATTTCTCATTCAAGACATTGTTCCTAAGGGTGTGTCTGTGAACATTCCACCATTTCTTGAACACGGTAAATTTACTGAAAGTGAGGCCAAGTTAACCAAGTCAATTGCTAGATGTCGCATACATGTTGAAAGGGCAAATGCAATGCTCAAAGATTTTAAAATTCTGAGTTTTGTCCCTCCATACTTAAGGTCTCACATTGACAAAGTGTTTCAGTTATGTGCAGCTATTGTCAACTTGCAGTTTCCTTTAATTAAAGAGGGGTGTGAGGGAACAGACTTTGACTAGGAAATTTAATGTACATTGCCAGTTAAGTGGATACATAAGTGATATTCTCAAAAGCAATATTGTACAGTTGGGTGTACTTTTTATTGTTCTTTAATCATCATATTCTTTAAGATCTTCTGTCAGTAGGCTTTTGTTATGGTACATGTTTAAGTTCAGGATGCCTGCAGAGGAAGTGAAGCAATTCGAGTGATTTAATATTTCCTTCTTAATGTTGTATATGCATGCACGTTTCATAACATCAAAATAAATTTTTATGATTCATGATACATGTACTACTGCACATTCTCTTGCTAATACTTTAAGAAAATGTATAATATCAGTCTGCTCAGTCTGCAGGATTTGTATGTGTATTTGTACATTTGGACTTAGAGGGTTAACAGTCATGTGTTTGATTGGGTAGTGTTTCTATAACTTATGAGAAACTTAAAGTTGGTCACTCTTAGGAGTTAAAGGATTGAATGAAACAGACTCAGTCATAACAAGTTTTCAAAGAGAAACTTATTTTAATGTTTGTCACAAACTAAGGAACTATAAACAATAACATTAACAGGTTACATTTCATACATTATTATTTAGGAATAAAAATACTGTGAAATTGAAAATTTTCCGAACAGCAACAAGTTTGAAAGGTGGACAGCCCACATCATGTATAGCCCTGTACACAACATACAAATTGTGTTTCAGTCATACAAGAAGTGCCCTATAATGGAAAAATAATAATAAAAAAAAGAATTGAAAGTTTTAGAGTTCTCCCTCAATAATTTTTGGGAAAAGGTGTTTCAAATAAAATTCTTTCAGTTCTTCAATCTTAATCTCCCAAGAGTCATCCCGCTGAATTTCAAGAACTACAAAATCTTTCAGCGTCCAGACGACAAAGTAACACTTCTTTCTCTTGGTGAGAAATAAGTGGCCCTGGACTTGGTGCCAGTAAACATGGTCACGTTTCAACACAATTTCCCCATCCTTCTTTTCAAGGTAAAAGTTGCTGGTCTTAATGGCTTCCTCAATAGTCAAATCTCGGTGTGTATAGGGGCACTTAGCCTCTAGAACACTATCTTCTCCAACCAATCCATCAGGAGAGGCACCGAGGACTCCAGAATGGTGTAGCCACACACCTGTTTCCACCACATCCAGGCCAGTCTTGAGCCTGAATGCGTTAATGGCTTCAGATTCATTGCATACCCCATACTGGACAGCTTTCACCCTTGATAGATCGTATTCACCGAGAAGGCGTTTGATTAAGGACGGGGTAACACGCTTGGCATTTAAAACTGAACCAAAGTTACTTGCTGTCAGTCGACCCCTCCTGATCATTTGCCAAGAAGGATTGTCCCTTTGTCCAGCAGTAAGGCGGCTTACATCTTCAATAGTTCTCCATTCAACACTGACTTTATTCAGAAAATACTGACGTTGTTCTTGGAGGCCTTGCAACAGCAGAAATTCCTCTTGGAAAATAACATCCTCTACTGTAGCAACTGGCAAGGACTTAGACTGAGTCTGTGGTTCAGGGCTCATGAGCCAATAAAGTCCAGTAAATTTACCATAGTTTTTCAGCCTTTGGAAAAGTTCACTACGTTCTTCACGAGTTGGGTCTCTTAAAAGAGCACGGTATGCAGGTTTTGCAGGAGGAAACATTTCTTGCACTGACGGCAGCAACGAGTTTGTGGCTTTTCGCTTTTTCCACTGGCATTCAATGTCTGTTCTACTGAGGTTGTATAGGCCATGTATAAACAAAGCGGCAGCATGACTACACCTAAACATCCCTCGCGGACACTCACAATCCGTTGATTTAATGTTCTTCTCTTCGTCTAAATAAATCTAAAATCGCGGAGAAAACTGGTATTATTTGGGGAACTGTAAGGCGTTTGTAAGTTTTCATATATTAAAGCTTAATTCATGATGGGGAACGTGGTGAAATTACCTTTCAACATAAAAAACAGAGCGAGGTACCGTCGGTTGCGTTTAGGCCTCCAAATCGTGGATTAAGCTTTCTTTTAAATATTTGTATTAGATATAATAACGATCAACATGACTGAGTGAAGCCACGAAATGCATAAAAGCCATTTGGTTGATAGAATCGACAAGAATCAACATGGTTGAAAGTATCGATCACTTACCGTCACTTTATACACTTTTTTCTTCATGCTAGCGTGAACTTCTCCACGAATGACACCATCACTGAAGGAAAAACTTTCTATGTGATTAGACTGATAATGATTTTCACCTCTTGTTAAGGACTTCTGCTCATCAGAGAAAAAGGAAGCCAGCGATGATATCGAAAGTGCCGCCATGACTTACTCCATCCGTTTTGTTTAGACCCAAATTTTTCCGTTGCCACGCAACGTGACGTCATGGCTTTAGTACTCTATTGTCTCACTTGATAGGTAATAATTAAACTCTGTAGGAGACTTTTTACACAAGTTACTTTCCGCGAGAGATGGGGTCTTACTTGGGTAAGGAACGTTAATGCTGTGTATCCTACGGTATAGCTGTTTTGTTTGTTTGTTTGTTTTTTGTTTGTTGTTGTTGTTGTCTTTTGTTTTTTTGTTTTGTTTTTGTTTTGTTTTTTGTTTTTTTATGCAAAATGTTGATTTAACCATAAGCCCTATCAAAAAAGAGCTTGATCTTCATGTTGGCAGTGATGGTGGCCTTAAGAAGGATTGCAAGGTTATTTTTGTTGTTGTTGTTGTTGTTGTTGTTCACATGTATGGGCTGCCTGTACATTTGTTATCTTTCATAAGTTATTTTATTTACACTTTGAAAGTAACAAGAGTGCAGTGTTAAAACAATGATCCAATAATGCTCCCTAGGATTTAGAGAACAGTAATAGTGATTGGAGTCTCCTGGAAACTAGCCTGTACACAGACGTTTTATTTTCCTTTTCGTTCTTTTCAAAAACACCGGAAAGCTCGCAAGCGAAGTGAGCGCGCGAGAAAGAAAAATACTATTTTCTTTTTCCCCCACCCCTATCCCCTTGCGCTGGTGGTCAATAAATTTCCCTCGGTTTTTATTTTTTAACACCCGCGCTCGACGGACTTTGAAGAGAAAATAGAGGGTCTGTGAACAGGCTAATATTTTGTGTTTGTCTTTGTAACTTAAACCGCGCGTTGGCCGGGAAACTACAACTTCAAGCCTTAGAAATACAGTGAATGTACTGTCTACTTCTTTAATTTAGTGAACCAGACTACAATAATTTATGCTACCTGTACTTTTTCATAACGTCACATTTATTCAACTGTTACAGTTTCAAGCTAGCAACTTTGTTGAAAATATAGTTATATCAACATTCACTTCACTGATAAGAGATTGGTGAGCATGCTTGTCGATCCCCTCTGCCTCATGATATTGTAAAATCGTAATTGGCTATGTGCAAGTTTACAGCTTTAAATGCCGTTTCCCTTTTTGCATTCAAGTCAGGTTTTAAAAACGTTTGTATGAAATACAAAAAGAAGCATCGGCTTACCAAACAATTCGAATAGTAAGGGGATAGCACTACTATACTTGGTGGTCACTGATTTGAAAATTTGGCGTCGGGCTTGTAACTGAGTTAACAAGTCGGTCGAGAAAATACCCCCGGATTATTTTTTAGATAATGGATACTGGTCAGGAATAATTACAATAAAGAAAAACACCAACGAATAGCCACATTATCAGTGCATTTAACTATTATGTCATATCTTGATCTTTAGTTCATGACTTTGTTGCTTTGACAGGCCTTTCGGCGTGGAAACTTGCTGCTGCGTACTGCGCCACAGAGCACGGGATTGTAGCCTTTACTAGAAGTATTTCAAATGTGAGTATGCCCCTGAAATATTGTAACAGAACATTCTTTGTCTTTTAGAGTAACTGTCAATGTGTTGAGAAAAAGGCAGTTCCCATCTGATTTGCTTTCAAATTGCTCCCGCTTGGTGATTGGTTGAACTAAAACGTGCATCTTTATGAACCAATCAATTGAAACCAAGGTCAACAGCAGATTGTTCACTAGAGTACTCCTGTGCTTAGCCCCTTCCACATTACATCAGATACATTTAAAACCACTACTTTATTCTTACGTTCAGGCTTACCGGGTAAATTGTCCACCGAGAACGGACTCTTTTCAAAGTGTATGAATATGACTTCAATTTAAAATACCTCCTTTGCGTTTTAGTCTGAATGGAAAACTTTTTGCAGAACGTTTTGAAAACGCTGACGTCTCCGGCAACGTTACGTTTCCAGATTTATAGATATTTCCTTGCACGTCTTAGACAAATCTGTGGACGAAAAACATTTTATGCGTCTGTGTGCACGGGGCGTAAGCTAAAACAAACAAAAAATGCTCACTCTGTGCTGAAATGTGACAAGAACTGTACCTATTAAACCCCGTTTACACCGGTGCGGACAAATTGGATCAATGTAGGTTTCAGGGAAACTACCCACCTATCCCTCCCCTAAACCATCATTTTGCCCTAAGCGGGAAGTAGGTGTTAATGTTAGCTTAGGGGAGGGGTAGAATTGTTGAAGGGACGAATTTTTCCCCTCTACAACACGTTCACACGGAACCATGCAAATTCTGTCACAGATTGCTGTACTGTTTGCCGTTCAAATACTTACACACATCCGCGGATCCCGTGTAAGCGAATGGCGGGTTTTTTCCTTTTTAAAAAATTTTGACCGCAACCATGTAAACGGGTCTCAAGAAAGGCTGTTAATTACATTTGTAAGGATTAGTTCAGTCGGTAGAGCGCTTGACTACAGAGCGGGAGGTCGCGGGTTCGATTCCCGAGACCAGAGGAATACTCAGGGTCTTAAAATAACTGAGAAATGAAGGTACTCTCTTTGCACTGCAAATGCGGCTGGACCTTCGCGTGGCTCCAGTGGGAGACGTAAAATTAGTGTCCCCAACTAGTACTTTCGTGCTAAATGCACTGACACTCAAATAAAGCGTTTGTTTTTATTTAATTTTTTTTTTTTTTTATAGCCGTCACTTTTACTCGTTGAAATTTGTTCATTGTCTTTTGCCTTCAAGACAATTGCAACGGCTATACGCGTGTACTGCAAACGAATCCACCCTAAGAGCTAACGAAAATTATTGCCACTAAAGAACCTTTTCTTCTCTTTTTGTCAATGAAGGCAGCTATGAGAGACCAAGGAATCCGTGTGAACTGTATCTGCCCTGGAAGAACGGACACTGAAATGGACTTTCCTAGACGAAAACTAAGAAAGGAGGAAATTGAAGCACAAGATAGCCTCCCCAAACAACCGTAAGTTTGTCAGAATTAGTTTAATTCAGTTTTTTTCTAGCTGTTCCTTGCGTAACTTTTTGTTTTGTTTTTCCTATGCTGGAAATAACTATATTTTGAAACATTTAGAATTGATTAAATACTACCATTAACCCGTTGTGGAGGTATACAAGCGAACCGCTAACCGTAAAAGCCGCAACCTCATCATGCCACTCGCATGCGCATGCGTAGAGAGTTCTTCGGGTCTATGCTTCAGTACCACAGAGAACAGGACACAGAAGCTTCCATTAAAAAAGGTCATAAAACGACTTTAAAGTAAAAAGTTTCACACAACGTGAAAATGTTTAACTCAAGGATTGGGAACTTTGGTATAAACCTAACTTTGTTTTTTGTTTTGTTTTGTTTTTAATAGGATTTCTGCTGTTACCGAGGGCATCATCGAACTGATTGAGGACGACACTAAAATAGGAGAGGTTTTAGTTGTGTGTGAGACGGATGGAACCAAGTACAAGCAGTTTTAGATGCATAGGATTCAATAAGGTACGTTTCCTTGTACGTTGAAGGCAAATTGGCTTAATAAGAGCGATTTCTGAGTGCATATGGCACTGGCCAGTACTTTGAAAATTAATATCGGAAATGGTATGGAGTTAGGGGGAGACTGTAACACTTGAAAGTTAGAATGGGCACTGATAAACTTGTGGTCCTCAAATAAATACCGGAAATCCTCTATTTAGCTCCCCCCCTCTCAAATAAACCCTCCCCCCTCTTAGCCTCAGGAGAAGCAGCTTATTACGCCCCCTCTCTTTAAGCCCCCCTTCCCCTTCCCCCACATTATTAAATGATAGACTGTATTAATTAATCACGAATGTAACACTTCATATTGGACAGACCGCGTATGGTTCTGATTCAAGTGATGGAAGTTTTTGCTCTTCGAATTAACTCCTATCAGATTTTATGTGCCTGAACTTTTCCACTTTTTGCTCTCGTTCTTTTTGACAATTGATACCATCATCTTTGCCAAATTTAATAAACTCCCTTCTCTCAAATGAGACCCCCGTCTCTACTATTCCCCCCCGCTCCCCTACCGCTGAAACCTGACCCCGAGGGCCTAGAGCTTTTACTGCTGTGGTATTTTCAACTCCTTTCTCGATTTATGAGCAAATATCCTGTCTTATATTTCGGTATAAAATTTAACCCAATTTACGAACGCCCGCTTGATACGGAAGCCTGATTGTTACGGACATTTTGCTTTGTCCCTGGGGAAAAAAGCCTTTAAATTTTGTTTATTTAACTTTAGAAAGTTCAACCAACCCGCTTAAGAGGACACCCAGTTAGTACGGACACTTTCTCTGGCCCGCTCAGGGGCCATATTAACGGGGTTTGATTATATTACATGGAAACACTGTTTCACAAGCTTGTAAGGATAGAGAGCTTAGAGCTCTGACTTCGATAGTCCGGACATCAACCGGAAGTTGTTTTCGTAAAATTACCACGTACGTTTTGTGACGTTATGGCTTTATGCAAGGAACATTTAAAAAAAATGCCGGAGTTCTCGTGGAAGAGGTGAAAGTGTACCCTGAAACAAAGCTTGCCTGGAACTTCTGGTTGCTGTTCGTGCTCTGGTAAGTTAAAGTTCTCGGTGTTAAGAACATTGCGCCCAGTGATTGTTATTAGTACATAGTCAGACTTTTTCTTGTTATAATACAAGCAGGCTCTTTGTAGTCAGTTTTCTGAGTGGTCTTGGCAAGTAAGGATGGACAGGTTCAACCACGAGATCGGAAAAAGTAATCAAATAAGCAAACAAATGACCTTTAGCTTGTAAAAGCCCTTTTCACTCTCATGATCAGCACCTATGTTGGTTTGAAGAAAAAAAGATGAAGTGGTGCATAAAGAAAGAATTTAATTCTTTCATGTTTGGTACGGTACACCAATATGGCCACCACTTCATGCACGTAAAAATTACGCGACTTGCTGACTGAGTAATGGACGATCTCACGATCTTAATCTTTTTATTACCCATAGCCCTTCTCTCTCCGGGTGACCACTCGCCGACCAACAAGCTTAAGACATTAGACTACGCCAGAGATGGCCACCATCTTGAGAAATAGGTTCTACCATTATACATGTACAATTGCACTTTCTTTTTTTTTCTTGCAGGAGTTAACCATTTTGCAGCAGATGCTCATGCTGCGGTCGGTTATCATAGCTGATCACAAGAGAGAATAGAATGAACAGAAGAAGGAAGAATGAAAGAGTAGAATGAATAGAATAGAATAGAGAGAATGCTGATCACCATCGCAGCTCTAACTAGTAACTGCTGTAGAGAAAACTACGAAGTGAGGAGTCCATGTATTTGACATTCATCCCGAACGTTAGGAATTGTAACAAGCTCTTGTGTGCTCTAATGTTAAGTAAACAGTAAAGACGAGAAAGGCAGAAATACTTTAAGATTCGATCCTAGGATATTGCAAAAGTTGCACGTTGTACTGGAATTTATCTTTCTTAATTTAACAAGCACTGAAAGGAAACATGTTAATACACGTCGAACAGATAGTGATTTAAGTATTTTAGATAAGAAACGACGAAGCGGGAGTTTACAATGGCGAGCTGAAGTTGGCGAGCCATTGTAAATCCCTGATCCGGATCGATCCATAAATTTCGTTGAATTAAAACAGTCACAGAGAAGCGATCTGCATCAAAAGTTAGTGAATATTGATTCGCTGGGTAGGAGTTTGCATAAAAAGTTTTTACTGTTTAGTATATAATAATTCCAGTTAATTTGTATGAAGTTTTAAAGCTAGAGCCCGGGAAGGGGGAGGGGGTGTACTTGAGTTAATTTTTGCTGGGTATGTGCCGCTGGCCTCTCAGAGCCCCTACTCCATTGTAGTCTATTCTGTGGCCAATTATAGACCCCATCTTAGTCACCTTTAGGCAAATGTGTAATTTTCGCGATCCCAACTTAGTCACTTTCTATTTATGTATCTACTTTACTTTTCACCTACAGTACAAACATTGTGGTACGTTTGCTAACCGTAAATATAATATGAAGAACTGTCTTACCCCAAAAATCAGAAAATGTGCGACCCCATTCTAGTAACTCTATTGAAAATGCGACCCCAGTGTAGTCACTCCAGTCGTGAAAATGCGACCCCATCCAGCGGCACATCCCCATTAGCCTCCTCTTATAAGGAAGTTCCCCCCCCCCCCCGGGAGCTAGATGTGCATGCACAAATCAGCAGTCAAAATCAACAACAAAATGACCGAAGCTTGTCCGTGTTACACTGGAGTTAAGCAAGGTTGTATGTTATCACCCACCCTTTTTAATCTCTATCTAAGTGATCTACCCGAATTTTTAAATTCACCAAGCTCAACCGATATTATGCTTGATTACTCTGAAAGACCTATAAACACTCCTCAACAAGTTGGAATCCTACTGCGAGAAAACTGAACTATCTGTAAATCTAGAAAAAACAAAAGTCATGATCTTTATATAATTGTGGCAAGTCCTTAAATAACTACTCGTTTAAGTATGGAGTAAATAAACTAAACAATGTTAAATCTTATAAATATCTTGCAATGACACTGAACCAGTATGGAAATGTTGGTTTAGCTAGAGAAGAGTTTAAAAAAGTTGTACTTAAGGCACTTTATAAACTAAGAAAGGAGATGGGTGACAACTTTAGAGCAAATATTATGCTGAGAATTAAGCTATTCGATGCTCTAATATCCCCTATACTTCTCTACGTAAGTGAAATTTGAGGTGTTGACTCTAACGACCAAATAGAAAAAGATCCCGCAGAATTAGTTCAAATTAAATTCTTGAAATGGTTGCTAGGTGTTAATAAATACTGCAGCAACAATGTATGTAGGGCTGAAACAGGAAGATTCCCAATAAAAATCGAAGCACAATATAGGAATTTTAAGTTTTCGATAACTCTAACCAAACACCCAAAACACAAATTATCACAGGTGGTTTATAATGATATGAAGTCGAGGATGAATAAGGAATTATGGAGCCAAAAAATCAAACGCGTATTAGACCAAATAGGGTCAGGATACCTCTGGACAAAAGCACATGAAAATGACATAGGAATCTTGAACATTATCAAACAAATACTAAAAGACATCGAATTACAAAGATGGTTAAGGGACGTAAACAATGACGTAAGAAAAGACGCCAACCAAAAGAACAAACTAAGAACCTTCCGAAAATTTAAAACAATAGAAAATTATAAATGTGAAGATTATCTCCGTCAGGTCACCAACATCCGACACCGGATAACTAACTAAACTCCGTTTAAGTAATCACAAATTGGCGATAGAGACAGGTCGGTATGTAAGACCTTATAAGAAACCGGAAGAGAGGATCTGTCCTATCTGTAAAAACGACGTAGAAGATGAAATACACTTTTTAACTCTGTGCCCTGCGTATCAAGAAAAAAGAAGTACTTTATTTGAATACTTAAACAAAGATACAGAATATCAGTAAACAGAATGGCACTAGATGATGTTTTTCTGTTGTTAATAAACCCTCCGAGCAAGAACAAACCAGTGCAAAAGTTAATTGCAAAATACGTATTCGACGGCTATAAGAAAACAAGATCATTAGTTCTTTAGGTTAACATTCATTATAGTTCCACTAGTGTGCAATTTGTGTTATGATTTTAAGTTATTTGGATAAAGTCGATGTACATAGGACTGTATAAGGCTCCAAATACAGCATTGTCTTTTCTTGTCTTGCCTTGTCTTGCACATGTGACTCAAATACTACCTATTGATTGGCCATTATAGTTTCGATGAATAACTAATGAATTTTATAACTTGAGCAATATGTACTCAAGGTGTTCAGTAACATTTATGGTTAGTTTTTTACAACTCTATCAAAGAAATTTGAGTCTGCCGTTATAGAATGATTTTACTTGACCCGTGAAAGAGGGAGTAGAATACTAGAGATCTGTCACATAACTCCAACTACAGCAACTATAGTGCAAAAGTGTACTAAATATGTAAAATACGCGAGGTGTTTTCCCATGGGTAACTTTCATTCATTCATTCATTCATTGATTTTTCCATTTACCAGAAATACAACAACATTATACAGAAATACGTTAAAGATAATATACAATATTCCAACTAAATTATTTACAAGATCAAATGTGGTAAAGGCAAGGAAGTCTATATAGAAGCCAGGGGCTTATAAACTATAGGCTTCCTGGAACTATAGGGTAAATCATACAGGTTAAGGGTACTGAATGAAACTTTGGATTAATTAAAAAAAAAAAAAAGAAGAGAAAAAAGAAAAGGTGTGCAGCCCAACAAAGAGTCAATTTAACTAAGAAAGAAGGAATTTTTTAAGTCTTTTGCCAAACAAACTGATACTTTCACTGTTTTGAATTTCCCGACTTAGCGAGTTGAAAAACGTAGGACCTTGAAACCGAATTGAGAACTTGTCCTTTATTTGCGGCAGGCACGAATAGAACCATCAAATAAAAGACGATTTGTGTGGCAAAAATCATTTTATTTTCAGCGTTTTCGCTTACAAATACTATCAGCTGAAAAAAATGAACAAAAAGAAATTTACAGTTCAATGTTTAGTCCTCGTCGCTACTGTCGCTATCGAATTCATCTAGGATGCGTTTTATTTTACTCATCATTTTCACAGCCTTACCTTGCCGTGCGGGATTCGCTTCCTCCTGGGAGATCAGCATCGGCATCGGTGCCTGAACTATCTTCGTCAAGACATGCTGCCTGGCTAAATTTCGCAGATTTTCGCTCTTCTGGTGACCTATATTGCGTATCGCATCCTGTTATCCACAATAGTCTGTGACATCGCCGTCTTGTTTGTACTTGTCGTGGCAGTCAGCTGTTTAGCTTTTTGGAGGTGTTGGAAAACAATTCGTGTCATTAATCCTTTTGATCGATGATTCTCTTGGGGTAGAACGATAGTATGCCCTGATGCTTTCGTTCTTCGTAAAATTTCCAGCCGGTAAATGTTTTGATGATGTATGATGACCGATATTGAAAAATGGAAACACACGTGAGTTGCAATATATGTCTCTGCAAAAAGTAATTTGCAGATAAAGCAAAATAAAAATCTTTCAAAAACTGAATTCTTTTGATCCTTCAGTCTTACTACGATTAGATGCCGTTGAGTTTTCAAAAAAATGTCAGGGGGAAAATTGGAAAAATGTCGGCATCTTAAAGCGATTGCAAAAAAGAAGTGCATTTTCCGTCTACTTTAAGTATCTTTTAAAGCCCCGCCCAGGTTTTATTTTTTAAAACTTCGTCTACGATCTTTGACTCGCTGGTAAAAAAAAAATGTATTCGCGCTGCACTGCCCCATAAATGCCGCGAGGCCGCATAGGGATTAACAGACAAAGAAAACAGAAAGCTTACCCGTGCGTCGAAAAGATCATTACATATTTTGTGGATCTTTCTGCTACTGTGACTCATTAGCACATGGTGTTGAAGTTATGTGAATGATCTCTACTAGGCACTATTATGCACTAACTCCTTTGTCTTCTTTTGTTTATTGGTGGCTATTTGTTGTTATCTGTTTCACGGTTGAAGTAAAATCACTCTAACTTGCTCTCCGACCAAACACTGTTTCGTGCCGTATGTATTTCCTTGTCTTCAATTGAGGCGCACCTCAATAGAAGTTTTAAGCTTTTGCTCTACGCCAGATTCTTTCGCGTAAAACCACGTTCTTATGTAATGTAGCGGAGGTTAAACTCAATAGCGCGTTTCCTTCGATTCGAGTTCCCATCTAAAACCTTGACAATACAGTAAAAACCTGCGACTACGAACCTGAAATTTCCCTAGTTAGCCCAAAAGTAGGCTATTTAGTTTCTTAAATAAGTTATAAGTTTCCGAAGAACAAAACCAAAAAGCTTACTGAGTGAATGTTGACTAATATCTTATTTGCCCTAGTGAAAAGAATTTTTGCATAGATTAAAAAAAATAGGAACCGGTTTCAAATTATTTTTAGGTTAAACGGGTTCTTGCATAGAGGTGGCCTGACTGGCAAATCTTAACAGATCTTAAAAGCCCTGTTCTTACTCGCAGGTCCTTTCTGTATTTCATTTGAAAAGTTAATTATTGCTCGTTGTTTATGTGCTTTAGGCACAGTGTGTACGCACGCGGGGCGAAGGTTTCTCGCTTGACCTACAAGGCCATAATTAAAAAAAAAAAAATTCCATCACGCAATCAGAATGACAAATTTGTTTGTCTCTACGACCACTATAAAGCCCTTGACAAAGTTTGCCTTTATAAATTAGGAAACTCGTTCACAGCTGAAACAAGAATTATTATTAGCTATTATTACAAAAAAGAAACCTTTAAAGATTGGTCAAGGTTTAACAAAATTTGGCCGAAATTAAACTAACTAACTAGCTAAATAATTATATATTAAAGGTTCGTTATTATTATGATGGGACTTTCAGTTTCTCCCCAGGGATTTTTACGTACATTGCTAAATACCAAATGTATTGCCGCGTATTTTCATATAATTGAGTCTGTGTAATAATTCTTTCGCATATTTACGTCAGTGCGTCTTTTGTATATAACATCCTTATTACACATACGTTTTTTAAAGAAGGTGTTGATTTTCATTTGAACTCCATTGGTGTAAACTTTTAGTTCGCAGCTCTTATGTATCCTTCTACAACCTCGGTGCTTGTTCATCATCAAGCATAATCTCTTCAAGTTGCGGAATTTATAATGTAGCAGTCGCGTTCAATGATGCATTACAAATTATAATTTCTTCAGACATGGCAAGACACAAGCTGTGTAAAAGATAAAGGTCGTTTTAGAAGAGCAAAAAGTGAGCCTACAAAAGCAACTGCAGCTGAAAAGAACACACCCCACTATAGGACGATTTCAAAGGTAGCGTTTGTGGCAGGAGTCGAAAAGGCAAGGGGAGGAGGGGTTTTGAGAATGTTTGCTTTCTCTTGACTTCCCATATGTTTTTCTTACCAGTCATATTTGCAAAAACTCTGCATAATCTATGTTTCACTGTCACTGAGTATATTAAGGACAATGAAGTTCAGGTTGATCGCATCTATCAATCATTTAATCTAATTACATTTTATGCATAACTTATGGCAATTATTAATATTGCCAACACGAAAACGTCATATTAAACTATCTATGTTTAAATCAACGCAGGGTTAATCGCGTACCAGGCAATGTCGTCAGATAGTAATATTAATATGAAGCTCTTAATGGTTGCACTGATACTTTGTCTGGCGTTCGTTGGAGATGGTAAGTTTGCATTGAATTGCACCCAAAGAAAATCCCAGCTTAATTTCCAACCAACTAAGTATTTCACGCAGACAGGACCTGCATTAAAGTGATTATCTCTGCTGAGTGCCTTTCACCTTCATCGCAATTTAAGGCTTAGAACTTGCACTGATGCCACTATTGAAGATTTGGCTGAAAAATGCAGTATAAATTGGCATAAACCTGCGATCAGGTACTATTTTCGTTTCGCCGAGTAAACAAAATCTGGAAGGGCAAGAGAACTGCTGTGAGAGCGGCGCTAAAATTCTGCTCTGATCGCAGGTTAACTCAGAGTTATGTTGTTATAGAGACCATTGCCTTAGCACTTTTACTTAAAGGACGTTCAGGGGTGTATATTGAAGCCACGTTCATAGTTCATGAATAACATATATAAGAAGCATTACATATTAAAACTGAAAAATTCAAAGGAACAATTCAAATAGGCCACTTGCACGAAGAGGACACTTGACCAATGCTTCCTTTAAACAATGAGTTGTAATCTTGCTGATGCCAAAAATTGACAGTGCACACAAAAATTATTTTACACCCGAAATTTGAGAGGAAACAAAGTAGTATGATTTGGTGATTGACCGCCATGTTGGAGGGCAAGAGTGGCGGCCAAAACGACTTTTAGTTACGCTCAGATGTACTGTAAACGTTACCACGTTTTCAACATTTCCTCGAAGTTTAAGTGCAAAATTTGTTGTTAGGAAGAGGTAGTTCATAATTTTAGCAATTTTAGCAATTTTCTGAGTTGTGCTCTTTCTGGTATGGTTTGAAAGATCTCTTCGCTCTGCACAAGTTAGCTATCAACGTTGACCTTGACCATAAAAAATGGTGACGCCGCAAGCGGTAAAAGGGACGGTGGAACCGCACGAGCGGTTAACGAGGGCTCAGGGGCGAATGGGTTAATGAATCATTTCATGCACAGTGTACAATTGCGTTTTCAATTGATTGATTTGTGTTATTTTAATTTTCTCTGTGTTAACTATTTGTTATTATTTGCTTGGGTATAAAGGCATTCATTTATTGGTAATTTTTGTTTTTCCCACAACTAAATAAGTCATGTTAGTCCCACAGCTGAATTACCTGGTACGTGAGTAACAAAAAAGAACAATTCGCGTTTTAACAGAAATTTTTAGGTGTTGGGAAGAGTGGAAAGGTGTGTATGTGATTCGTTTCTGGGATATGGCTTGTTTCAAAACTTTTTTCCATGTAATTATGTTTTGCGTGATATCCGACTTGTGTTTTCAATAACAATAAACCAATCTGTATTCCTTATTTTGGAACGAAGCTACCATATTTATACTGCATGCAGTATTTAAATTAAGAGTGGATGATGCGATAGAGCGTCACATAACGTCACGATTGCCATATTGGGTTTCCAAAACCGAATGAAACGGCGGCCATGTTGGTGTTCCAATCCAATCCAATGGGAGGTGAACTCTTTTCATATAATTATGTAAATGCTTTCTTTAATATTCCAATAAATTTGCATAGATGCTGATCACGTGAGTGAAAATACTCTATACATTATCCTAATTCAACGGCAGGGAAAGGAGAGTTTTTTTGTTGTTGTTAATTTGACTTCCTAAAGAGCTCTTTTGTTAAATACGTTTTTGGTACGTAATTTCAACGGGCAAATGTGAAAAACGGTTAATTAATTTCGCGTGTTTAGATTTCACGAGGATTTTTATTCACGGGTCTTTAGAATCACGATTTCAAGTAACTAAGCACCAATGACGTTGTAATTTTTTTGTTTGTTTTTAAAGGTGTTGCGAAGGAACCAACCAAAAGTTATGTTACTGCGACAACTGAATCACCAGGAGGTACATTTTTACTAACAAAAGTAACAACAAACAGTGCCATGTTAATAGAAAATTGTGGAAAATCGTACGAGAACAAAAAACAACGACTCTCTACTAACATACACAAAAACCAAGAAGTACAATGTATTGTGGGGGGGGGGGGGGGATTACTAAAGTGGTTACTCAAACACGATAAACATTTCACTTTAACAGCACATTCTGGGTTTTGGTTCTGTCATCCTGCCCTTTCCTGGCAAAAGCAAGTTTGATCATTTTTTTGTTACATACGAGTCGTAAAGTCATCCATGTGGCGCCTCCGCATTAATTTTGTATCTTTAGATAAAACATTTGACGATTAGCTAAACTACGGAAAGTCACGAAAACTTGACTTGATAGCCTAGCAAGTTTGACATGTTTCCGTTACGTACGGGTCGTAAAGGCACCGATGTCAGGGGCTCCACATTGACTCTGTATGTTTAGGTAAAATGGCGCAAAGACCTGACTTGAATGGGTTCCTTTACTTTTTTTTTTCTTTAAGGCGTAACGGGAGAAACAACTACAAGTACCGGTGGTACGTATCTAATTTAGAACCATGTTATTTGAAAACAGTATATTCCTGACTCATTTCATACCAGGTATTTTGGGGGTGGGGAAATCATCTTCAACCCGCACTTGTCTCTTGTTGTAAGTCGCCCCATTCTGCACTAGGGAATCCAAGAAAGTCTTGGATTCCGGATTCCGCACCGTGGTTTTAGGATTTCCGGATTCTGTCAGTGTAACTTGGATTCCAGATTCCTTGAGCTTTATTCTGGATTCCAAAGCTCAGGATTCCTCGCCGTAGATTCTGGATTCCAGATGATGGATTCTTGATTCTTTGTCAGTGGAATTTGGATTCTGGGTTTTAATCTTTAGTGGGATCAGCATCTGGACTCCCTGAGCTGTATTTCGGATTGCAAAGCTCAGGATTCTGGATTCCACCAATCAAATTTGCTGGATTCCGGATTCCACAAGCAAACATTTGGCGGATTACGGAATTCGGATTCCCTTACTTAAGGCAACTGCGATTGCCTTGTCGATTGATTCCTTTAAAATGATAAGGATTTTTTTCTTACGTGATATGCGCTTATTTCACCTACTCGCCGTATCCTCTTTTCTATTTTCGATTGAACGTCGGGTCTAAGTGGCTGGGGTTTTTAATAAGGTCGCAGGCATCTCATAAAGGCAACATTTTGACGGGTCATGTTTGGGTAGAGGTATACCGCCGAGACCTTTAAGCACTCACCCTTTTTAATAATGGTAATGCGGGAGTTGAGCTCCATATTTCTCTATAAGATACTCAGCCAACCTTGATCTCCTCAACGTCTTGGAAGAAAGTTTCCTGACAATTTTAATTAAGCAACTTTTGGAATTAAAATGCTTGACTATCGAAAAAAATCAGCTTTATCTTCGCGGGGGGTCGAGACCAGAAATTGAGCTATGCCTTAACATGCTTCAAAGAAACATTTAGCGCGGAGGATATACCACTAATAGAGGACGTGTTTCTATTGCGAGATGTCATGTTGCAAAAAGTTTCACGCGTGTTACTAAAATGGTTACTGGAACACGGTAGACATTTAACTTTAAAAGCGTGTTCTGGGTTTTGGTTCTCCAAGCCCTAGCAAAAGAAAGTTTGACATGTTTCTGTTACCTACGGATCGTAAAGAAAGGCAGTCCGATGTGGCGGCTTCATCATCAACTATGTATGTTTAAAAGTAGGTTGAGTTTGATCGTCCGGGGGTTATAGGACTGTTGTTCTTGACAGTGACTGACGTTTTGACAACCTGTGCGGTAGTCGTCTTCAGAGTCAAAGTGAGTTGTATTTCGTCAGTTGATGGTATTATACTCTGGTTATTGATCTGATTGGTCAACTTTAAATTTAAAGAGGTAATTGTTGCTACGCTAGTTTTACTCTACCCTTTCTATCCGTACTTATTTTCTGCGTTAATCTGACTTTTATGCTTCCACAGCTGTCAATCCAACAACATGTAACTTGTGCCTGGGTTCGGGTAATGTTGAGCTGTGTGAAGGCGAAAATTCGCAGATTCAGATGCCTTGTTCTTATGACACATTCCCCAACATTGGCACAACTCACTGTTATACAGCAGCAGGAATATTCAAGTTTTCCAGCGTGCCTGAGGTTAATTTCACAGGCTTTGCAAGAGGATGCATCAATTGCACAGGTTTCAATTCCCCCCTCCTCCCCTTCCTCGTTTTCATTAACACTTGGTTCGTACAGAGTCTTGAATTCGTAAAAAAGTCTTTGCCCAGCAATTTTCTAAACCTGGACAAAGTCTGCAATATAGAGATAAGCTTTGTTCCTGCGTTTTTTTTTTAAGGTCTTTATAGATCACCTATTTGAGAACCTTGAGTCTGGAAAAAGAAATCATTGTTTTGGAAAAAAAGTCTGGGAAAAGTCGTGAGTTTTACATCCAAAAACCTGTACGAACCCTGTAAACAGAACAAACAGTTAGTGTGACCTCTATTCAGAGAACTCTCTCAACTCACAACAAAGGCCGACCTAAGTAGTATAGAGTGCACCATTTAGACTCATGCTTTGGTTAGGGATCTCATTAGGAAGGGCAGGAATATATTAACTGCGATGATGTCGATTACCGCCGCCTGGTTAGCTCAGTTGGGAGAGCGCCGGTCTGCCGAGCGGGAGGTTGCGGGTTCAAACTCCGGCTGGACCAACATTCAGGGTCTTTAAATAACTGAGAAGAAAGTGCTGCCTTTGTAATGACATCTGCAAATGGTTAGACTTTCTAGTCTTCTCTGATAAGGACGAAAAACCGTAGGTCCCATCTCACAGCACTTCACTGATTTCTTCTTGTGGGACGTAAAAGAACCCACATAACAATTCGAAAAGAGTAGGGGTCGTAGACCCCGGTGGTGTGGCCAGCCTTTACGGGTTGTGGGATTGGTTAGGGATGGCATCCCGCATGGGACCTGAGTCCGTATCGTGCACATTCCCTCTGGGCAGGCCTGTGTCCAGAAAAGCTGGTAAATAAGTAGATGTCATAACCTTATTTAATATCTCATGAGTGAAGTGCGGGGAAATCTCATTAAGATAAGTTCATGTGCTATGTCGTAAACCGTTGGATAGGATTTCTAGTTATTTCCAACTAAAAACTACGAAATTTATTCATGGGTTGATTCCTGTTGTCAAAGGAAAAAGCGCTGACTCGCGCGTGACTTAAAAACACTGCCACTTTGATTGTCCCATAAACTGTTTCAGTTTGATATTTTGGCATGATTTAAGCATTTTTGTACTGGTTTTGGCCTGACTAGCCTTCTATAGAACCTTTATATTCGGTGATGGTGGAAAAATAATAGAAACATTGGGGTGGTGGAGGAGGGAATAAATGGAAATGACGTGGTTGGATTGTTGTGGTGGCGGTGGAGGGACAGCAACAGAAATTTAGTGGTGGTGGTGGAATGAAAACAATAATGATATGGTGGTAGTGGAGGGAAAACAACAGAAATGTAATGGTGGTGGTAGTGATTAAGAGAAAACAATAGACATGTGGTGGTGGAGGTGGAGGAAGGAAATCAATAGACATCTGGGCCGGGTTGCTCGAAATACAGGTTGAATTATCCTCGGGTTAGGCCTAACCCGAAATTAATTTTCTTAACTGCAGGTTTGTTAACTTGGGGTCAAAATGGAGTTGTTTGAAGCGCGGCTAGAGGACCGGTTAGTTAACCTCGGGTTATCGCGACCAACTCGCGGTTAGCATCCCATAATACCTCTTGGTTTGTTTACGTCCTAAAACGGCGTCGGTGGAGGATCCCAGAAAAAATAATTTCAGCGCCTCGTAGATTGCTATTTCAACCGAGAACATGGAAGAAAACTTGCACGTTTCGCAAAGTAGGTTGACAAACAGTGTGACAAACCAAAGGCAAAAAAATTGGACACCAATAACAGTGACACAACGCTGTAGAAGTGGAGGAGAGATAAGTGGCGAAGTCCAAGGGAAGTGGAAGAATCTAAATTTTTTGAGCAAAGTTTATCGAATTCACAAAATTTTTAAAAGAAACAAAAAGAACTGACGGAGGATTGACCTGCTTCCAAACCTGTAGCGGGCTCTTAGTTCTTCGTTTGTAAAATTTTTCATTTTTTTCATTTGTCTGAACGATCTGTGATTCTTTTCTGTTGTCGTTTTAATAGTCGGTAAACCGTGACAACAAGTCAGCCATTTTGTTTTGACGTTACTTTTATTATCATTTAACCTAAGGTTAGTTATTTAACCTACCCAGTAGCTAGCAGGGGTAAATTTAACCCGCTTTTTAACCCGAGGTTTGAGCTAACCGATGTTTGAACAACACAACAAACCTGCGATTAAAATTTGTCCTCGGGTTAGTTAACAATTAATGCCGGGAATGAGGCTGAGTATCTTATGAAGAATTATGGAGATCGAGGAGGGTGTTACGGCCGAGGCGGATAACACCCTCCGAGATCTCCATAATTCTTCATATGATACGAAAGCCGAATTCAATGATTGTTTTATTATTCATTCAAAATAACTTCTAGTTTAAAAACATGACAAACACATGCTTACCTCCATCGATCCATCGATGTTTAGGTCATATTCGATAGTGCACGTAGCAGATGTCGCCCTTCGAGTTGTCTTCTTGCCATTCTTGCCATTTTTTAGTTATTTTTTCGCCTAGTTCTTACATTTGAAACGAGCGAAATGTCCGCCATTTTTCAAGTTCACAACCAAAACAACTCAACCTCGTCCCCAGGTCTTCTCGGTTAACGGTGCATTAACCTGCAAAAACGCAGCATTTTTGACGTCATTTCCTCGTTAAGCACAAAGATTCTTCTAAATTTGGTAATGAGTAACTTGTTATGGTGAATCAAACGTGTACTTTTAGCCAATCAGAATCAGGGAAATATTTTGAATGAATAATAATTAACAATTAATGAATGAGGCTGAGTCTATTTGGAAGAATCATGGAGATCGACGAGTTTGTTATCTTGAACGAAATGTGGAAGTGAAGAGGAAACAATATATATGGTGCTGGTGGAGGGAAAACAGTAGAAACGTGGTGGAGAAAAAACAGTTGAAATGCGGTGGTGGTAGTAGTGGGGAAACATTAGAAATGCGGTGGTAGTCGTGTTGGTAGAAGGAAAACGATAGAAGTTTGGTGGTGGTGGTGGTGGTGGTGGTGGCAAGGGGATATACTTATTGTCAAGATATAGCTAGCATTATCGACTCAAGTTAAGTTAAAAATTCTAAGATGTTGTTTTGCACTGCTTTTGTTAATAGACAAAACAGCAGCTTGCGCAGTATTTGCAGAGGCTTTTAATGCTCAACCTCAAAACTGGACCTTGCTGGATTGTAATATTGAGTGTTGCACTGGTGACAACTGCAACAACCAATACGTCACCGCAGTTCCTCCAACAATGGTGTATACGACAACTCCAAATCCTGTTTCTCCTACTTCCGAGTCACATGGTAGGTAACACGCGACAAAGAAGGAACTCAAACGTAGGGATATGAGAGGCCATCCTTTTATAACATTTATTTATCCTCTCAAATTCAAAGCAAAGAAAGCATGGTACAGAAACTTATATTCCCTGCATAGGCGGCGGAAGCCCTACCTCCGCCCCCCAAACCCTCCCCCCCCCCCCCCCCCCCCCCACTTTTGTAGAATAAAAAATAACTTTCCTTTATTTTACCACGGTCAACTCATTAGGACTTAAAACACTATTTTGTAAAGTTCAAGTAAACGTCAACTCGTCTGTTTAAAACAAGGAACAACGTACGTAGCCGGATGGATTGGGAGATGCAATATTTTTTATCAGCACTCCCCCCCCCCCCCCAACCCCCCTATGGAAGGTTATCCTATGTATTTATTATTGTCGGCACCATTGAAGATTGCATCCCGGGGGTCCAAATTGTCGGCGTCTAAAAAAAACAGACAGAGGCTGCCTTTTGTTGTCTATTAAGGGGGGCGGGGAGGGGGGCGCTACTTTTATAGCCCCTCCAACAAATGAATAAGCGGCCATTCTAACACCTGAATACTATACAACCTTCCCGACACTTGAGTGCAAGTCTATACGGTGCTGCACGCAGATTAGTATCCTAAACTACTGAGTGGCGTTATTATTTTCTTGTTTTTGTTTTTAGCAGCTGTCAACGAAACAACGTGTATCGAGTGCTTCGAAGTTGAGACCTTGAACATATTCTGTAAAAATTCCATTCGACACATACCTTGTTATTCTCAGTGTTACACAGCTAAGGGAAACATAAAGTATTTCTACAGCCCTGATAAAGTTATTACTACAGTCCTAGAGGGAAGAGGATGTGTCAACTGCACGGGTAAGAAAATGGTTTGTCCAAATGGCACTCAGTAAAACCAGAAGTTAAATTATATAAAACACACATGAATGTATTATCTGTAGTTAGGTTTGGGCTAACTAATAACTTGAAATTATAATTAAGTGTTGTTTTTGTATTGCTAGGGTTATCTTTATTAGCTCTTAACTTATAATTTGAAGATCAACGGTCACTTCTGCCTTAAGTATATGTGCAACGAGTTGGTGTAGCGAGTAGAAAATAGGACCACCCGACCCCCCCCCCCCCCCCCCCCTTCTTCCTCCCCCGCAGAAAAGATACAGTTGTAACTAAAATGACTTAGGGGTAATAAAACGCAGGAGGTCTGCCTTGTTTTTTGAGTCCGCCATATTCGTCTCGTCTTGTTGTCTTCCATCGTTTGGGATGGGAAAAATAGTGCCAGGTTTTCCCAGCCGGTAACATATGGTTGACTCCGTGAGCTGCCAAAATTAAAGCAAATCTTGAGTTTTGATTAGCTAACCGATTGGGCAATAATGGGCTAATATTAACTCCCGACAACTTGCAGTCAGATGCTTTCCAGGCTGGGTGGTTGATAATACTGGCAGCACGATGCACATCTCGCAGATGCATGTGGCCTATAAGGTATGCAAATGGTCTATGTCAAATTATTTATAGCTCATTGTGTCTATTATTTACTGTAGACCAAGAAACTATGTGTGCAGGATTCAATTCCTCCTTGGCATCTCAAAACATGACCTTGCTAGACTGTCATGTTGAGTGTTGTTCTGGGAACAACTGTAACATTCAGAACCTAACAACCCGTGAGTATACGCTTGACACCTGAGTAGATGCGTCAGGGACCTCGGATTAAGGGTGATTGAGGCCTGTTCCAGGCTCCAGTATAGAAAGTGGATTGGCAAAAGTGGCGGAAAACAGCATTTCTTCCTTATTTGACTTAGAGCCTGGCACAGCCTAGGAGCAGGGTTTAGAGTGTTATTATTATCTTTTTTTGTTTGGGGGGGGGGGGGGGGGGGTGGGGGGAAGGCCTTTCCGAACTCTCTCCTCTCTCCACGGCTCCTGTGTGTACGCACCTTTAAGTAAACGGTGATTTTAACTTCTGATTACATGTGTACATAACTTCCAACACACAAGCATGCATAGGATTCCAGCACTGAGTACACCTTTATGTCGATATATGGGTCCACCCACGTGAGAAATAAAACAAGAAATTCCTAAGATTTAATACCCCCACTTGACCTAAGAACCGTGGTTCACCCAACACCTTCTATATCTCCCTATACAAGGGAAACCGGATTCCGAAATCAGGGAAATTTTTGCTTGTGGAATCCGGAATTCAGCTGGGCTCAAGGCATCCGGAATCCCAAGAACGAGTGGAATTCCGATCCAGAATTCCCCAGGGCTTCTCGATTGCCGTGCCTTTTTCTGTTGTTATCCTGCAACATTTATGTTATTTTATCGGATATCGCAAAAGTCTCCCAAATTTGGTCTATTTAGCCAAGGGATTTCAGCCAATCAGGAACGGAGGATTTTTTTTTCTCAATGGATTACAACATTAATTATTTTCTTTTGTTTTGCAGCTATCGAGCAAACAACATGCATCCAGTGTTTTGAAGTTAAGGACTTCGGCGTATTTTGTAAGAATACCTCTAGTCAGGTGCCTTGTCCATCTCAAAATCAATGTTACACAGCTAAGGGACACATAAATGTTTTCATCAGACCCGATCACTTTATTACTACAACCGTAGAGGGACGAGGATGTGCCAACTGCAAAGGTAAGAAACTCTCAGCGACACTCATCAGGCCTCGGCCACACCAAGAAAATGAGGCAGAGGGGGGACCTTAGGACACTGGGCAGGATATGTGAATTTCACTAAACTTATTTTAAGAAGTTTAAGTCTAAATCCTAAATCAGATCAATTGTTTGAAATATGATGAAGTTTACGCAGGGCTGGCCCAGAGAAAACAATGCAGAATATTTTAATGGCCACGGGCTGTTGAATTATCCCTTGACAACACTGAATAAAAGTTTTTGGACCTCTCCAGAAACAAACTTCCGATTAATTTCATGCTTTTCAAAATTGGTCTAAAAGTAACTTTGGTAAAATTCACATATGTCAAGGGCAAGACTGGGCTTTTTTCTCTCTCATATTTATTTATTCTCTCTTCTCCACACTTATCCGGATATTTTTGAATATGGAGGGTGTTTTCCAAAACGTTTTCGAAAACATACGCTTCCATACTTAGCGCATTCTAATCGTTTTCGCCTGTTCACACGAAAAGGCCAAAACGATGGAAATAAGACAGCATACATTAGAGGGCATGGGCAGTATGATGTATAACGTTATCATATTCCAAGACCTCCGTTTTCGTCCGTCTATACGGAAACGATTAGTGAGCGTTTTCAAAATAGTCACTCTGGGGACCGTTTTCAAAACCTCCGTTTTTGGTGCTCAAATACGCCATGCCCAAAAACTCCGTTTACTTCTGGACGGAAAAAAAATCTTAGTTTTCAAAATGAAGCCTTTCCAGTCAAGATTGCTGAATTTTGGCCTCGTTCTATTTATTATTTAATATCATTTTATTGTTTTTATTGCGTATCCAGCCATCTTAAACTCCCAACAGGCGGTCAATAATTCCTCGATCGACGGGCAGTTGCTTACCAGGTTGGGGTTTGATTCAACAATCGAAACATTAAAATTTCGTCCATATTGGCGGCCCGTCTGAAAATGAAAGGCTATCTCCGCTGATAATTTGTAAGTTAATATTCTATTTCCGTAAACAGCTGCTAATACTGAAGAAAAAAATCGATTTAAGGAAAAAAAGTAACGAAACAGTTTAGCCTAATGTACAAAGAATAAACTCTTAAAACTATTACGAAATAAAGTTTTCAAACTTCTTGATAACAATTTTGTTTGCTCCCTTTAGTTTGCTGGGGCGTAAGTAAATAAGAAAGGCTCAAAGAAGCAACTTCCTTACACACATTTCATAATGAATTTCTTTTCTTTAGACAAAGAAGCATTCTGTTCAGAATTCAATACTACCCTGGCATTCCAAAACATGACTTTGCTAGACTGTAATATTGAGTGTTGTTTTGGGGACAATTGTAACATCCACAACTTAACTGTCATTCCAACGAAAGCTACGGCCACTCCAGCACCATTCCCTACAACACGTAAGTACATGCTTATTCTAACACCTGAGTAGAAGTGGACTGCCCAGGTCCATCATGATGGTCGCTTCAACACCCAATTTTTGAGCATGTGAATGCAACCCCTCTAACGCATAATACGTACATGGTTATCCTAACACCTGACTGCAACACTTAACTTTTGAGCACGTGAATACAACCCCTCTAACGCTTACGTACATGGTTATTCTAACACCTGACTACATGTACATGACTGCACCCCACCACCCTGCACACAAGAATACATGGTTTATGGTCCTTCCAACTGATGAGTACACGTATACGGGTCCACCCACGTGCCCATGGGAAATGCCTATAATTTAACTTTCTTCCTCCATTAAAACACTTAGAACAACGTAGATGCTTACGCCCCAACCAATACGTGGTATATACACGTATACTTTTGCTCCTGGGCGCTCATTAACGGCTCTGGTGACCTGTAAGTTTTAGGTCCCTAAGATATCTTAAGTATACCGCCCCTTCAGCAATTCATCATACGGTTCTTTTCGACATCCAAGTGGACATAACGATAAATAACGATAAATAAAGTTACTGCAGTTTTTTGGCAATGAGTTCTGTCTTTTTTCATGCTAACATTGACGTTTCTACTGGGGAAATTTAAGACAGGAGGGACTTTAAGCAGGAAACATGTCTCCTATTTTAACGCAGATGAACTGAAATTGTCCGGAAGTAAAAGCCTAATAATTAAGCAAGCCATTACATTGCCATTTAAGAGCTTTTTTCTTGTTTCAACACTGATTTAACAAAGTTGCTAAGTTTATTTTTTCTTTATATGAGTTATTTGTGATTCGTTGATTTAACAAAGTTTTGAACATGAATTAACTTATGATTCGTAGAAAGGTAAAGGAACCTTCTTGAAAATGTCTGATTTTGTTTGATTCATCCTCCAAGTCTGAGAATCTTTAGTTAACTCTTCTTCTTACCTCAATTGATTTATAGTTACTTTAAAGACTGCACACGTTTTGAACCTAACCCTAAAGCTTCCGTTAAGTACTAACCAAACTTCTTCTTTGCGTGAAGCCGCTGAGCAAGCGCAGGCACCTCAGAAGATTGTTCCAGATTCCCAGTGGTTGGTATCTCCCCCCGTCCTCCGTCTCTATTAGGAGATGTTTGCAGTTCTCGAAGCCCTGATCACAAGTTCCAGCCCGAAAACGTAGTAGATCTTGACATGGAACCAGACTGGTTAAGGAGAGACGATCTACACTCCACAATTGCAACTACCTGTTAATGGATACAGATGAGGCTACCAGCCACCGAGAATCTGGGGCGCGTCACATAGTGGCTTTACATGCTGAAAATGAGAAAGTCTCGCGGGACTTAACGAAAGCTTTGTGACAAGCTTAAATGGTTGTGTTATTTGTTTGTTTGTTTTTTTTTCTTTTTTGAACAGCTTTCAACCAAACGTCATGTATCTCTTGCACTGAATTTGGGCCCCTCAAGTTATCCTGTAGCAGCTTTTCGATGGTTCCATGTCCTTTTCACTGTTACTCATTTAAGGGAATCTTAAAGTACTACATTGTTGATCAAGTTATTACAACTCCCATAGAGATACGAGGATGCATTTACTGTGCAGGTAAAGCTCTTTTCATATAATTGCCTAAAAAGTTCAGCCATCAATTTTAACGGATCTTCTGTCTTATTGCTAAAAAAGGCTTATTGCTAAAAAAGTAACCGACCAATGCGACGGCAGCGTACGCCCAAGCGCTCGTGCGTAGGGCTGTGCAGACTTTAGCGGAGTGGTGGGTGGAGACTCTTTTAGGGAGGGGATCATGCCGCACGACCACGGCAAAAAAACATAGCTGCCACAGGTTAGGGAAAAAAAAGTTCTCAGTATGCCCATCCAACGAAGGCTTTTAATACAAAATGAGAATCGAGCGCTACCGATTGTTTTAAACTCGTTGATAAAATCTTGTCACAGCAACAAAAAAACCTAATTCGGAAATAGTCTCGTGACTGATGACGTCATTACCTTAGATGTGACGTGGGAAGATATTTTATGGCAAAAACGATCTTGTTGTGGTCTGACAGTCTTCTACGTAAAAAAAAACTATAAAATAGTCAAAGTTATAAAGATAAAGCTTTTTAAAAAATTGCCTCAGAGAATTCAGGGAGATTTTTTTTATGATAATTATAATTTAATTTTTAAATTATCTTTAATGCAATACCATAATACAACATAATAGCCAAGCCCATTCCTTCGGCCTAGGGTTAGAATGAGTTAGAAGTCTATTTGATGGAGAGTGCCTTTCTTAGGATGCGAGGTGTTCCAAGTAGTGTTATCTTCTGTAGTTCATGTATTTTGAGGTTACCCGGGATCTATTGTATATATTTTTCCATCCCTTTCTTAATTAGTCCCAGAGCCCCTATCACTACAAGCTCAGTGATGTTTTGAAAGTTATAAAATTACATGAGCCATTGACATGGTTAAGAATAATCTTGTCCGCCTGTCAGCCAATTTTGCATGTGTTTTATTTCACGTGTCTTCGCTATCCTTTCCAAAGAAACTTTGGTATTGCATAGTATATCTTCAGGAGCCCTCCTGACAACCTTTGTTGGTACTCTATATAAAGGTCTTACGGCTTTTCCCGTTGACCAATCAGAACTTTATTTTTGGTTTAGTTATTACTATAAATGGATTGTAATCGCGCATATGGGAATATAAGGAGATGAGCTTGTAGTGAGAGAAGACTAGTTTCTGCCACATCCATTTTTATGAGTTCAACGTGCCTGCTGAACATGACAAACAAGTGCTATTTACTTTCTATTTTTAGGAACGCATTTATTTTTTAAGTAAACTTTTCAAATATCTTGCCATTTAACAGGAAAGCACCTTTAATTTAGGCTGCAGGCCCCAATTTCAGGGACTTAAAATGCTCAGCAGAAATGCTGAAATGCGTCATCAGAAATGCGTCAAATGCTTCATCATATGAAGAATTTACAAACAGATGTTTGTTTAACAGTCTTATACAACTTTATAAGTTTCTTTGGTCTGTGTCCTCTTCTAGCAAGAGGTAAATAAATGAACACTTTAATGCAACATCCCCCCTTCCCCCTTTTATAAATAGTTCAACGGTCAGTCCTCTATGTCTTTCTGGTCTCAGACTGTGTCGGTTTCTCCTCTCAGGGGACATTTTACGTACTCTGGTTTTTACAACATAAACATACTCTTCAGTTATTATAAAAACATTAATCTGGCAACTGTCTGGCAGTCATAATCTTCATTTTATGATAATTTTCCATTTGTTGCATTTAAGGTCAAAATTTATTACATTTATAGTGAGCCAGATCATTACATTTATGGTTAAAGTTTTATTACATTTATGGTTGGTAATTTATTACATTTATGGTTAGTTTTTGTTACATGTACGGTGTGTATTACATTTATGGTTGACTTTTATTACATTAGTATTACATTTATGGATGATTATTACATTTATGGGTGATACAGACTGAGTGTTCAGTGAAATTCTGTGGCGCAGCTGTTTTGACTGCAGTATTTAAGAGCAAAACTGAAATTGTCATTTCTACCTTCTTTGGCATGTTGCTCTCTAAAACAAACATGAAAAACTCACTGACCACGAAAGAGACAATATCGTTTTATGGACTAAAAGACGGTAAGCAGGGACTTACGTGTAAGTTATAAGCGGCGCATAACTGTGTATAAGCACCTGGAGGATTTGCTAGACACGCCGGTTTATCATTCACGAATCTTTGATCGGCAAAGATTCAAATTTTGCACACGCAAATTACTTTGGGGCCGTGAGTATACGACTCAGTCCACTAACAAGCAAGTTTTCCTAAGCCAACGTACGAGCGAATCACGTTAGTTTATCAGCAGAACGATGAAAGATTACTTTTCCCTGCGAGTAGAGGCTACATTTTTGCAGAGGAGTAAAGTGCGTAGTCGATAATCCTTTTCGCTCGGCAGCTGGCACCGCGAAAATGTAGACGCTGCTCGCTAGGTAGACGATTACAGAAATTCGCCGAGAAATAATTTCTTTGCTGATCTATTCCCTTTTCAGAGATGCCCCTCTATGATGCTTTTTTATGCAAATTTTTGTCTTAAATGCCGTTTTAGAAAAAAAAATGACTACAACGCGACTGTCTTCAAATTCTCGAAACGTCGAGAGTGTTTGATAAAGCTGCGTAAATCGACCTGAAGCTGTGCATGGAATCTTATCTCTTATCTCACCTATCGTATGTAGCAGGTGTGAAAATCCCTAATATGAATCCAGATCCAATCTGATAAAAATCGGTATATTTCAATAGAGCTGCACAAAGATCAAGGCGGGATATACAATTGACCAACTAGATACAAGGAGAGGGCAGCTTTTATCGTCAAATAACTAGTTACTGTAACTAGAGATCAAACCAGGACTTGAACAATATTATTTAACAATAGTCATATTACATAATGGTACCCAGAAAAATAAGGCTAATTAGGTACAAGAAAACACAATGCCTACACAGAATATCACAACGTGGGGTTTTGGGAACATGGGTTTCGCCGAAATAAATTTTAAATGTTCGTTTAATAAAGTTGAATTACTTCTGATTACTTACATTGAAGTAGACTTTCGTCCTTTCATGTCAATTTTGCCCGTTTATTCATTGTAGAAACCCTGGAGACATGGTTTGTTTCGATTCAGAAGTCGATAAATTTATGCATTCGTTAAGTCTTGGTAACCGAGCGTTCTGTTCGAAGGCGCCTTTATTTAGTCGAAATAACCCATGATTGCAATGGTTATGGTTGGTCAAACTTCGTAGTAAAAGCAAAAGGTTAATTGTGAATTGATCACACATTTTTTCTTTCAACACTCTTTATATCGTTACTTTGTTTCAGACAAAGAAGCATACTGTTTAGCCCTGAATGCATCCTTTGCACTTTCAAACATCACATTGCTAGCCTGTAATGTTGACTGTTGTCATGGCAACCTCTGTAACAATCAGAACCTCACTGGTAAGTACAAAATGTCAGAGACGCAAAGAAATGTGGGCTGCGCGATAGCCGATGCGCGTGAGAGAAGATGGCACTCGCGCACAAGCACCGCCAGCACCGCTCTTTCTTGTGTCTTTACTTTTTCTTGAACCTCAGTGCTATGCGCGCAGGCTTATGCACGTAAATTACCTAGTTTGTATTCGTATCACCATCAATCCTCTTTTTAAGTAGTAATCAAATTCACCATTATGAAACTCGACTACCTCATTGATAGCCGTCTTGTCGCTTAAGTTTTGTTTTCTTTACAGTCTGCACTCAAGTAAGTAACTTCTAATCTAGCTTAAGAAAGCCTATTAATATAGGCTCCCAGCATCTTTAGGCTTCCTTGTCACATCAACTTACATTTTAATTAACACCGTTTGAAACGTTTTATTATATGTTATGTGAGTGACTAAAAATCAAATAAGTCAAATAAATAAATAAAACAGAATACAGTTGCTCTGTTTTCGCCTTGTCTTTTTCAGGTTATTAGGGAGTCAAAATTCAAACAATTAAGTTTCTAAATTTGACTCATATATTGTAAAATGCTGGAAAAAAATAGTACCATTGTGCAAAAATACTTTCAAAGTACTTTCAAGGAGGTTTCATTATTTGAATGGTCGCACCATAGGTTTTTGGTTACAAACTCAACGGTTAGAACCAGCGTTCACGAGACTTCATCATTTACTCTAGCAGTGAAATGGTCAAGCAAATGCGTTTCTCGTTTTCATAAAGGCATTTCGTCGTTTATGTTACATACCAGACGACACAAATACTTCGATCCCCATACCGCTTCTTTTCTCTGGCACTTCTAACATATATGTTAGTATTTATTAGTATTTTTAGCGCATTGTTCTAAAATCTGTGGAATTCGCGACGGAAAATGACGTCCCGCAAGAAAAAACAAACAAACAAACAAGAAAAAAAATATGCTACCCTTACTCTTTTTATACTTTTTGTTTTTGTTTTTTGTTTTTAATCTTCTTTTAAGCTGAATGTTTTAACAGAAGATTGGGCATAATCTTTTTTTGGCAGCTGTCAGTCAAAGATGTTATCATTGTCTAGAAGATGCAGGTTCGGGTGATGATCTTGCGTTGTGTAACAGCAACCAGATTTCGCTGCCTTGTTCTTATCGACAATTTCCCAGCATTGGAGAAGAGCAATGCTTTACAGCAGCAGGAAGGTACAAGTATCTGAACGGGTCCGACGTAATCCACACAGGTATAGCACGAGGATGCATCGACTGCAAAGGTGAGAGAATTCTTTAGAAAACAGCTTAAGCCAAAGTTTACGGCACTGATTAAAGTTTAGGATGATATACTCCGAGCCATTGACAATGATTCCTGCGTGAAACTGCTCCTATTGGATCTTTAAGCAGCCTTCGACAAAGTTGATCTCCACATTCTTTTGCATCGTATTTCATATCGTTTTGGCATCGTTGACTGTGCACGCCAGTGGTTCAGATCATATCTGACCGTTACGAGACTGTGAAAGTAAACGTTGGAGTGTCATCGTGGGCTTCTTTACGGTGTTCCCCAGGGTAGTATCCTTGGCCCTATCTTATTCCTGCTTTATACTTCACCCCTGGGTGATATTATGAGACACCATAACGTTGACTTTCATTTGTATGCCGATGATATGCAATTATATATTACCTTTGAATCCTCGTCTGCTGATCTGGCAAAATTAGGGGAAGAGGGTGCGGGGGGGTGGGGGGGTAAACAGGTGATGAAAAAAGTAACGAATTGTCAAGAGAGTAAATCTGATTTTCTTCTATAAAGCCATGAAATAATATGAAAAGAGTATTAAGATTTTTCCCGTACTGATATATAACTTCAGTCATTTGTTGTTACGTCACCCGCTATGCATCAAAAGATTACTACTTTGGCATTAAGTCACACCAGAGAATGTTATCTTTCCTATTATGCCAATAAATTTTAAGCACTTCACCTTCTCTTTTGTGCTTTCATTTGTTTTTCAATATATGCTGCCGTCGATAAAGCACCGCTTTTTAGGAAATATTACTTTACTTTCTGTCTTTTTTGGCAGACAAAGCAGCAGCTTGTGCAGAATTCAGAGCCGCTTTTAAAGCACAACCTCAAAACTGGACCATGCTGGATTGTAACATTGAGTGTTGTATTGGCGACAACTGTAACAACCAGAATGTTACTGTGATTCCACCGACGATTGGTAATTCTTGATTTGTTTCTTTTTCTTTTTGTTTTGTTTTTTAAATTTCGCCACGGCCTATCAACACTGCAAACACGCCTCGCTTCTCGCCACTATGGAAGTTTGGCTAGGAGTGACGTCTGCCTCAGCGACAGAAATTCTATGCTGATGACGTAAAATTTCTGCAGAATTTACCCAGGAGCTCTGATTGGAATATATAAGCTCTCAATGGAACTGATATATTCCACGAATGACTGTTTTGTAATAGCTTTGTCGCGTTTACATATGACCTTTCTCGTCTTTTGTCATTTGCCTGTCAATCGTAAACAAAACCCCCAAAAATGGACCTTTAGATAAGGGGGCGCGAGGGGTCAGGTCATCCACACCCTGGATCCGCCACTAATAACTACTACTTTCTTTTCATTACGCTCTAACAAAACATCTTCGTGAAGGACGTAACCACAAGATAACGACTTAAAGTTTCTTTTCTTTTCCTGAACAGTTCAATACAGTCTCTTAGAATTCAACTCCAGAAAAAATTATCAACATTTGACAATTCATTGAACGATATGGAATAAGCGCGATTTTTGGCGATAAAGTTTGAAGCACCGCGAATTCACTTATTTTAAAAAATTGACATTTTTATAGCCGTCGCCGTCGTTGTTGTTTAAGCTCCCTATTACAGATTATCTAACTCCTGGGACTGGATCGAAAAGGCTAACGATACGTTACTTATAACTCGCCCCATGTAAGAGAATCCAAGACGGTCTTGGATTCTAGATTCCAGGTAATGGATTCCAGTCTTTGTCATTGGAACTTGGATTCTGGTTTCCAATTGCTAGTGCGATCCCGGATTCCTTGAGCTGTATTCCAGATTCCAAAGCCCAGGATTCCGGATTCCGCATGCAAAAGTTTTCCTCGATTCTTGATTCCACAGCAAAAATTTCCCAGATTCGCTTACATGGACCGATATATACTCAATCCTAAAACCAATGAAATTGTTTCTTTGTTATTTTCTCTTTGTTGTTGAGCATGTTACCGACCATAATAGAACAATTCTTTGGAGAGAGCGTATTGAACGAGAAAAACGGCGTAATAAAGGAAAGGAAAATTATGCATTCATTTATTAGAGCACTACGCGGATTTTTTTAACATATAAATTGTATGCTCATTTCATTTTCTTTACAGGTGTGAACAAGACGACATGTTTCACTTGCACTGAATATGAACTAAGCGGCTTATCGTGTGACAAAAACTTTACTGTGGTGCCTTGTTCTACTCAGTGTTCAATATTTAGAGGACAGATAAAATTTGACGCGTATGATCAAGTTATTGTTCCCATAGAGACACGAGGATGCTTTGACTGTACAGGTAATAGGCTATTTTTCATATTATCACTACGATGCTTAGTGGAAAAATCCGGCAACCAGGCAGATCGATCGTACCAATAATATGAAAAGTAGCACAATGGCTGTCACAATTATCACTTTGTTTAGCTTGATGATTGTTAAGGTTGTTACCAAAGAAATATATAGATTTAGCCAGGGCTAAAAGCGAAGCCTCCGTTTATATACTTATATAATAAAAGCAATCAAATTTAAGCTAATAACGTATGAACTCTAAGCCAGAAAAAAGAAATCGTCAAATCCCCTCTTAACGTTAGGATCCTTCGGCATCAGTTTACCTTTAGAGAAAGGGGTTAAACGATTAAGAAAAAATATCCCGCAAACCCACCTGAAATGAAAAATGATGAAAAAACTCTCCCAGCAAGCTAAAAGTCGCATATTTACATTGAAAAAAATCACCATGCATCGAGTCCTTCGATCACAGTAGTAGAATTCCTCCAGACTACGTATACATCATCGAACGCATAAACTTCATTCAAGCGGTATTCAGGCAGCTGTATTCAGGGCACGAGTTACGAAAAAAAGTAGCACACTGCTAAATTTTTGAATGGCAAGTAATGGATAAGAAAATGAATAGCAATTCAATGGAACATGTACAAAAACAACACTTCAGTTCTAATTACAAAAAAGGAGAGTAGCTCGTCTGGCCTGTTTCGAAAAATCGCACGATCTGTAGTCGCACGATCGTGTTTTGAGCTAAAGTTATGAATGAACAATGACAGATAAATAACTTAATATCTTTTTATGTTTTATTCAAAAACCCACAAGTTAATCCTTAAATCCGTTCACGCAAGTTAAATCGGCTGAGCACGCACCGTGTGTGTTAAAAATTCCGTTTTCATTCCGTTTCTTTACTCCAGAGAAAGAAGCAGCCTGTTCAGCTTTCAATAAATCCCTTGCATTTGGAAACGCCCATTTGCTGACTTGTGATATCGAGTGTTGTGACGGTGACAACTGTAATCATCCAAATTTTACTGGTAAGTATCCAATGACTTGAGCTAGGCGACTAACTTCTGACGCGTACGGTAATGTAAGCTTATATAATATACGTCTACAGAATTACTGAATTGATATCAATAAAGATCTCCCAAAGTTGGTTATCACTAGCTTGTTATGGAGAACTAGCAGGGGAATAGAGTCAATCTTAGTAAGAAAGGAATTACATATAAAAAAAACCCAAAGCATTAAATATGAAATTATGTGAGGTGCAATAGGGAAGTGTTCTTAAAATCAAACAGTGCCAATAAACGGATTTAGACGCAGAGCTGTGTCCATGTCTGTCGAGATTACGTGTTGAGGGAAATTAAATTACAACGGCGCATTCACAAGCATGGATGGTACGCTAATTTTGAGCTGATTATTATACAGTGTCAGATATTAACCCCCATGTTGCTAATTGAGTTATTCTAATAGCCGATTTAAAATTACAATTTTTACAAAGATCGCCAGAAAAGGGTATGCGTAGAAAATGTCGTAGCTTTATTCTTGACAATCAATCGAGGTGTGCCTCAGGGCACCGTTTTGGGGCCTGTACTTTTTACCATCATGTCAAATGGTATAAATCCCACCTCACAGATTGCCTTGATGTCTTTATTACTGGTTTCCACATTACGTCATCAAAACTCAAACTAAAGAATTATCAAGCCTCCTGAGTTTTTATTTTAATGAAATCTTAGCGCAGCTACAGATCTTAGAAAAGGTCTCTGAATATTAACCTCCTTTCATATCATAGATTCGAGAGTTTATGTGTTGAACGGTTTTTTTGATTTTAATTTCTGGTGGCGTGACAGTGAAAAGTAGCGATATGCAGATGACGTTGTATCTGGCCTAGTTTAACTGATAATGCCTGTGAGGAGGTAGAAAATCCTAAGGCGTGTCTGGGAAGAGGGGAATTTGATGAAGCTAAGTCTGAGTAAGAACAAGGAACCCGTCATTAAGAGAAGAACATCCTTGCCTCCTTGTGAGCCAATAGAGAGGAGAAGTGTGACGTCACGTTACCATAGTAGCAAAATTTCGGAATCACAACGGCGACGGCGAACAGCAAAAAAACAACTTTGCACGTGTATCACGCTTTTTTCTTAGCCGTTGTGGCACGACTGCTACATGAAACTTCCTAATTTCACGCGCACAGATTATGGAGTAGGTGAGCACAACACAAAAATTTTCTTTTTCTTTTTCTAAACTTAGATACTGTCCTTTTGGATTTAACCCAGAAAATTTCGCCAACATTTGACAAATTAAGTGAAACTAAATAAGATCGATGAAGTTTGAAACTGTGCGAATTCACTTTTTAAGTAAGGTTTTGGTTTGTTGTCATCTAAAAATTTTGCTCCCAAGACAACTTGACGCAACGACTTCTCCTCTCTATTGTTAACATTAATTATATCTGAAGCTCCTACGTGTGACATTTCAGGATATCTCAATTCTACCAGCTGGGATTTGCATTTGATGAAAGAACTGTAAAGCGTATGCATATCTTTAAATACCTAAACCAAAATGATATGCCGCGCGCTTACCAAAGTCCCCTTGAAATGTTAATGTTGGGAGGTTTAAGAAAGTCTTCGTAAACAGATCTCTATTTGATAAATAAAAGGTTGTAATATAGTATTTTTCTAGCCTTAGGGCTTGTTTACATGGAGGTGGGGGACTCCAGGTAGGTGAGGTAACCCACCTCTCCATATAATCTCTTATTTTTAATTTGATCACGTTTACATGATAGGTGGGGTGACCATTTAAGAGATTGAAGGGACAGGCGGGTTACCCCACCTAAGCGGGTTACCTCACCATCCTGGGGTCCCCCACCTCCATGTAAACAGGCCCTTAGAATGTTGTAACCGTGAAAGCTTTATCATCTCGGTTTACCATTATTAATTTGATGAAGGCAACCCACGGCTGGGCGGGGATTACCCCTTATATAAGCCATATAGGTATGTGGCGTCCCAAAGGGTATGATCTTTACGCCTTTTCGGTCTGAAATGGAGTATAGATTTTGCGTAGTTGGTCAGGAATGGGATATAGTTTTCGAGGGAATACGAGAGTGTATGAACGTACTATTAATTTATTGTGTCGTTTTAAATCCAAATGATTTTTTAAAAAAGTTATATTAGAATTAGAAATGGATTTTCAGAACTCTTTTTGTGAGCAATATAATTTATGTAAATATTTTTAGAGGCCAGGTCTGAAATCGTGTGTGGAAAATGACATTTTCAGGGTATGAAATACTCCTAGGATTTGGAGAACCGGGGGTCATACCCCCACCATGGAGTACCCTCTCCTAGGACAAGGCAAACTGAGTTTAAAAGGAAAGCAAAAGAGCCTCCCATCCTATGTTTTCAGAGATGTTTAGACACTTATTTGTGTTTTTATAGCTGTCAGCAAAGCAAAACGATGTTATCATTGCCTCGAAGATGCTGGTTCGGGTGATGACATTGCGTTGTGTAACAGCAACCAGATTTCGTTGCCTTGTTTTTATCGACAATTTCCCACTGTTGGAGAAGGTCAATGCTTTACCGCAGCAGGGAGGTTCAAGTACCTGGACGGGTCCGAGGTTATTCACACAGGTATAGCACGAGGATGTATTGACTGCAAAGGTAAGAGAACTTGAAAGCGGATATCTGTGATTATTATATGGCTGAGTCTGTTTTGCGGTCCGTAACTTACTATACGGACCAAAATCTTTAAAGAAAATACTCATTTCGAAGGTCTAAATCTCTTTACCTCGGAAAAAATGTTTAAATAAAGTTACAAGACCCCTGTCAACCTTGAGGTCTTGGATGTTGACTTTGGCCTTCAACATTTAAAACTGTGTTTATTTGTGAACGAAGGCGATGAAGAAACTAACTCGTAATCTTATCGAAGAGGATTCTAATCAGTGTTTGAAAATTTTATCGTAGTACACAGTTAAGAGGACAAAAATCGACTGGCAGAGATTCGAGATGTTTTGCCTAAGAGAACATGAGTAATTCCTTCAACAAATATGATAACAAACATACCTGCACCCGATCATCTTGACAAGCTTCTTTGCCATTTGCAGTGTTTTTTCAAAGGCCAACGAAAGAAAGATAGAAGCGAGTTCGAGCCAGACACAATAATGTCCAGTTTTCAAAAGACTCCAGCGTCACATTAACGAGTGAATACTTACAGTGCTCTTAGTTTCCACCGAATAAACTTTGAAATATGTGTGTAAACCCTGAGGACTGGGATGTTGACTTTGCCTTTCCAAATTTTAACCTAGCTTTGTTTTAATGAGAACGAAGCTGTTGTAGAAACTGAATCGTAACCTTACCGAGGAAGAGAATTCTAGTCCTGAGTGTTTGAAAATTTTAACGCAGATCACAACTGAAGACGAGAATGAACTGGCAGAAAGAGAGGTTTTCCCAAAAACAATTAACGAGCGAATCCTTCGACAATGACAACAAACTTACCTTGAAAAGCTTCTTTGCCTTTTGCAGTGTTTTTTCACAAGGACAAACGGAGGAAAGATGGAAACGACTTCTAGACAGACACAGTGTCCGGTTTCCAAAATACTCCAGCGTTACATTAAAGAGCTAAAACTTACAGTGCTCATAGTTTTGACCGAATAAACTTTTTTAACATGGCGAATTTGTTTTTAGTTTCTCGGAAAGCCTTTGTTATGTGCTATTGTTTTCGTGCGCCAATAAAAACTTTCTTTTTTGACACCTGTCAAATGACTGTCAAATCGTGCGTCCTGCACTTGTTTCCGGTCCCCCAAACAGGAAGAAGCCATTATAATAAACATCTTATTAGACTCGTTTTTTCGGTCCGTACTGTAAATTACGGATCCTCGTTTTTTTCCATCGATTTATGGCCCGCGCGCTTCGCGCTTGGGCCATAAATCGATGGAAAAAACTCGGTCCGTAATTTACAGTACGGACCGAAAACTCGGCTAATAAGAGGTATATATCGACCATAGGTAGGAAATGTAAAATCTTGCAATCTCGGTATTCTTAATTGCGGGCGACAAAAGGAGTCCGTAATCCTAATCTCCAGGTTGTATTTAAGCATGCGTATCATGTAGCCAGCATTTGTTTGGACTTGCACTAAGAATGATTGGAATACACAGAACGCAATTTGACCACTCGTGTTCAGACCTTCTATGACTTGCAATCTGATCACGCGTATTTTGAAGCGAGGGTCAAGTTAAAGCGCTTCATATCCCCACCCCTCCCCCACCCCATTTTCTTTTGGGGGGCCTGTAATACGAGATACAAATGGATTTTGATTTGAAACTAATTCAAGTATCATTCAACCTACAAAGATCCTTAACGTACAGAGTATAAGCGTAATTTTAACACACATTTTGAGTGGTTATTTTGTCTGATTTTATTTTCTTTCAAAACGGATACAGCAACAATGATGATATGCCTTCAACCTTGTGCTTTCATTCACTCGATGTTTGGATACCTCCATCAAATGCCAGCAGTAACGCTACTGTTTTGAAACTATTACTTTACTTCTTGTCTTTTTTCAGACAAAGCAGCAGCTTGTGCAACATTAAGAGCCGCTTTTGATACACAGCCTCAAAACTGGACCTTGCTGGATTGTAACATTGAGTGCTGTACTGGCCATAACTGTAACAACCAGAACGTCACTGTGGTTCCTCCAACAGCCGCTTCAACCCCAACTCCTTCAACTCCTACCTCTGAGCCACATGGTAATTCTTGCTGTAATATGTCAAAAACAAGGGCGAGCATGAAGCCCGAGTTTTTGACAAGTCTACTTAAATGAAACTATAAGAAATTATGCAGTGACGTGTTTTCTCTGGTATTGCATTGTTTCCATGAGTTGTGTTAATCAATAAAACATCTCATTAAAATGCAAGTGTTTGATCTCAGATGAAAAACATGTTTCATTTCAGATGAAAACCTAGTGGTGTTTTGTCTGGTGTTTCATTAGGTATCAAAATTCATCCACGTAACCCAAATGGTCGTCATTTATTGGCTTTTGACTGCATGAGTAATTAATGAGTTTAAAATTGCTTTTTTAAAATTCGCCTCGGCCAATCAATACAGTGACAGGGAATGAAACAGGTCCTAATTGATATCAGCCCGTTTTCTAGCACCAAGCAATCTTTTAAAGGTTGATGACCACATCATTGAGGTTTTCGTACCTTTAAGAGAGCAGTATGGACTCTTTAACTTTCCTGATGATCCTTGTTTCTGTAGCTTTTTGATGTACCAGTTATAGATCGCGGGAAAAAGCAGCAGCATTACATCGCACTACGACTAAATCTTCAACCCATTTCTCTCGTGCATCAGATTCGCCCCAACCAAACCTTGGCTTCTTCCACCTCCGCAGACTCGAAAGGGTTAAGATACATTTCGGATTTGGATTCACAGAATCCTTTTGAAAACAATAACCACAAACAAGCAAACAATATTCGCTTTTATCCTTTCAGGAAGCCGATATTGGTAACAACAAATCTTCCAGGTTGGGTGCCCCAAACGCTGAAAGCACACTTTCACAATGCCCTGAATTATACGTTGTCGCAACGTTGCGTATTAAAGCATATGGCTGTTTATTTATTTATTTGTTTATTTTCTTTTCCTTTTTGCCCTTGTTATGCTAACAACGTTAGACGGCAACTTGTATCCACACGGTCCAGAACAGCATGATAACGAGATTACTGAAGATACCTTCTACCACATATACAGCTGCAACAGAATCGATGCTGACCGGTTTGGAATCCCATTTTTCAAAAAAAGGCATAGCAAAGTGCATGTAAGTATTTTTCTTAAACAACTTATTCCAAAAATTGCGGCAATATTACTTAGCTTTTCTTTTATATTTACAGTAATTATTTATGCATCCGCAGAATTCAAATGAACAAAATTTGCGGCCAATTTGGAATAACGTGCATTGGCACTGTTCGTCCTTTGAACAACTCAGGCCTTGCATCAGTTGTTCAAAAAGTAAATAACGGCATAATTCACCGAATAGATTTTTATCCATTGGGTAGCACAATTGGTTTCACTCAGGGACCAACAACCCTGCCTGGTTTGCACTTGTTCAAGGCCACAGTGATTCTGCGTACCTTATTTACCCTAAGCAGCAATTGTCACACTTGTTACAACACAGTAATCTGGATCGGTTTCATAGGAAAGTACATTATTGTAATTATGATTATGATTATGATTATGATTATGATTATGGTTATGATTACTATCATCATTATTATTATACGTTTTGTTATTAGATATGCGCCAACGGTAAAATCCAATTTGAAGATCAATGGAGTTTTTTCTGGCCCCGAAAATTTGGCAGGGCTTACTGGTGGATGAGAAATAGGGCTATTATTGCCCCATTTTGGGCGCCAGTGGACGATTATGTGGCATTTAAAGTTAATCATTCGAGGGTTTATTACCAAGTTTACTCACACACGAAACCGAAAGGCAATCGAACCAATCATATTCTCAATATGGCTTCCCAACACGTACAAATCTACGATAGAAGTGGAAAGTTTGACAACTTCTCAGCAACGTGGGTTCTTGTTGTGACTTGGAAAGATCTATGTCCGTTCTTCTACTATGGCTCGCGTACATATTCTTACGACAACGAAGAGCTTGTTAGTTTACCTCGGCTGCAGTGTCGTTGGGTAAGTTTTTTAGGATTCGCCACTGTCGCCTAATTTTTAAGTGCGTACAGGCGTAAATTCACTTGCGTAAATGAAATAGAGGTGATGTATGAAGCTAAATGCGTAAACTTAAAAGTTGAGCGAGGTAGTTACGCTTACGAGTGACACCTCTCTGCATACATTGCTTCTATTTAATTTACGGGCGTAAAATTTACGTGCGTACGCGCGTAAAAAAAACGCGAAAGTGGAAATCCACCCTTATGGTTTAATAAAATTTAAAGGGAAAACAATTACTAGTTAAGCTAGGACCGCTTAATCCGATTTAGTTGGTAGACAGTAGCTCTTGACGACCAACGAGTGCACGAGAATTTGCCTAAAATTATGTTGAAATGTTATTTCTATCACTATAATTACTAACACGACACAACTTTTATTGGCAGAACAACACTTTTCAAGCTGTCATCATTACGGATGGGTTTAACTCATTTCTGATGTACAATTATCCAAAAGGAGGCATACAGTGGGTTGTTAATGCGCCTGTGTAAGTTTTCAACTATTAGTGATCCAGTGTTATCCCAGACATCCTCGGAGCCGCCCGCTTGTGTCCTTAATGGCAAGAATCCGTATTAGTGTTGTACAAAAAATTTTCCTTAAAAGATTGGTTTTAGAGGAGTAACGTATATTTACATTAACAATAATTTCGATGCAGGATACTCAATCGGGGAATAGTAAATCCAACCTTAAAAGAGAGTAAATAATGTGACGTAGCCCTGCAGCTAATCGTACTTTGCGGACCTCTCAGGAAACAGGCTTCAGACCTTAAATTAAAATTCATATTTCCCAATGCCTTGCATTGGGCTCCCTCTAGGCCCCATCAATCCTCTCTTGTCAAAATAAGACCATTATATTATAAGCTGCTCATTCTTAGAAAATGTTTTTTTTCCTCATTATCGTTTTGTTAAATGGCCTTCCGAGTCTTCATCTAGCGGATGAAGTTCATAACAAAAACTTGAAAGTAATGTCAACATACCGCCCCCCTCTAGAACATTTTGTCAATACAAACAGATTGCAATATAAAACGCTTCTCTTTTGTAGGAGCAACTACCGTTACTGGACACAAGCAACTGATATTCCTGTTGCTGGATGGAACGCGGGAGATAATGGAAATAGCAGTGCATTAAATATAAAAGGGTAAGAAAAGAAACTGAACCTTAATAGACCTTTTTACCGATACGGCGGCCATATCGAATTTACTAGATTTTACAAGTATCATGGGATGCCCAGGGGGCACTCCCTCAGTATTTAAGCGCGCTTTTCGGGCAAAAAAAGAACCTCACTGTATATTTCTAGGGAAAAAGGCCCTCATTTTTACATCCAAACACGGCACAACGATCTTTTTTTTCCTATTACAATCTTTTTCAAGGAAAACTTAAGGAAAAATTGGCCCGAAAAGTACGCGTAAATACTGAGCGAGTATATCGGATCGTGGTCATGCCCCCTGGGCATCTGATAATACTCCTTAAATTTGATTAATTCAATATGGCCGCCGTATCGGTAAAAAGGTTTATTAAGCTGCACCAGCTACAAAAAGGATTAACTTCTCAGGGGTCCTCGTTAAGTTTTGGAGTAGACAGCTAGGATGTAAACGTGGGCGGCTTGCCAGTCGATAGCTGAGGGCAATTTCAGGCTCTCATTCGCTGTCTCACCCTACCATACCTTAAAATATGAAGTAGCCTGGTTTTTTTAGCCCGTTGCCGGTAGTTAATGAGAATCCTGTTGGCTTCTCTCAGTCACTAACGAAATAACGATAAAGGTGGATTTCTCGATTTCTCTTCACGTTCAGTTGAGTTTTGTTTTGTGTACATTTGTTCCAAATTGCCAAACTTTTCAACCACTTTTCAGCAGTCCTAAAATGATGGAATAATATGATTATCAATTCTTTAAAATGACGAGAAAATTTATTTTCCCCAGAATGTAATAACCCCCTTTTAACCCTAGTGGGTAGTTATACGGCACGTTCCCGGAGACAAACACAAGACACAAACTCCGTTTTGGGTTTTCTCGTTCATTTGGTTCCATTTTACCCAATCAATGCACCCCGAAAAACAACCACACTGGTGTTCCAGACTGTGAGTAAGTCATTTGACAATGATTCCGATTTGTTCCCCTAACTTTTAAAATGGGAACTTTGACGCTATTATCCTGAGAAAACAGCCTACATTTCGCCACCACTAGTTTCCACGCGAAATGACGTCTGAGAAGCGAGCACAGACATTCCATAATGATGACGCGTCACTACCTGGATGTTGGTAGTGCCTGCTAATTGGTCGTGCCGTGTGGGAAATTGTCTCCAACTAATCAGTGGCGTCGCACATTTTAGGCTGTTTTATCAGGCTATAATAAAGGCTCTATTCATAAGTAATAGCATAAGTAATCCAGTTAAGATTATTCATTGGTTTGAACGTTTGTTTCAGCTCAGGAACGCTGGTGGCCATGTACAACCTCGACAAGAAAGCTGGAAATACAGGTCTGGCTGGAAGGTATCTTTGGAGGATCGAGAACAGAAATAGGCGAGACGCAAAGGACAAGTGCTTTACATGGATCAGTCTTCAACAGCAAGCAAACATTCTTAACCTGTACAGTTTCCGAATTCAACTAAACCCAGCTATGGCTTGCCCTTGCAGTTTGAGTCAGGCCTTACTGGACAGACGATTTATCCCAGACTGGTGGTTCACTGGACGCGATGGGTGCTTTATAACCAGGCGTCCTGTATTGTTCGATGAAGAGCGGAAGACTGTGATGAGACAGAGGTGTTGCTACTCGATAGAGTTTGGATTTCTCTTGATTGGACCTCCCAATGGAGGTCGTTTATATATTACCCCCTTTGAGCATCGGTGGAATGCACAGAAGGTTTTCTATGACTCTGACCAGCAGGCGTATGAGTTTTGTTGTTTCGGCTCTGCTTTGTGCGATCTGTTTTACTCCTATCGTCCATCTGATGACTGTGCGGAGTACAGAGTTCCCCGAAGACGTAAGTGTTCGCCAGAATCTCCACTTGATCGTTAATTACTGCTGTTTCCGATCACCGTTTTGACATGTCTCCAAATAATGTTCTGAATGTTGGCGTTTATAGATTTTAAAAATGTATAGACCTGTTTCAAATTTTAAGACTTAAAACAGGTTCCTAAATAGAGGGGGCCTTTCTGGCAAATTCTAGCCTAACAGGGTCTTAAAAACCAGGTCCTTAGTCGCGAGGTTTTTTTGTACGTATTTGCTATATTCTCAGGGTGTTAACAATTATCAGGCCTTTTAAAGGCCAGACGTCTACACTTAAAATTAAATTACCTCATCATTATCCACAATGGACTTGAGCAAAACGTGGCTATAAAATGATCTTAAAATTCAAAACGGTGTGAAAAATCTAACTATCTTTAATCTATCAACGTAGGTAGATGATCTATTGACTGATTTAGAACAAGCCATGATCAAAACCAGTCTACTTAGGTGTATCCTGGTGAATACAGACGCAGCACCACACCCACACCCTAGAACTTCCCCCTCCCCCACCCTCCGCCTTGTGCTTTACGCTAATGTAAGTGCCGTTTCGTTTTTCCATTGCTATGTTGTCAGCAACTTCCTTTGTGGTACGGTTTGATATTGTATAGGTTTGATATTAAGTGGTATGATCGATGCTGCATCGTTTATAATGATCCTCAAATTTTTATATGATATACCAAGTTGTCTTTTGTTTTGTTAACAAAGGTTGGGGTTGGGGAGATCCTCATTTTGTCACACTGGACGGTGCGAATTATACATTTAACGGCCTTGGCGAGTACGTGATGATTGACGCCCAAAATGGAACCTTTCAACTACAGGCTAGGACAAGCTTTGCCCAAGGAAATTCCACAACTGCAACAATTTTTACTGCTCTGGCGGCTAAAGAGAGCAATACTGCCACTGTTGAAGTCAGAGTAAGGGAGGGAGGTAAGAAGTCAGAGAAAGTGGAATTAATCTTTTAGGACTAGGTTTCTTCAGAGAGGGATTGGACAAAGGATATAGTCTCATCACAAATTAATGGATTATGATAAAGAGTTTAGTTACCGTCCATTTTCAGAACCTTCAAGATTAAGTCCATCCGATCTTAAGCGAAATCAATTCTTTTACAAAGATGGTAACAATTCAGCATCCTAAGTGGCCATTTTAGATTATGTTTGACTTCTTTTCGTCCAGCATGAAACTTCATGTACCAGAAGGCTACCGTTGTTGCCATTTTTCTATACCCAATTAAAAGCCACGCTCTTTAAGGCGGCACAAACCTATACAGCTAATGCTAGGGAGTACCCAACTTCTGGCTGACATGAAGGGTCGTTTTAATTGCAAGGTGTTGTCGCAGCGATATGTAACAGCAATAAAGTCAAGCGCATTACTCTTACTAACCTGCGCGGCGAGAGCAAGCTCTCCTTGTGGGGACGGTGAGAGGGGGCACTTCACTTATAGGTGCTCCAAGCGTTCAGGTATACAAGAATTGCGCAAAGCGAAGTTAGCAGGAATCACAGTGAGGAGAAAGCGAGGGCGTGGGAGAGTCACGGCTCTTCTCTCTCCCTCGCCCTTTCTTCCGATGTTTCCTCTCCGCTCTCCATTTCACGCCCCTCTTTCGTATGGACACCTTACAGACCAATCTCCATCAAAAGTGCTTGCCCTATAGATTGTCAAAGGAAGTGACTAAAAAGGACATGAATCAACTCTAGGTGTACGTTTTAGGAAAGTGTCCACCTAGTGGAGATTTTACGGTTCCCGGTTTTTCGGGGAACAATGTCACGCTTTGCATGGTGAGAGCACTTGCCTCCCACCAATGTTTCCTGGGTTCAAATCCCAGCGTCGACGCCAGATATTTAGGTTAAGTTTGTTGTTGGTTCTCTCCATTGCTCTGAGAGGTTTTACTCCGGGTACTTAGGGTTTTCCCCTCTCTTAAAAAACCAGCATTTCCAAACTCCATTTCCACCATGCAGGAATGGTACAATACGAAGGACCACCATGTAGATGCGCTTCCTCCAAATCATTATCTTAAGTATTTATTTCTTTGATTATACAGAAAGATACAATTTTCCTTTCTTGGACTCGTTTTCAGGTGGAATCGAAGTTTTGATTGACAGGAAGACGTACAGTGGCTACAACAACCTGACAAATCAAAGTGTAGAGCTGATTGACGAAAATCTTTCTATCTCAAAACCAGAGGAAAGCTGCCTCGAGGTATATTTCCCATCAACAACATCCGCGCAATTTTGCGCGAACAAGGAAATGCTTTCCTTTGTTGTAGCCCCAGCGGAAATTTACAAAAACGCAACGAATGGGTTGCTGGGAACTTGGAATGATGACCCGAGTGATGAATTCACACTGCCTAATGGAACGGTGTTAGCATCATCTTCATCTCTGAGAGATATTCACTTTGGTTTTGGTGTTACATGTAAGTGAGAATTGTCATGCAGTCTTACTTGATTATAAAAGCGACATATTTTACACAATGAAAAGAGAAGACGGATAGTCGCACTTGCCGCTCGCGTTTAGAATCTTCACAGACATTAACCCTTGGCTGCCAAGAATGGTGGCCTAAGTCAAAATACGACAAATTTCCAAATTTGATTTTGTAAAACGCCAAAAAAGAAATAGTAATATGTGAAAGTAATGCCAATGAAGTTTCATTTGAATTGTCACACCATAGGATTTCGTCGACAGACTCAAAAGTTACGACCACATTACAAGACTCCAGCCTTTAGTACTCTGGCAATGAAAGGGTTAGCATCACGACTTCAGTTAGTCAATAACATCAAATCAGAGTTCAACTGACGATCAATTGACGATAAAAAAAACTCGCTTTCACTCTGAAAATGACTACCACACAAGATGTCAAAACTTCAGTCACTCAATCAACAACAGTCCTTTTCGACTTCGAGTCTGCACTTACCTGGACGATTATATTCAACTTACTCATGTTTCCTGAGTTCAAACCATTTACAATGCAGTTATATTGCTAAACACTGTAGATTACGTAGATTACGTCCGTACTTATGTAATTATGCTATTGCACTACAGTACCACTGAATTGGAGGTCCATTAAGACGCCTAACTATCCAAACTAAGTCAAGTAGCCTTAAACTTTTACATCAACAGCTTTTTTCCTTGTAAGTGGAGCAGTTATATAAGGTATTCCAAATAGACCTCGTGTAGTT
>OZ037776.1:12224156-12366656 GCA_964035525.1 Porites cylindrica | reverse complement strand
TTTCATTGTTTTAGAACCAGCACATCCTTACTGTGTTTAGGCATTTGCCGATTGTGCTAGTAAAAGTGGCATATTATGCTAGTGGCAGTGCTCGTTTTTTGCCCAAATTATGCTCGCTTTTCAAAATTATGCTACTTTTTTAAAAAATTATTCTGTGTACAAACTTCACAACTCGCAAGACAAGTTTGAAAATGTATTTTATTAACCCTGGCCAGACGTTCTGGGCCCGGTTGTTCAAAACCTGGGTAACTTTATCCGGTGGTTGGGCCTATACGGCGAATAAATCTACTATCCAGCGGATAGTTATCCAGCGAACAAAAGTAGGTTGCACAAAGCCTGGATAGTGTGGTGGATAACTATCCGCGGATAGCTTGCTAGTTGCTAACCATCGCGTGTAGCAGAGCGCGACACAGTTTGCGCAAGGTTTTGCACTTAAATGGCCTCCAGTTACCATGGTAAAGTATGCAAATTTCGAGTAAACAACGAACGGTGCGCGCGCTAGCAACAACGAACTGTGCACGCTGGGTTTCAAAACAAATAAAAACAAATACAGTGAAAACTTAACCATGCAGTTTCTGACAAAGCCCTGGATAACAAATTTAACATTGAATAATCTCGCTCGTTTCTGAACCACGCAGTCCGGCTTGACTTCTCTAATTCGTTCTCTAACAGTTAATTAGCGCTTGTTATATTGAAGCATCACACTTGCTTGCAAGTAATCTGCAAGTGCACGATCTTGTTGATCGTTGAATGAAGCTGCCAGGATGCTGAATACTCTCTCTGCGGCAGCAGACGATGGTTGGACCAACAGTATTTTCTTCACTGCCATGGACCAATTTGGGAGACGGTCTGCGTGGGCCTGCCACCACTCCACCTTCTTTTCCTCTTGTTCAATGACCACATCCTGAGCAGCAGCGACGTACTGTGGAAGCTCTCTAATTAGGCCATTGATAGTTGCATCATTGTCGAGGAAAGGGAAAATCCTTAGGGCTTCTACTGTGGCGGGTGTAGGCCTCATCCATTGAACGGCAACTGGACACATGATTCTTGCAGCTTTGAAGGCCGTGACGGTGTCATAGAGCTTCACGTTAAACTTCTGCAAGAACCAAAGTATAGCCGGCTGTACACAAGCTTTTGCCTTCCGTTCTAGATCCGCGGCTCTCTGAGTAGCATCTTCGTTGGCAATTGCGGCAGCAACTGCGCGTACATTAGGAAAGTGCGGAGCTTGGCATGCCTCGGCGACAGCCTTTAACTTCTCGTAGCATGAAAACACAAGGGGCCCGTCACCTTCCAAGTAGTATGTAGCTTTGACAAAATGCTCTCCTACATCAATGGTCACAGCCAACTCGAGCTTAAGATCGACAAGGCGCTGAGGATCTGAGAGTATAGCTCGAGGCTGTGCCACAATCTTTGGAGCAATGTTCTCTACTTCCGCATCATTCAGGAATCCAGCAACGTCTCCAAACTGCTCCAGTAGCTGCCTGTAAACTTCCCATTTTGACCACCAGCGTGTTTCGCTATACGATTTCGGCTTTCGATCGGTTAGATCCTGCCATGCCAACTTTGCTTTATGGCTGTGACTGAATAAGCGTACCCACAGGTTTCCAAACTCCAAAAGAGTAGGAATTTCCAGATGTTTGGCAACATTATCGAGCGTGTGGGAAAAGCAGACAATGTTCAACATCTTTGGGAAGATGAATGCTATCCGATCCAATGCTACTTGATTGACACTTGCTCCATCCCTCATCGCTGCAAGCAAAGAGTTCGCCTTGATCCCAAATTCAACGCAAAGGGCTTCGTTGAGAACTCTTGCTAGTTCTTCTGAATTCACCGACTTTGAGCAAATGTCAATTCTTATAAGACGCTGTGTTATCATCCACTCATCATTAATAAAGCGAAGGATTATCGCAATAGCCTCACCTTGCCTGGTGCTCCCGTCAAATATTACTGAAACGTCCCTTGTCATATCTTCTCCTGGCAAAGACAGTTCCTTCTTTATTCTCTCAACCTCTTGCTTGAAAATAAGAGAAACATACTGTCCGAGATGCGCACTATGAGTGAGGCGATACCCATTTTTCTCTAGCAAAGGACGTAGCCTGTCTACCTTCCCGATTGGAATCCCTGCTTTCAAAAATTCCTCCACTACTTCCTGTCGGTATGCTTGCTCAGCCAACGGCAGCGTGTTGTCTTTACGAGTCTTCTCTCTGCTGAGTGCCTCGGCTATCGTTTGTTCTCTTAACCTTGATCTCTTCAGCGCATCTTTCCCTTTGGCATGTTTTCTTGAACTACAATGTGATGCTAAAATGCTCTTTTTGGATGATACCATTTCTCTGCAGGCATTGTAAAAGATCGTTGTGCCTCTGACACTCAGGTGCTGATCAGGGAACTGATTAATACGATCTTGCAAAGGGACATTTTTCACATTAGTGACATTACTCGTCCCCCTCCTCTTGTATTTTCCAGTGGTGGATTCGAGGCGTCTATCCCGGGCAAGTTGTGCAGGCTTTGATCTATCCTCTCTGTTCTCGCAACCTTGTAAACTATCTGGATGTAAGTTCACTGCACTTGACTGGTTTGGCGTGGCGGCCGCCATTTTGAAACGAGCACTGGGAGAAAGACTAAGGAGTCTGGGACCGAGACACAGACTTCCGGTTCCGTTTCATCGAACTCCCGCGGTATCTCAACACAAGTAAAAAAAAATCGAAAAATAGGAGTGGAAGCAACTGTTAATAGTAATCTATCGTTTTTAGTAGCTGAGATCTTCGTTTTCTTGAATTATTCTAAAATTGTGCTATTAAGACAAGAAAATATACGGATTATGCTAGCAGTGCTACTTTTGGAAAAAGGGCAAAAATTATGCTCAATTCCTCAGATTATGCCAAAAATTATGCTAGCACAATCGGCAAGAGCCTAACTGTGTTCAATGGAATAGAATAGTTGGCAGTGTTTCATAATGACCCTCTGTTCCCCTTAGTGACCTGCTCTTCCATTTATTGACATTATCAGGAACAGTGAAGGATTTGGTTGGTGATACAACTATAACCCAGTGGAGGATCTTGCCCGCCTTATTTTTAGACCAAACTTCTGGATTCGTCAGTGTAACTGAAGGTGTTGTTTTTGTTTTCAGGTTAATATATCGTTTGTAGCGACTGATGACAAAGGAGCAAGTACCACCTGGACCCCTACAATAAACATGTGCGCCTGCCAACATGGTGGTCAGTGTGTCCCGCCAGAGGAAGGTGACGTACTCAACACTGACAGCAAATTTGTGTATTCAGAGTGCGCATGTCAGGACGGCTACTCAGGAAGGTTCTGCGATAGTAACCTTGATGCCTGCGAGGTGAATGGTCAGCCGTGTTACGCAGGTGTTGAGTGCGTTGACCTGCCGCCGCCAGCTAATGCTACTGGATACACATGTGGACCCTGTCCAACCGGTTTTACCGGAAACGGTGCTCAGTGTGCAGGTAGGTGGAATTGAGGTACATTTGTATATTAATAAGTTAAACTTACACAGAAAACCATCATCGTTATCAGCATCATCATCATTGTCGTCGTCGTCATCATATCACCATTTAAGAAGAAGTTGTCGTTCGGGATGGTACTTTTCTTACCTAAATCAGTCAAGAGAGAATATACCTAAATTTATCACGGCTTTAACAAAGTAAAAACGCATGTCCTTTAACCATCCTTCGAGCAAGCGTTCAGCTCAGAAGACGGGTTAATTAGGAGAGGGCTTGGGACAGGGCTTTTTTCTCAGGGCCCCCCGCCCGTCTGGTCAACAATTTGCTGTTCAGCCTCGCTCATAGGGCTTTTCCCTTAAAAAATCATTGCAAATTAACAACGTTCAATGTTTTTCATGTTAAATTATCTAGATATAGATGAATGTGATGGCGGTCAATCAAACAACTGCGATCAACTCTGCACCAATCTACCAGGGTCGTTCTTCTGTGATTGTCGTGAAGGCTTTAAGCTTAATGCTGATACACGCAGTTGTGACGGTAAGATATAACTTCTTGGTGTTATCACAGCTCATAGGAAATGCTAACTGATACACAGGGAACCGGACATCCACCCATTTCCGCTCTTAACCTCAAGTACCCATAGAAACATCATCACCGCGCGGTGATTAACATTGAAGGCTAGCATTTTCAAAATGTCAGCCAGATTTCTTGATGTTTCGGAGTCGGAAATTGATCAATTTAAAGAAAATGCTGTTCCTCAAAACACAAAAGATGCTACAAAATTTGGAACGACATTTTAAAGCCCCACAATCTTTCAGAAATGTGTCTCTTTTTTATTTTATTTTCTCGAATAATCATCAATATAATTATACTAAAACAATTACTCGCCTCAGGCGACGTAATATCGGCGAATAGTCTCCGTGACTATTCACCGATTGTTAAATGTACTATATGGTTAAAATTAGTACGCCAATGATCCTCTTTTGAAAAAATAAATGAAGTCTAAAACATGAACTGGCATTCACTACGAATTTCCATTTTAGTTCAATACCAAAGTGCATGTTATGGGTCACATAGTTAACAACTTTCGGTCAATAGGACGGGAAGTTCTTTAACCTCAGTGTGTAACGTAACCTGCGATCAGACGTTCCTCGCCCGTTCGGCGAGTTCTCTTTTTGACTATAATATAATATATCATAATATAATAAATCGTTTATTTTGGGCAAGCTTGTTCGGTCAAGATGGCTTTATATTTGTGGAAAACTGCCCACCTACATGTACCCCTCCCCTAAACCAACATTTTGCCCTTTGTAAGTGTTAATGTCGCCTTAGGGGATGGGGTAGGTGGGCAGTTTCCCAGAAACTTATTATTGTCCAATATTATTTGGTGCCATTCTTTTTAGCGTTGATGTCAACGTCGACTTTGCCTCGGTTCATAAAAAAAGGGAAAAGAACTTGGTCAACATCATGCAACCATGCTAACCCCAAACTTGGTCATGTTTTCCCTGCAGATATCAATGAATGTGAACCAACAAGTGACTGCATGCAGCAATGTACCAACACTCAGGGCAGCTACACCTGTTCATGCGACCAGTATTTCACCCAAGATCCTAACAACTGGAAAAATTGCACGGGTAACTTCATTGTTTTATTCAATTACTGAAGAAAACGAGGTCTTTTTTAATATTTGACCATTGTCAAAACTGATGTTTAGACGGACAAACGTCAATACCAGTTTCCATGAAAATATTAAAATTCAAACAAAATGGTTTAAAATCCATATCCATATCCAGATGATATTGTTGCACTTCGTATATCGTTCACCCACCCTTTCAATTTGTGTAGTTTTATGTTTATGCACAAGTTTCCACTCAGGTTATTTGTGTAAATGGTAAGCACCCACGCATTTATTAGCTGACTAATCTGTATTGTTCTCGTAGCTACAAACCCTTGTTCTGCTGATCATGGATGCTCACAGGTTTGCTTCAAAGGAGCGGGTAACCAGCCAACATGTGCTTGTTTCACAGGCTACGAACTGCAGTCTGATGGAAGGACATGCAAAGGTGAATTTTTGCTCCTTTTTTGTTTGTTTTTTGTTTTTGTTTTTGTTTTTTTGTCTTTTAACTCCCCGCACGTAATTGGCCCATAACTCCAAATGAAGTGTTTGAAGTCAAAACTTAAAGTCCTGAGTATGAGGATGGTGTTTGAAACCAAACGTGTCTTTCATCTACCACAATGATAACACCTTCCACTTTGACAAGGGGTCCGTCACTGAGCTTGTATTGAAAAACTCTAAATTTAATTTTGTAAGATCTAAAGTGTTTCATTGAAATACTGAAATTATATAGGACTATAAGGACAGCTCGGCCGGTCAGTCGTTTATACAGAGTATAAAGAAAAGAGGACCTACAATAGTACCTTGAAGAATCCGAAATCCGAAATGTTAGAACTGGTTTACTTGACAAACTAAAGGGTTAGTACACGGTGACTGCCTTTACCGCGACTAAAGCTAGTCTTTAATGAGTTTTGCATTGATACGTAAAACGTATGTATACATGTATGTCTAACACGAGGTAGTGTTCCATGACAAGACAACAAGCTAAAAAACACTGAGACTGAGAGAGTTGAAAGTTATGACACGCAGCGAAGTATTCAGTATTGACCACTACAGAAAATACCATAACGCTCTTTTTTTGTCAACCTAAAATTTTGCTTAAGCATTGTCTTCAGTTTCTCTTGGGAGTTAAAATGGCCCCAAGAGAAACTGAAAACAAGGCTTATGTAAAATTTTTGGGTGACAAAGAAAGAGCATTATGGTATGTTATTGTATCTTCTATAGTGATTGATATTTTTCATCTTGGGCCTGCATTTCCGTTCGCCAGCTGAGCTAAACAAAACTCCCTCGCTTGATGATCACAAGATACAACAAAGTGTTATTCATGATTATTATTGTTTAATGTACTCATCCCGATAATATTTATAACCATTCTTTTACACCTTCATCTTTTCAGATATCAATGAATGTGATCCGGCAATGCCTCGCCATCGCTGCTTACAGCTTTGTGAAAATACCCCTGGGAGTTTTAACTGCTCTTGCATTACGGGATTCCAGTTGACCAAAGATGGATACGGATGTGAAGGTTTATAAACTACAACTACCAATCATAGAATCTGATTCAGCTTAACTATAAATTTCTTCCGCACACCCGTACCGCTGATCACAAAATTGAAAAGCTTATATGTGACGTCATGAGACATAAATTCAGGAAAAACAGAAATTTATGAATGCCTATCCCTTTCTAAGAGTCGCCAGTGTTGTTGAATCTCACTGCGACGCACCTCAATGGTATGTTTTACCTTTAAAAAAAAAATAGAACGAAACCATATGGACGAAGGGAAAATCTTCCAAATTTCGTATAAATTTTTCTTCTTTTACTTGCTATGGTTCCTAATTAAGGCCCGTAAAATTTTTGCTTGAAAACCCGAAACAAATACATTTTTGTGAGTGGCTAGAAAGAAATGTATACAGTAAAAATCCACGTCTAAGAACCTAAAAGTTAAGAACCTGTTAGCCTAAAAATTTCATTTCAAACCCCCTTTTCATAAGAACCTATTTAGCCTAAAATTTCCAATAGGTGCTTAGTTTACAAAAATGAAGGCAGAGAAGAAAATACAGCCAGAAAAAAAATTAAGTCTAGGTTTCAGTCAGTAAGATTCAAAATGTAACACAGCATTTTAAGGATACTGCAGCGTGAAAGACATGCATGCTAGTACTTTGGAAAGATAAAATTCCTGCATGGTTGTCATCTAAACTGTATTCTATATAATTATTTAATACAGCAACATATTCCATATCACATGTGCATGCACTGTAGTGGTTATCTGTGCTGATCGCTGGTGCCCCTATCAAATTAAGAACCTATTTAAGAACCTAAGTAGCCTAAAATCCCACTGAATACCATTTCTATAAGAACCTATTTAGGCTAAGTTGGAAAAATCTAGGTTGTTAAACGTGGGTTTTTACTGTGTTTGTATACCATCAAAGGTTGTGATATTTTATTGTAAATCGCTCAATTCGCTTTGTTATTTTATAGACGTTAACGAGTGCTTGTTTGAGGAGTTATACACCTGTGTTGACGAGTTTCAAAGGTGCGTTAACACTCTGGGCTCATACAAGTGTGAATGTGACCAAGGACTGTATTTCATTGACGGAAAATGCAGAGGTAAGAAAAATTTCACTCCACTTCGCATTTATTTTCGTTTTTCATTTCATTTCTGGCTTGAGTGGCCGGGCAGGTGACCACGGCGGACGCCAATCTCTCGATGACTTCCAATGTGACCTCTTACAGTGTTTATAAATGTAGTTTCAAAAAAGGGAAGGGTTGTTTTGACTTTGCAATGCCCACTTTTGTGATTGGCTAAAAGACTTCATGCCACTTGCGTTCTCAACCAATCACAAAAGCATCACCAACCATGACATGCTCAGTCACGTGCCAGTCGCGTGCACCTTCTTGCCTTTAGAACCCATTACATACCCATCACTATTCACTGAGTATCCGGTAATATGATTCTCTGCGCCTAATGTTACTGGCTATTGGGATCTACGAAGCACTCTACGAAACTGCTTGTGGTAATGAAATTGGAAAGACACTTAAACGACCAACTTTTCGATAGCTAATATGATTCTCTGCGCGTAATATACTGGCGATAGGCCTGGAATCTATGAAGAACGCTACGAAACTGTTTTTGGTGATGAAATTCAAAAGACACTTTACCTGACCAACTTTTCAATGGTTAATATGATTCTCTGCGCGTAATGTACTGGCGATAGGTCTTAAATCTGCAAAGAACTCGACGAAATTGCTTGTGGTAATAAAATTCAAAGGACACTTTACTGTTTTGTTGTTTTAGGTTTAGATAGAAACGAAACCGCCCCAACTCCTACGATTCCTCCGGCGCGTGTTCCCTCACCAGAGGAAGAGAAAGAAGCTGTAAAATTCTCAATTCCACTTACTACAAACCAAGTAAGTGAGTGAAAAATGAAGGTTCTCCAGCCCTCCAACAAACCGCCTTATCCCTGATCACGTGTACATTTGTAAACGTCACATGTTTAAGTAGCCAGGGAAAACAGTCGACATTTCTCGACGCCACCAATGGTTTCCCCGCGAAACGACGTCTGAGGAACTGGAGCAGAAATTCCATACTGATAACGTGTAACTGCCCTGGTCTGGTTAGTGTTTCTGATTGGTTTAAAACTTATTTCTGTTTGAAAACGATGTTATAATTATACAGCAGACGTCGGCCAGTTACTGAGTAATACTCTATCAAATGCTGCAAGACGCAAATGAGCCAGTTACAGTTGGTTTTTCTCCTTGTTTAACTCTTTACTGAAGCCTAGAAATTCATAAGGGGTTGAACTCTTATGAGTTTCCGTGAAGCCTCAACAGCTCCACATATCTCCTTAAAAACGTTAGTCGAGAGAACTTCTTTTGATAATCAAAGCATTTCTCTCAGGTGATCATTTCATTCGTTTATCTATTCTCATAGCCTTTTCTCTTGATAGTGTATAAGCATCCTTTGAAATAAATTGATGTTGGTCAGTCAAGTTTGGGAGTTCAAAGGTGAATGATTGATCATAAGACGGACAACGTAGCAACACAAACTACTCCTGAAAGCCGCTCTTTATCTACTCGATAATAGTGGAACCGAGCAAATCAGTTATTGTTTGTCAAGCAATCACGATTTTTAGAGATGAGAAACAGTTTAGTTTTGGAGAAGAATATATATCTAAGAAAAAGAGGACACTACACCATTTCCATTTATGTTTTACTTGGTTAATTACCTAAAGCTTACAACTGACGGCTTCATTTTTTTACTTTTGTTAATTATTCGACAGTATGAATGGGATTTCCAAACCGACAAGTCTTTCAAGGAAAAAATTGCTTCTGTTACGACCAGCTACTGTACTAGGAACAGAAGAAAATGTGCGCTGAAGGAGGCAAAACGAAAAAGGTAGTTATCAAATGCGACGCAGTAAATGAGTTTTTCTAACGTATTTACACAAACTCCTCCTCTATAAAAAGTCAGCAAAGATTTCCCTGAAGTAGAATAGTGTAGCATATTCTTGCAAATGCTTTCATTTTTAATTTAATAGTTCACGTTGACTTCCCGCTAAATGGATCATGGTCTCGAAGATATATGAACCTTTGGATTGGACTATAACTACGAGGTTAATAATTGAACTATGAGTTTTTAACCTAAGTTCCTGTTCTTTTTTAAGATAATATCTTGTTACACTGATCTTACATCTTCAGTAATATTCTTTCTTTTTGTTGGGAAACAAACAGGAAAGTGTTCTTAGAAAAAACTGGCGGGAAATTTCGAAAGTTGATATGTGTTTTCGACCTCCTACCCATAGTCAGAGGCAGGAGCTCATATGAGCTCTTGTGAAGGTCGCTATTGGGGACTATTTATATTGAACAATTACCTACCCTTTTTCATGACCAGACGCGCCCTCCCTTTCGACTTCTATACCGCTGACCAAGTCAACCTTTTGCCTGGTTACCCAAGCAATGCGTCTGGCTCCCTCCAGGTGGCTTTTTACGTCTTACAGCCTCTCGGTCTTTTCATCGGAAATACCTCCGTGTTACCTCGAGACACGCTCGTCGACATTGTTAAAACACACGAATCCGAGATCGAGGCAACCATCGGCGCCAACATTTCACGCGTGGAAACTTTGTTTCAACCTCCTTCGACACCAACAACAAAACAAACGACAACAATGATACCGACGGAAGTAAAAGAGAGCGATGAAGCGGGCAAGTGGATTGCAATTGGTGTCGGAATTGGAGTGTTTGTTACTATTTGGATTTTGCTGGTAATTTTATGGTAAGTTGCTTAACAATCGACTAGCGATTGCCCGAGCACCCTATTCATTTAGGGCGCTTACTAGCTGACCAGGCCAGTCCAGTCATAAGGAGAATTCCATAGATTAATGACGACTATTCAGCCATTTAAGTTTTATACCTAATTGATAATCACGGCAGTAATGGGTTTAGCAGGAGCTCGAGAACGTTTAAGGTGTTTCGATACAGTTTTTCGGAGGCCATACCGATATTTTTCAATCGCTTTAAAAGTGGTTTTACCGTTGTCTAATCGCTGTAAAATTTTCGTCAGTGATTGACTATAGGCTGAAATTTGTCAAAATGTAGGTTTTAGTAAAATCGATATTACTATGACAACAATAAATAAAACATTTTGAAACTCATAAAAGCCGAATTTTGCGCGATCTAGACCAGCTACTGAAAATCGAACACTAGGAACTTATAGTGTGGTGTAAGGAGTAATAAATTCTACATGTTTGAATTCGACTAAAACGAAAACATACTTCAAACCTTAAATTTTCAATAGCCGTGATAGATTATTTAATAAAAACGCGATAAATGACAATTTCGATGCTAGGAAATTTTGGTGTATTTTCGTTCGTGCGATGTTGGAACTGACTAACCCGTTTTCTCACCACCTGTCTGTAAGTGCAACTTCATTCAAAATTTGGACTTTTAACGGTTTTTTGTATATCTGAAACGACTGGAACGAATTTTTTTTAAATCTCTTCACATAATCTTCATAATGTATATAATAATGTCTGAAACTTTCATTAAGAATGATTCACTGCAACACCTTGAAATTTCAAGACGAACCTATCCTACGAACCTGTCAAAAATCTGCGTTACAACATTCACTGTTTTGACGTTATGCTAATTTTTCCAAAATAATGCGCACTATATATATCTCCCTGGCTAGTACATTTATAGTTTGAATTTGTCGCATCTTTTTAATGTAAAACATTGACAATACTCACACTGAAATCTACTAGTCATGGAGATTTTCGACAGGTTCGTAGGATAGGTTTGTCTTGAAATTTTAAGTCCAAATTTTGAATGAAATTGCACTTATACGGGTGGTGAGAAAACGGGCTAGTTTCCAAGATCGCAAGAAAGAAAATACACGAAAATTTCCTAGCAACAAAATATGATATTAAGCAACAAATTGACACTACTTAACAGAAGTGTCAGAATAATTTGAGTCATTTAAGACGTTTTTTTTTAAAATACTCTATCATTGCTATTGAAAATTTAAGGTCTGAAATAAATTTTCGCTTTATTCGAATTCAAACATACAGAATTTTTTACTTCTCACGGAGATTGTTTGCTAAACACCAAACTTTAGGTTCATAGTGTTGGATTTTCAGCAGCTGTTCGCGTAAAATTCGGCTTTTATCAATTTGAAAGTTTTTTGTTTATTGTTGTCATAGTAATATCGATCTTACTTAAAACTACATTTTCACAAATTTCAATCCATAGCCAATTTTTTGGTGAAAATTTTATAGCGATCGGACAAGGAAAAAACCACTTTTAAGGCGATTGAAAAATATCGGTATGGCCTCTGAAAAACTGTATCGAAACACCGTAAATCAATGCAGTTCAATTTTGTCTGAGGCCAGTTGGCTTGATTAGCTGAATTGGATATAGGTTACCATCATCATATCATCATCATCATCATCATTATCATCATCATCAACAACAACCATTAACAATGGCTACCTCATCATTATCATATCATCATGATTCATCTCTGTAACATCATTATTAAGTCCTTTCCTTTCTGTTTATTCTTAGGTTAAGGAAAAGGACTGAGAAGGAGGTAACTTTACCCAACGAAACGTTGGGCATGGAAACTGTCGGCCATAAAGCAAACATGGGATTTGACAACGCTATTTACACTCCAGCATTCACAGCATAGATTAGAACCCCCGGAACTGACGGCTCGCAATTTTTATTAAGCATCAGTGGTGTCATTGCCTTAATTTTGATTGGCTATACAAACAAGCAATTGCAACTAACTAATGCTGTTACTGTTTTCCTCAGCTCGTATTTTTATAAATTAATGCAGAAGTAACGCTAACTACAGACAATAGTTTTTCTCATGCAAAAGTGAAGTCATTTTGCAGACGCTCTCGAGGTTCACACGTGCAAGAAACACGTTTGTTTTCCACAATTTCCAAGGATGTTTTTACAGATTTTTTTTCAAAACGGGTCTAAGGTTCAGTCAAGAGTTAGGTTTTAAGTTTTAAAACATATTTTAGAGTGGAAACGTTTGGAAGTACTGCTCAGCAACTTTCAGGTTGTAAGCTTACCACTAGTAAGAGTTTCCTACATGTCGACGTACAGCCGTTTCTCCTCGCTCCTCGCCGCTAGGGACGTTTCGTGAGGAGGAACGTCTACGACTCAGCGACAGAAAATCGTCAACGCTGGGAGATTTAAAAAAAAATTATCCGGGGAATTCAAGGCCAGTCAGAGCTGAGGTATTTAAATGAATGTTAAACCGTAAAAAAACTGATACCATACCCAAATCTCTTTTTGCAACCATGCAAACACTCGCGCATGCGTGCAAGGGGTGCTTGAAACCGACGACAGCACACACAGTAGTCAGCAGATTATCCGTCAAGAATACTTACCCAAGAATGTTTTATAATTTGTAAGTTCCTAGTAAATCGTGCATTTGTGCATGAGCTATGCCTTTCAGAAAGTTTGCCTCCGTAATACATGCACAAGTTGCCTGGTCATTCTGTTGAGGTGTTGTAAGCGAGTAAAATTAATGTTTTGGGCTGTTCTTATTCACTGTCACATTTATAGTTTCTAACTATAATACACATAAATGACCGAGTTAAGTGCCACGTAGCAGGCCGCGAACGCTGACGAACTTGCAGCGGTTGAGTTAATTCCCTTCACACTTAAGGTGAAAACATGCAGCAGTCCCGTTACTTGTTTGGGTACGTTAACTTACATTTCATTTTATTTTTTTGTTGTTATTTTTGTTATTATTATTCCATTATTATTAAGAGAATCCTTTGTCGGTGCACAGGCGGCCCAGCCTCGGTGCATAAATTACCGCAAGGTTCGATCAGATACTGTTTTGCATATTACGAACGATTTAAAGACTTTGTATGAGAAATTCAATATAGTTATTAAACCGTAGAAATTTAGACATATTAAAGATAGAAATAAATTGTCCTTACGTAAACGTGGGTCTGTTGTGGTTTTTTCTGTATAACCTGTGCTCACTTCGTGGCCATTTTATACGTTTGGCCGCTCGTTGTTTGTACGGTGCTGTTTTCCAGCGAAGCACGCCAAGTGACTCTGTACAGTCTCAACTCTCAACTCTCCCGCATCAAAGAACCGCGCACCGATTCACCATGAAAGTGCCAAATCCTTAAGGCCAGGTCAGTCTCTTATCCCTTCCCCATTTTATATACGCTCATCCAATTGGATAATTCCAAACACCGCTCACGCGCAATCAGTAGACTATCTGAGGGTAGGAAGATCCATGTTTTGTCATGCAATATTGATTACCGGTTCCCCTGAGTCCCTGTTCGAGTTCACCACACAACATGTAGTCATCGAGGTTCCTGAGCGCACGTCAGATTGCTCAGAACCAAAAACTATAAAAAAAATTTCCCTCAAAAACACATCGAAATATGACGAGGGGAGGCTGAGAGACTGCCCTTAAGGATTTGGCGCTTTCATGGTGATATCAGTGCGCGGTTCTTTGATGCGGGAGAGATTTGTAAGTTGAGACTGTACAGAGCCACTTGGCATGCTTCGCTGGAAAACAACACCGTACAAACAACGAGCGGCACAGTCGTATAAAATGGCCACGAATTGAGCCCAGGTTATAGAGAAACAACAACAACAGACCCACGTTTACGTAAGTACAATTTATTTCTATAGTTAATATGTCTATATTTCTACGGTTTAACAACTATATTTAATTTCTCATACAAAGTCTTTAAATCGTTCGTAATATGCAAAACAGTGTCGAAACTCGTGCTAATTTATGCACCGAGCTCGGACCGTCTGTGCATCGACAAAGGATTCTCTTCATATTCATCTCAAATGAATATGAGCACCATTGTATTGCGACTGCACAGTGCACAGGGCGGTACAGATTCCTGCAGAAATGCGCGCATGCATGCAGTACCGCGTTTCTCAACCGAGAACACATAAAAGGTTGAAAATAGACTTTATTTGTTTGTTATGAACGGCAATGTACTTGTCAGTCAGATTACTTTCAAACAATGTAAAAGATATGACTGTTTTAAAGACATTCCAATAGTATTATTGAGATGCATATCATTGGCATGGTAATTGCGCAAATGAAACGACGGATGATTAAAATGAACATTTCTTCGCGAATATGTTCTTCCAAAGATAATACTGAATTCCCGTGAAATAAAATGAATTTCTATTTTATGTTAATGAAGGGCAAAAGGTGTATTATAGACAGCAAATAGCAGACTAAGCTGGGCTAGATACAACCTCCCTACAATATTGTGTTTCTTTGAATATTGTTATTTTCTTCTCCGCATAGATTTGCCTGCGTGGTACATGGTAGCTCATAATTTAGGCTAATCATGAATTCAATTTATGTTTATCTTTTGATCGTGGCCTATAATCGTACGCTTGCCTATTAAAACTTTCTGTATATACATTTGATTCGCCGCGCGTTTATCTGTATTTTTCATAGTTAATAGATTGGAATGGTTATGAAACCCATCAGACTCCTTTGTTGTATGTTTTTGTGGACTTAAAGTTGTACAAAGTTCAATAGAATTCCTAGCGTTTTGATCTTATTGACCAATGAAAACGTCCTATTAATTTATTCCGTCACAATTTGCCAACAGAAAACGAAGGATTTTGCACCTTCACGAAGCTTCCAACATAAACGACACTGTGTTTTTATGTTTAATTTGATGGTTGTCGCCTTTCATAACCAGTCTCCTCTAATAACTATGGTATTTTTGGATTCTCTTCGAGTTTTATCAAGTTTGCTGTATTCGTTTCGCTGTGTGGAAGCTTCGTTGGTTTCCATATCTGGGGCAGTTCTATTTCTACTAGCATAACATGTTTGTCCGAATTTCTTTTTCAACTTGAAAAAGTGTTGGAAAGGGAGCGATGGTGGAGCCAGGGGGCTACCTTGTGTAGAGAGAATTTGGGCATATTTCATGAAATAGCCCGCGTAGCAGGCGCTCGGAAGTAGTGGGCCCAAGAAAGAACGGGTGCGCGAGAGGGAAACGCGCCTCGCGTGTCTCCCTCTTTTGCGCCCGTTCTTTCTTGCGCCCTTACTTCCAAGCGCCTGCAGGCTATTCATAAAATTTCGAGGAAGCTTTAATGGACAACAGCTAGCAGTAGTGTAAGTAATAACCTCATTTGACTTTTACTAGATACTTCCTACCAAAATGTTTAAGATCGTTACTTAATGATATTGTGCTATTGCCCTATTTAAATGCCTTCCCTGTTTTCAATGTTCTTGAAACTTGCAGGGAATATTTCTTGACAATTGATCTCGGGATTGTCGAATTTATAAAAAAATTTAGCGAGCGGTTTTTGGAAAAATGCGAATTTTTTAGGCATGGACCAAATTACGTCCAAAAACTGTATCAAAAGCAGCTGAATGAAAGTTAATAAAATTCTTCTTACTCGCGATCGCCCAGAGCAATTCCCCTCTCTTTTTGTATGCAGTTTTCAATGGAATCAAACCACTGTGAGATGAAGCCTGGTTCCCAAAGCTTATCATTTTCTTAAAATATTAGCGAATTGTGTGGCTAGCATGCTATTTCACTGTTTTTATTATTCTTAAAACTACATTTAAAAATATTTCGAAAACGCTCTCATAGAATTTGTTCAAACTATGCCCTAATGGAGGCAATCATATCAGGTACATACTCCCTCAAGCGATTTCTTCAAAAAACTCCTGGAACAGAGAAACACGAAGATAAATGAAAAACGTAATGGCGTCATTACGTGGCCACGGCGACTCCGATTGCAATAAAACCCAGATCATAAGAAAAATTTCATCTTTATATAATACAGTTGTGGTAATCTTTTTTCCATATCTTTACTCATGCCGACGTAGTTAATGCTCAAAGTTGCTAGGTATCAACCCCAAAAAATCCAGTCGAGCCACCTTAATTAAAATAGATCAATTTATTGAAATGAAGCTACAGTGACCGTTGATTAAACAGTTTAACATGTCTTTAAAGAAAATCTCAAGCGAATAAAACTTTTACAAAATGGGACGCTTTTTGTCAAAAGGTCAGCAACGATTCAAGTCGGTAAATAAGTAGAAATAGGCACTGCACTTTACGGTTAAATGCAAATTTTTGTCAGAGGCCCATGTGTTTGCATCAACGTTGAGAACTTCAACACGAAAAGCTTTGTCTGCTGTACGGCAAAATTCTTGCTTAACGTGGGTGTGCCAGTTTACAGGGAACTGGACAAACTAAAGTTTTTTTACAGGACCAGGTATCGGCTCTTATAGGAAGCTATAGGCACACTACATGGATAACAAATTCAGTCTGCTGTATACTCGACAATCGATTAATCAATATTTTATACGTCAGCTGATACACGGTGCTGTTTTAGCCGAAACAATGGAACAAAAAACTTTTATCTTCACCATAAGACAAAGGTTTATGGAATGGTTCGTTTGCCCAAATTTCTGGTTGAATTCTCGCAACTATTTTCAGTTTTCCTTTGTTTCAGTTGATGGTCATACAGCGTATTTGCAAGTATAAAGTTTAATTTCGTAGCATTTACCATAACAACATCACTACCCCGCAAGAAAGAACTTACTAAGTTTCTAAGAACCAGTTAGGCTAAAATTTGTCGGTTAGACCCTCTCTAACATTAACCTGTTTACGCGGCCTAAAGTTTGGAACAGGTTCTTATTTTAATTAATACAAAATGATGTTTTCTCTGAAGCAGATCTAGAACTTCGTGATTCATGTGATAAGTTCCTATTATTTTTTTTTTCTCATTATATTCATTCCAAATGATTTTTACTGGCAAGCAATTTGTTTGTAAGATCAGTAGCTGAATAGCACTAGATTCTCTTAACTACAATTAATGTAATAGCTTTCTTTAAAATTACAAAATCTCATGTAGCCAAGAACATAAACCTAAATTAAATTTGTGCTGATTACTATTTTTGTAAGAACCCGTTCAGGCTAACTTGGGTAAATGTAGATTCTTATGGCCTAAGTCAAACGTGGGTGTTGAACCTTTCATGAGAAGAATCAAACTCTGATTTGGGTCGACCAACATGTAATTTATAACTGAAGATCGTTTGTTGCCGGTCAGACGTCGAACTTTAGGAACCGTCAGTCGAATCACTCAACCGAATCAGACCAAAAAGCTATTTTAGCCGACCATAAAAACATTTTCCCCGAACGAAGCTAAATAATTTACAATATAATACGGTATTTTTAGGGAAGCTCCATTTGTTTCTATACCGAGGAATGCCCTTTTTCTTCGCGCCTAGCGTGCTTTTTACCGTTGGAGTTCGAATTACGTAAATATCGTCTTGATGGCGGCTGGGATTTCGTCTCCTGCAATCCAGTGAACATTTTATTTTTAATGTATGCAGAGAGAATTTGGGAATTTTCACGAAACTTCGAGGGAGAATTAAAGAACAACAACTCCTAACAGCGGAATAAGTAACTTGTTTGACTTTTATTCCGTGTTTCTTACTAAAAGGTTTAGGATCATAACTTAATGATATTCATTATTGTGTTACTTCAGTCATTAAATCGACGATCGTTGTATCGCGGTTTTATTTCATACGTTTATTTTGGCCAGGCTGAGGAAAATCGTTCGTTATACCGAGGACTTCGTTATATAGGGGTTCGTTAAATCGAGGTTTCACTGTACCGGCTAAATAAGCCATCAACACCATTTATATTCTCATTGTCGTCGTCATCACACAGGGGCACCCAACGACAATTTTCGGAAAATATCTGTTCGGAGGACGATTTGAGATCTAGAATTTTCGGAACATTTGTTGTAAAATTTCTTGCTTGCCTGCCTCTCCTAGGATTTTCGAACATCTAAAAAATGGTATAACTGCTTATTTTTAACGGATTTTTACCCTAAAAAGGTCACCTAGAATTTTCAGGAGCCTTTTTTCTGGCTGAAAGTTTCGAAAAGGTAAGTTTTGATCCCTATAATCTTCGGATCAATAGACTTTCAGCTAGGAAATCCGAATAGATGAAAAATTTTTTAGGGGATAAAAATATGCCTATATCTACTGTTTAAATACTAAATACGTTTAACAATGCTATTTTTAAGTGGATTTGACCTATATTCTCGTTGGGTGCCCCTGATCACAAAATAAATAATCGCAAAACGAAATTTTTATCAGTTGCATCTGATCAGTAAACATTTCTCTTTCCACATCCTTAAATTTTTTGTCGCCGTCAAGTGTTATGCAAATCAGTCCCAGAAAGCGCAAACCCGAAAAGTCTTGTCAGAAAATTTAGGAAAACAATTTTAACAATAGACTTTTGCTGCAATGACTCATTCTTCCTTAGCTTTCCTTAAACCTGGAGGTGGCTGTGAGACTATTTGACAGGCCTATAAATGTGTATCCCACGTTCAGTTATTTCGACACTGTCTTATGCGCTTTTTGTGCTAGCTACGCTGAATGCTAGAAACGCAAGTGGTACAAACACGTCTAACAACGCCGGAGCTCAGGCAGTTTCAAAATGCCATAACATGTACACTTACAACAGTTTTTACGCCGGGACAAACAAAAAGATAGAAGCGCTGCTTCGTGAAGTTAAAATTGAGCTGAGCGAGATTCGAGAAGAGATCAAATATATGAAAGGAAACGAAACGAAGAAAGGTAGGTCAATTTTATTTTTTATTGTTGTTTTTTCCTCAACAAGCAGAGCTATTAAAGCTTATGCATTTCGGCTTCGATTAATCGTCAGCGCCACCAAAGCGCTCCCTTGCAATTAATTTATATCATTGGTTTTGTTTCGGAAATTCACTAAATGAAGCACCAAATTTCTGCAATTCCTTTTTCTTATAAATGTTTAGAACGTCAATATTAACAAGATGATTGCACTACAATTTCAGTGTATAAGAACTGCGCAGAACTCTACAAAGATGGAAAACGAATCAGTGGGGTTTACACAATCAACCCTGATAATGTCGGTGCCTTCGATGTTTATTGTGACCAAAAAACAGCCGGTGGGGGGTGGACAGTGTTCCAAAAGAGACTGGACGGCTCAGTTGATTTCTACCGCGGCTGGGATGACTACAAGCGAGGCTTTGGAAATCTGAATGGTGAGTTCTGGCTCGGACTGGACAAGATTCACCGCCTGTCAAAAGAACGAAGCAGGCTTCATGTTGATCTTGAAGACACGACTGGAAAAACAGCTTACGCTGAATACGACTTTTTTGGTGTTACAAGTGAGAGAAGTAAATACAAGCTGAGTCTTGGAACATATTCGGGTAAGTTGTATCATAAAATTCGTGCTTCGCAAACACTGATCTAGTTTGATTAATAATAGTCACTGTCAACAACATTGATCCTATATCAGGACTATGTTTACCCCGACGATCATTTTCAACCTACCTATGAAATTACTCTTGGGTTCAAACCTTTCAGATTAATATACGTAGTGATTAACAGTAACTATCTGTAACTTAGACAGTATAAAAGGCCAAAAATCCTGCCAGCAGATTATGATCTCAATTAAAGGGCATAAAATCGATGGGGCCACTTCAGAAAGATCTTGGCTGAGAACCACTAATATCTAGTTCACTGGCTCATATAATTAGGGTAACTTATTAGTTTCTTCCTGATTTAAAATTTTAAAAAGACCTTCACCCTGAACTCAAACTCAAACGGTGGAAGCAAAAGACTTGTGAGCTCTGCATAGAAACAATCTCTTACTTAAATTATTAACTGTTCTTACACAGGCGTAATCGTAGTTACAATACCGGCTCCTCTTCTTTCTGTGATATTATTGCATTCCCCTTTCTCGTAACCGTTTCTTTTGAAAATGTAAGTTTAGTGGTGACCAAACGGCAAATTTGAGACAATAACAATGATCTCACCAGCATGTTTATTACTGCCGTCTTTTATTTTTGTTATTGTATTTTCAAGTATTTTTAAAGTTCTGTTTAGAAGGGTACAGTTGCAAGGGATAAAATGAGTGAGTTGTTAATTTTCCTGCTGATTTTGAATAAAATTCGTTTTTCCATATCAAGGTACCATTTTTCTTTGCTTCAGGTACGGCTAGTGACTCGCTTTCTTATCATCGTGGGATGGCTTTTTCCACTAAAGATCGTGACAACGACCCTCTTCCGGCAACTGCGCTGTTGACCGCGAGGGAGCCTGGTGGTTTAATAAATGCCTCTATTCCAACCTGAATGGCCGCTATCTTCACGGGACGCATTCTAAGACATGGCATGGTGTCCTCTGGTATCACTGGAAGGGTCACAGCTACTCCCTCAAACGAGCTGAGATGAAAATCAAACCAGTTAACGCCTCGTAGAGCTATATCTGCTTTGCCGGATTAACTTGGCTGACTTGATATGATACCTGAGCGCACATGTTTGAGTGTTGTGATGTAATACTTACTCTGATAACAACACTTTATCAATAAAAAGTGTTTGCTTACAATCAAAAGTATTCTAGCATGTGTTGGGTGATGTAGCAATCATTTAGACGCCCTTGAACAGCGGTTTTTAAAAGCTGTAGACTGATTTTTTTCATTGGATAAAAATCCATAGTACGTATGTTTTTTTAATTAATTTTCATTTTCAGGCGTTAACCTTGCACAAACATTCAGCCAAATTTTGAAGAATCTTAACCGTTCGCTCTTCTCCTTTTTCACGTTCGTGTCTACAATACAACAGGTCCAAAACTGGCAAGATATTGAATACATTCAAAAACGCTCACCTTCATTCATCGTTTTTATTTTTAACGCAATTCACTTGAAAATTTGCAACAATATAAAACTCACCATTCCCTAAAATCGTATGTTTTTTTGTTCTTCAGATTTTGGCACTTTTTGCGGGAAAATTACGTCACAAAGTTCCCGCCAAATTTTGTCAGTATATTATGGCTCTTGATTATAACTAATGATGGTTTCTAAAAGAACTCAGAAGTTAGGACGTCATGCGTAAGCCTCGTAGTGTCTTGGCAAGAATGTTTGAGGATTTTTAAGAAAGAACCTCAAAGATCTGCACTAGGACCTTGATGCAAATCTTCAAGGGCCTTCAAAGATCCTCGAAAGATGTACACCAAGTAGTAGACACCATGCCACGTGTCTTCTGTGGGGCAAAAGTCCAAGTGTCAAGTTGATGCCTCGCAGATAAAATAAAGGATTGGCCAAAATCAACTTCTAAAACATGAACAGAGCCATGCAAGAACCATGCAAGAGCTTTCTATGGTTGTTACGCCATACGGAAGAGCCCCAAAGAGGGCGGAACCGTCTGTCTATGACTACAATCCCACTCTGTTTTGAGTTCTTTCGGTGTCTTGTTGATGTCTTGCAGAGTTAATTTTCACGTAGTACGATCAGCATTGCAGTATTCTGCTTGCAGAATTTAATTTGTCTACTTTTCAGTTTTGCTGATCAGTTCTTTATAGATCCTACGTTCTTCGGCATATTCGTTTGCGGTCCTTTGCAGTCCTTTGTGGTTAATGTTTGTACCAAGTAGAAGCATCGGCGTATGGGCAATTTTCGGCCAGGGGGGGCGGTAAACCATTTGCCCAAAAAATTCTTGCAAGTTGCCCAAATTTTTACAAAACAGTAGAAACGAAACGAGGCTCATATGATGCAACAACATAGGCCGTACTAGCATATGAAAGTGCCTCGATACATTTTTTCAGGGTCAATACCTAACAAACATTTGGAAAAATTGCCACCACAGTTGCATTAGATAAAAGATGAAAATTTGTCATAATCAGGGCGTACTAAAAAAAATTTATAATGCAATCTTATTTCTTAGTTTTGTGTTAAGCCAATGGTTGATGATACAAGGGACCAAGGAGAGTAAGATTTTAGCGGGAAGTGGATGTTTTGTCCGATTCTCGTATTTCATGTACGTGACATGTTGTCGTCTCGCCTTATTTCAGACATTTATACCTTGTTTTAGATGGTTTTAGATTGTTTACGAGTGGTTGTAGATGTTTTTGAGGTGGTTGTAGATGGTTGTAGGTGGTTGTTGAATTTTTTGAGGTGGTTGTAGGTGGTTGTAGATGGTTTTAGGTAGTTTTAGGTCGTTCCATGTTTTAGTAACTACGGAGGTTAATCAGGGTTGCAATGACATCAGAGTTGTCATAGCAACGAAATGACGCCATTACCTATTATACTTGTAGCATTATTTCTCACTATGAAATCGTTCTTGGGAGCTTTTTCCTCCAATAGTCGCCTAGATGTTCGTGAAATTAAAACGGAATCTGTAAGAGCGTTATCGAGATATTTTAGGATAAAGTTTTTATAGTTAGAAATACAGTAAAAAAAGGAAAATCTTGATGTTTAGCCGTTATCTGTAGAAAACGAAGGGCTTTTGACATGCAATTTCACCTCATAGTAGCTTCAATCTTTTTAAAAATGTGTGTGAATTATGTTAGAGATAATTCTGGTCAATTGCTACAAAGAAGGATTTCATTAGTATGTATCATGGCCCTCTTGTTAGCGGTTTCGTAAACATTTCGGTCTACTTTAACAAATTAGTGAATAATTTGAACCACTTGATATATTTTTAAAAAAAAATTAAGATTCTTCTCGTAATTCAAAGTGAGAATTAGTCAGCCACTTCTTCACTTTCAGATCAATCGCTGATGCTATCTGTCATACACTGTTCTACGAGCGGAGATGATTCTAGAAAGTTAGGCGGAAGTTTATTCTAACCAATTCACGATTGGAAATAGCCCATTGCAGTACAGTGCCCAACGATAAAAAAAAACCAGCATATGATACCCTTCCCTTATAAAAAGAAACTCATCACGTGCTTGGCAACCACTGTCTCGTGCGAATGTAACTAGATTATTACGTCGACTTCAGGTTAAAATAGAAAATATTTATCTCTTAAAAATGCTAATAAAAAAAACATGAAAACGTCTTTAAAAGCAGGCTTTGCGCAAATTTTCTCTTGCTGCTCAAAAAATCTGAGTTGCCCAAAATTTGGGGGGGCTGCAGCCCCCCTCGCCCCCCCGGCCCGTACGCCTATGAGTAGAAGTACACTTACTCAGTTGTTCAGTTGGGAGGAACACTTCAAAATACAATTTCTTGGCACGCACAGAGATGAATACTTCGGTAACTTTTTGGAAAGGCAACACTGTTCTTTTAAATACAGTCAACTCCCGATAACTCGAATCTTCAAGGGAAATCGAAAGAAGGTTCTGTATCGGGAGTTCGAGGAAAAAAGCCGAGAGTAAGGTAAAAACATGCCGTTTTTACTGCACAGTGAACATTTTAATCACATTTAATTGTAGAAATGTCAAGTGAAAATTAAAAGATACTTTTAGATTATAAATTAGAACGTAACGTAGCAAAACATAGCCTACATAGAGCATGCGTTTCACTGTTTTGAGAAGAAAAGCTGCTTATTTCCCAGCGTTAGTTGGTTCGAGTTATCGAGAGTAAAATTATATAGAAAATGACCTGAGGGGCGTGAACGAAAATTTGAGTTAGCGGAGCTTTCGATTTATCGAGGGTTCGAGTTACCGAGGGTAAAATTGCAGTGAATGTATGACGGAATCCAGGGAAAATCGATTTTGGTTCAAGTTAGCGTGAGGTTCGAGTCAGCGAGGGTTCGAGTTATCTGGAGTCGACTGTATAGTAAAATAGGGCAGAATAACGGGTGTGCATTTTAAAAATTTCAACCAATCAACGTCAAGGTCATCCGGCAATGCCCGCAATCCTATTAGTCAGCCTAATGTTTTTAAAGTCATAAGCCGGCGATTTTCCAGCGGTAAAATTTAAAAATGGCGGACGGAATCAGAAGAGGCCGAAGAAGATTCAGTTGGTTATTAGGCAGTTTGAACGTCAGAAAAGAGGTAAAATAGTCTTTCAGAGAGAAAGAGAAATAGAAATATCATTATTTTGATCAATCATGTTAAGTGTATTTTATTGCATTTCAGGCAAACGAATGAGCTTAAAACTGCTCACAGACCCATGTGCTCATGTCATGTCACCCTGACATCAAGATCCCGCGAAAAAAGAAGTAAGCTCAAGGTTAAAAAAGCTTAGGCCCTGTTCGCACTAAGTAAAATTGTGTTTGTTTTGCAAAAAAATTTGTCAACATGGAGACATTCCTTGTGCAAACGATTTTTTCACCTGCCAAAATTTTTTCAACTGTCACCATAGTTCAAGGCAGTTGTGTAGGAGCTGCTCGTAAGGTCTCTCCTGATTGGTCGCAGGAAACAATGACAAGTCATTCTTTCAATTGTTTCAGTATTGCTTGGGGTCAGGGTTAGGCACCATTGGTTACTTCTCCTCTGAGGATCTGCCACATGACAAAGATGCTGTCAAGAAAATTTTCTTTGGAGGCCTACAATTTTTTGACCCAAACTTTAAAAAACACGTAGCCATTTCCTTAAAGCCTTGCTGATATGACCATCTCCTCCTGGGAATTTTGTCGAAAAATGTGTTTTGAAGCTAGTCGAGACATTTCTAGGCCTCAGTAGGTTTCAGTTTGGTGGGGAAAAAATTGGGGAAAGCTTTTAGGATCTTTGGGAAGCAGACATGGGGGAATACCCAATACCGCAAGACCATAAGAAAATTTGGCAAATTTGACCCTCCATGGGATTTCAGTGAATAAGGTGAATTCATGGGCAAGCTAAAATGACACGCTGAACAATAGGAAGTGTGCTCAATGACACGCCAGCATGCAAGTAGTGTGCCATTGGGCATGCTTAATTAAAATTTTGCTTTCGTTTCCATAGCATGGGAAACACAAAGCATTGTGTCCTATGAAACAATGCAATGTTGTACTGAGCTAAATGACATGCTGAACAAAATGGCATGCTAGCAAGTGTGCAAAATGACACATCAAACACCAGCTGTGTATACTTTTTAACTTACCTTGTTGTACAGTTCAGGGTCCGTTTCAGCTGTAAAGTCAAAGATTTAGTTCCAAATTATAGAATAAAAATGAACCCACACACGCGACCAAAAAACATGCCTTCGTAATCTGCCGCAACACACTGAAAAAAGTTAACCAAAATTTTGATCGTGAACTTTTCCATTAATTCATTTTCACATTCTGAGTTTTGAGAAACCAGTATTTTGGAAAATTCAGCACTCGAAAGGACAATTTCAAGAAAAATCACACAACCATTCGCATGTACAGCGATTTGCATCGACCAACAGGGCTTGAAACATGAACGATTTAAGCGAAGTTGAGTGAAAGTTCTTAGGTGATAAACAAGGACCAATGAATTTTGGAAATTGACTTGTATTATGTCTTCCTTTTGAACTATCAAAAAATGTTTTAATTTTTGGTGCTTATAAACGTCAGTAACGTGTGAAGGTATGTATTTACCTGCGTCACCTGTGAAGGGAGAAGGAGATTGAAAGTGATCTAAAATCGCCACCATGACTCTTTTTCATGGGCATCAAAAACTGTAATGTTTTTGTGAGCTTTTCAAAAATTATCACAAAATGTATGACACAACTGTACCGTCTGTAGAAAGGTAGAAAACGTTGAACTTCGATTGTTGTAGATGCAAGTAAAATTTGCATATGTCACATGTAATCTTAAACTTGTTGCTTTTTGCGCACACTGCTTTTTACAAACATACAACAGTTTCCTAACAGTTCTACAGTGCAGCTCAGAGATAAGCGACCAACGCACACACAAGACGACTCGTGTGACACTCGTGCGTGTTTGCCTTTGTTATTCATAGCCATTAATTTTCTTTGTGTGTCGTTGTTTGGCTAAACAAACGACTACGAACGACTACTCTTTTCTAACCAAAACGAATATCTGTTTTTCTGCCAGAATGTACACTTGCCTTGAGTTTTGGATGGATCAATGAAACTAACGGCGAATGAAATTCACTGTAATCTCAACTCGAGTCTTGAATCTTGGCTGAGAATCGCCCATCCGTGCAGTATTTGAGTTAACATATTTCTGAAATAAGTCACAGCAGTTTTTTACTATCAGTTTTAGATAAGAAAATTGAAAGCCACACAGTGGCAGCTCGAATTTATTACTTGTGAAAGACAAAATCACAGTTTCATGCCAAACAAAACAAGTCATGTCTCCCAGACCCAAGCATTATTTCAAAAGTTACACAAACAAAAATAAACTTTGAAAAACTGTTGAGCCAACAAGTTTACAATCTGTTTCAATCTTCTTCAAGTTTGTCTGTCTTTGGCTCATTTTGTATTGGCTGTGTTATTTATATTATTTTTCTTTTCATGTTTTGAGCGTTTATGTTTATCTTTCACTAAGTTTAATGGCAGTTACCACTGTTTGAACTTTGTTAAATCATGACACAGTTCCATTACTGTTGTTCATTTCTGGCAAAGTTTCATAGAAAATTTAGGGTTGCAAGAGACGGGAAACAAACAAACAAATTAATGTCCTCCTTGTTACCTGGTACTTTATTTTCATATCATTACATTCATGAATGATAATACAATGTAGTTGGAAAGTAGAAGATCGACTCAAACTAAGATGGGAAAAAGGAAAGTGGATTACGAAAATATTGAGAAGGAAGTCAGGGATAGTAGCTGTTGTTCAACAGATGTATCCAAACAATTTTAACCGTTTCCAATAATCTACGAAACGAGAGAGTGGTTTTTAAAGAAGTCGAGAGATGTACATGTAAAAGGACAATCCCTTTTAAATTTCTTCTAGGTGTCTCATAGGTCAAAGGGCCAAGGAACAGTTTACAACCACAATGTTGAGAAGAAAACTGTATGTCAGAAAGCTTGGATATTCAGCCACGGAATGGCTTATGGAAGGTATGTAACTCTAGTCATGACCGACAGACATTGCCCTATATATCTGAAAAATGGAGGCTGAACTCTGGTTCAAGGAATTTGTGACATCCTTCTCCAATAGGATGCCAGATGTGAAAAGGTGGGAGCTTCCTGCATGTATGACAATCGCGCAGGTGTATGAAACGTATTGTGAATCAACTGACAACCCCTTAAGCCAGACACACTTCAGGCGCATGTGGAAAGAGGGTTTTAAAGATGTTATTATTCCAAAGGTACAGTAAAAACAGAGACACAGTCAACTTAATACTTTAGAGAACATACTGTGACAATAATTGCTCAGAGGTTTTTCGCAGGAAAGCTGTCCAGAACCTTTTACCCTTTTTTCGTGGGCTTACTAGCCTCTTGCGCACATCCATAACTCGCTAGTACGCTCTATGCCGTTTATACAGAATGTTTAGCCGAATTGCGGAAGCATTGAGGAGGACAGATGCAGTCACTCTCGTTCAACTACGAAAGGTCATACACAATTCCTATATGCCATCTCCTAGCTTCTACCATAATTTATATAGAGAAAATATATTCAACATAAAATCATGACTTCGTCCTTAAACAAAAACCTTAAAACATCACAGCCATCCACATGCATTCAGGTTCAAATTAAATGAGAGAGAATAACGAAGAATGCTATTGGGAGTAAAGGAAAAGGGCAAGGCAAGAAGAGAAGCAAGTCAAAAGAAGATAAACCAGCATCAAAGAAAAGGAAGACAGAAAAACAAACATTTATACCACCTCTAAAGCCATGCAATTAATCAAGTCTTTTTATCTAAAATTTCTAAAGCAGTGAGTGTACCGCAAGTAACCAGAAAATCATGGCCTGATGCGGTTAATTCATTCCAAAACTAATGCACCAATCCCTATCCCAACGTAGTCTTAGAGTAACTCATCTTGATCAAGATATTTAGATTTTAAGGGAAAGTATCACCTATGCTACAAACCATTTCGCCTACTTTTGACAAAGTTAGTGGGTAGGAATGAATAGTCCCAATACATTGTAAATACTGAATTGAGGGAGAGTAAATTCACAGCAGGCTAGCATTAAGGTAGCAGTTGTAAGCATAAGCGAATGGGCGAGAGCCTTAACTTGTTCTTAAACAGGTTCTACATGTTTAAAGTTAATTTTTTTGCCTATGGTGCTGGACAGTGGCCTGATCAAAGAATTAGATGGCTGCTCGCATTGGTTTCTCTCCCTTCGTAGTGTAGTGTCCAGCCTGGAGAAACCACTGGTCGCTGGATGATGTGGTATACATTTAAAATTTAGCTTCCCTTATTACTCTTGCTACAATGCCAAAGCCAACTTTGTTATTGATTCATTTGAAATAGTAAAAATTTTTTTGATGTTTTTGCTATTAATTTCATTTCAGGCAGCATTTGAAGCTGAAATGGTCCCATGCTAACTCTGCGAGTATTCTCAAACCTTATACAGAGAAGGTAGTCTACATGTATTTTATCATTACTGTTAACAGTTTGTGGGGCTGTTTACATGGAGGGAAGGCGGATCATCTTATTGCCATATGTTTTCTGTATTTGGGTTTACATGCAAAGGGTTGTACTTGACCCTAGCGCTGGGATCTTCCTTGTACTAGGATCTTCTTATCTGAGAGGTAGAAAGATCCTAGCATCATGTTAACTGCCTTTGTTAGGAAGATCTTACACTGTACATGTAGTACTAGGGACAAACCAGACAAAAGTGGCGAGGGGCCATTCACTGGCTAATCACAGCAATAAAGGCTGACCATTTTGTTTGGCATTACCACAAGCTAATTATTGTGAAAATTCTGCTGAAAGGTAGTTGTTAATGCCAGTTAAGAGAGCAGAAGGACTGAAGTCGCAGTTTTGTTTGTGGTTCCTTCTCGAACGTTCTCTACTTGGGCACAACCTGGACTGAAATTTCTGCATGTAAACCCAACATAAAGTTGTTCTGCATTCTAGGATCTACCTCCCTCCATGAATACAGCCCCTGTGTCACAAAGATATTGCTGTCTTAGGTCCATTCTGTGCTGAAGTCATTACATAGCTCCTTTTAATACCCATACACAAAAATTAATGCTTGTGTAGAGTTGTCAAGAAGATATGAAACAAATTTTATCTGGGGCACTAACCATAATAATATATATATATATATTTTTTGTGTGGGGGTGGGGGGGATTTTTTTAGACATATTATTAAACTTGAAAAAGTTGGGCTAACTGTTTTTAAGTTTCAATCCATATCCATCCATTGCATTGAAATAGTTTCAATACCTAAATATAGTGTTAAATAACTGATTTTTGAATTCAATGATGCAGAACAAGTTTTGGCTCTATAGATAAATAGTAAATGCCTGGAAATTGCACCTTTAACAGATTAATAATATTTATAATTGCTGTGCAATTTATTGTGTGATAAATCCCTCCTTTGCTCTTCACAGTTATTGCATAGGACAAATTGCGATTTGAAGATATTGAAAGTGGATGTCCGTTGGAATGATTGGCAGTAAGTGAACATACATATATAATATAATAATAATTTAGTATGATAATAATGAAATAATATCATGGTAACATTTGCTGGGGGGAAAATCTTGAAATCAAGCTATGACTAGTTCATGACTCATTAATTTCCTCACGGGGAGTGGATTGAAAAAAATGTGGGAATCAATAATAATTTATGTCTTTTACTCTCTGTAAAAAAACAATCTTAAAAGATTGTTTTTTTTATATTTTGTATTTTTTTTATCTTTTGTTAATGTTTACAAACATTAACAAAATATAGATAATTGTCAACAATAAAAAAACTTATCCTTATTAATTTTTGTTAAATCTATTATTATTTTTTGTGACTGCATGCGACAAGTATTGTCCCTGTGAAAAGAGTTGTGACTGTGGCACCTGCTGAAATTTGATTCACTTAGTTTTAGATACTAACATATTTTCTCTCGTTACTTCACTCAGTGCTTGCTCGGTAACTTGAACACACAGAGGGATATTTAACTTACAAGGGCGGTCTTCACTCTTCCATTAACAACACAACAGTGGTGAGGGAAACAGAACAAAGTCAAATGCAGTTTACCATTCAGGTAATGACTTAGAATAATAAAATAATTGTAAACATTTGACTTTTGACCACCCTTCCAAACATCACCCTTCCAAACATTTCAATTTTCAACCTCATTCTCTCTGCCATAAATCTGTGTTCTTTATTTCTTTACTTCAAACTTTATAATTGACAATGACATCCTTTCAAACATTTGCATTTCAAATTTTTCATCCTTCCAAGCATTGAAATTCCAAAAATCATCCTTACAAATATTTAAATTCCGATTGTTATTCTTCCGAACATTTGAAACCTAAATGGTATCGCTCCAACCATTTGAATTTGGAATGTCTTTCTTCCAAAAATTCTGATTTTATCCTTCCAAACATTGGAATACTGAGCTTACACCTCCACGCTTTGGAATTCTGACCTTATTGTTCCAAACAATTTAATTGACTTTATCCCTCCAAACACCTGAGTTGTGACCTTATCTTTTCAAAATTAATATTGGAATTCTGACCTTTTCCTTCGAAACATTGGAATTGTGACCTTATTCCTCCAAACACTGGAATTGTGACCCGATCCTTTCAAGGGAATGCTGCTCTTATCTTTCCAAACATCAGAAGTCCAAACGTCGCACAGCAGAGGTCTCAACTGCTTTCTATTATTTGTAGGTAGCCGAGAACATAGAATTAAACAAAGACCAAGCATTGAGCTTTTACAGAAAAGACATGTATGCATGTGTTTTAGCAACCAAATCCTATGCTATATATCAGGCACAAGATGAGCCATTACACTATTCCCTCCCTTAAGAAAGGAGTCTCCTGATTCATGGTCACTTCAAGTAATAAAACAAAAGGAAGTCAATCAGTTTAGTCTGTTAACAAACATTCTTGAAAGTTTATCTCACAGAAAGAATGAACAGTTTCCCTGCAGTGTGCTTGCCTTCTTCAGCTATTTTGGTTTCAGTGTCTCTATGGGCTCCTTTTCCTCCAACATTTTTAAGCAGTCCAACATTTGCTGTAGACCATTAAGAATCCATTCACCATAAAGGTTTGGAGGTTTTCTTATGCGTACTGGTCTTTGGCTCTCATCAGTTGGCTGTTTAACTTCTGCCTTGCGTTTGTCTTCTATTCTCTGCTGCCCGCTCATCTCACCATTTTGAACATCTTTTGCAAGTCCACCTCCCTCTGTATCTGATATAATTATCTACTCCCTGCTCACATTCACCACCAACTTAAAAATTTTCGACGAGAGCAGTATCAGCAAGGCAAGACCAATGTTCACAATCTCACTGGGAAGCTCATCATTGGCCCCAACCTTAATATAACCTCCTCTTTGCTTGGCTTCTCACCATACCAGGCTCCATTGCCTCTACCTCACCCAAAGCTTGCAGTATCCATTTACAGTCCTTGCATCCACCGAAAACCCAACAGCCCGTTCCCCAATGCTTTCTTCCTGCCTTGTCTAGCACAATTGTAGGTTGTTGAAATGAACTACTTAAGATCTTCTGGAATGTCCCGTGACTTTCTTTACTGGACACATGATGTCCATGATGTGCTCCTTCATTTCAAATGGTCCCTCCCACTGTCAATGGAAGTGGTTTGCTTTACCTGGTCTCACCTGTGGAGTGCTAGCACTAAATCTCCAGTTTGAAACACCATGTGTCTGACACCATTATTATACATGTAGCCCTCTTTTTCCCGATTGTGAGCTTCTTGCAGACTCACATCACAATAATTATGTAATTTCTAACCTATCTTGAAGGTGTTCGTTAACTTCTCACTTATAGGGTACGTGGTATTCGATAACAAGGCTGTTTTACTGGCTTGCAATTACCGGGGTGGATTTTGTAAATCAGAGCTGTCTATTGCAAAGATGTCCTCTTAGTCCGTTACCAGGGACAAAAACTACCCTCTTTAGTTATCCAAAAGCCCTTCAAGGTCACCTAGCAATTCTGATTAACCCCTTCTTGTCCTCCTTTGGCTGTTCCTTTTTCGCCACTGGTTTGTTTTGAACTGAACAAGATGAGGAAGGGACACTGGTTAAATTTGGGTCTGGTTCCAATAAAATGACGAAACCATCTTACTGTCAGGATATTATTCGGAGACAGGAAGATGTCCTCGTAGTCTAATGAGCCTGTCTGCAAAGTCAGGAACTCAAATAAGAGTTAGTCCATCCACGTGTATTAGGTTTACTAAGGAATGGGCTAAGTTTATTTCATATTTGCCTCTCAGTTGACTTTACTTCATTAAGATCCCTAGAGTACCTGTATGATGCTCAAATCCATTCTCTAATTTTGTTCAGTCGCGGGTTCCACTAGTACAGTGTATTATCATCTCCGACAAAAGTGCCAGTGTGATAGTGAGTCTGACATTTAAAGTGCTAAAAAAAGTATGAGCCAAGTTTGAGGTCACTGGACACTAACAGTTGTACAAGTGCCTAGCAATATTATAATATACAATTCACACAATGATTCACAATTCTTGTGACATAGATTGAAGAGTCTGATGTTGCTGACAGTACTTTGTTATTAACAAAAGCATCATTATTGGCGATTGCTGATGCTGCTTTAAGAGTCACGTTGACTGCTTGGCCCTTCAGCAGGCGCAGGACCGATATTCACTCTTGCCTGACATGTTAACAACCTCGCCGGAAAGCTCATCATTGGCCTCAACCTTGATAACCTCTTCTGATCAACTAAACACTGTGCTAGGCTTCATTGACTCCACCCCAGCGGACACTGGCAGATGCATGCATGCCGATACTGAGGTACTTGCAGACTTTGCCTCACATCACATTATGCAGTTCCTAACCTATCCTGAAGGTTACTGACAAATTCAGTATTTCCTCTTATCACCTTTGGCTAGTTCATTTCTGTTTGCTGTAGTCAGCGTCCCAAATACTGGCTTCTGTTTTGATACAAATCCAGTTTTCCTCCATGTCCCCTCATTCAAAACACTCGCAGTCGCACAAGTGTGTCGCAATATACAAGTCACACTCTGATTCACAATTCCTGTGACATAGATTGAAGAGTCTGATGTTGCTGACTGTACTTTGTTATTAACAAAAGCAGGGTTCATTACCTCGTTATTGGCAAATCCTAATGCGTGGGCCACTGCTTCAAGAATTACATGAACTGCTTGGCCCTCCGCTGGCCCATAAAAGCTCTGTTTCCCCTTTGTTTCTGACGGCGATTTCAAGTGAGCTTGCCAGGTTTGCAGGAAGCTAAACATACCACATTGTTACAGTGCTTCCCGGTTGGGGTGGTTTCAGCTTTTCGTTCCGGCCAATGAATCTTTGCACTTACACTGAGAACTTTTCATTCACACTAATGGGTAGTGGGGATGCAATTCTATGCGCTGACCACCCAATCCTTGGCCAAGTGGTAATTGTCTTACATCTAGTTACCCGAACTGTTTTGAGTCTCGGGATGCTTTCAGTTCAGGCCATGTAGAGTGCACATCCCTGCCACATCGCTCAGATGTGTTTCTTGCGGTGATAGGCCAGCAAACCCTCACCCTTCAATTCTTCCTGCTATATACAAAAAACATAGAACTGAAAAGGAGGGATCAAATGAGAGTCCACTTACGCCTGGCCATTGATTATGTGATAAGGATCCCAGTCATTTAAAAGCTGTGTTAATCACCATCTTTTAGCGTCCTGATTTATGTAGCTGTTGATTGTCGCATCTTCTACTTCTGAGCTGCTGTGAACCATTGTTTGACCCTTTTGTATCACTGTATCGTGCATATTTTATTCCTTTTTTGGCTCTTGTTCATTTTTCCTTGTTTTATACAGTGAAAGAGAGTTCAAGTTCCTTACGCTCTCGAATCTCATATGAAATTGTCTCACTCGCTGCTGAAGCTGTCACAACATTCACAGACTTTTTCCTTTCAAGAGTTGCCACTGCCTGTCAAGATTTATGAGCACTTTCAAATCGACGAAAAACACAAGCAGCCTCCACCAGTGACTTGACACCAGTCCTTGAATAAATTGGTCTCTTGCTAGTTCCATCTTGATCGAATAAACCGCCTCTGTGTAGGCATTTTCCACCAATTCCACCCCACTATCCGCAGTCTTTGGTTCTGACTAGTTGGCTGTTCTTCTTTGGCCAGGTGTTCTCTCCTCCCCGCTGGTCTCTATTTTGAACACCTCCAGCAAGTCCACCTCCCTGTGTGTTCGATACATTTACTCCCTTATCACATTCAGCACTGTGTTTAAGTTCTCCGCCTGGGACCATATCAGGAAGGCAGGACAGACATTCACTCTTGCCTGGTAAATTAACAACCTCGTCGGGGAGCTCTTCATAGGCTCCAACCTCAATAACTCCCTTTTCTGCTCTGATAATCACCTCTGGCCTCTTCTCTTGTCTCATCCCTGCCCATCTCACAATTTTAAAAATCTTTCGCCAATTCACTTCCCTCCATATCCAATATCACATTCACCACAAGGTTCAAGTGCTTCGACTGGAACCATATCGGTAAGGCAGGACTGATACTGTTGCATGTCACATTAACGACCTCGCCAGGCAGCTAATCATTGGCCCCATTCTTGATAACCTATTCTGATCAACTAAACACCGTAATAGGCTTCACTCACTCCACCTTACTAAATGTTGGCAATACCCACTCACGATCCCTGGTCTTACCTTGAGGAGCATCCCCAGGACCTCTCCAGCTTCAAACACCATGGGTCTCAGGCACTTATCAGATACATCTTTCTGCCACTACTGAGCTACTTTGCATCACATCACAATATGCAGTCTCTAATGAATCTTGAGGGTCACTGACAAACTCACAGTACGTAGTTTTTCTCATTGCCTTCGGCCCCATCATCACATCCAGAAGAAATGTTATCTGTCTTCCAAACATAAACTCAAAAGGTGTATGTCTCATTAAAGAGTGGACACTACTTTGGCTCTGGCCAGTTCTCTGTTCAACTTCTGCCTCACGTTCATCTTCTGTTCTTCCCTTCCCGCTCGTCTCACCATTTTGCACATCTTTGGGAGTCCACCTTTCCTCGTATCTGATATACCTACTTCCTGCTCACATTCACAACTCTGTTTGAATTCTCTGACTAGAACTTATCTGATCTTATCCTTCGAAACATTGGAATTCTTATGTTATCCTTACAAACATTGGAATTGTGCCCCTATCCCTGTATACCTTGGAATTTTAGCCGTGTCCTTTGAAACATTATAATTTTTATTTCCTTTTCCAAACATAACAATTCTGGTCTCTTTTTTTTTATAAACTTTGGATTTCTTGCTCCTATCCTTCCAAACATTGGAATTCTCCCCTATCCTTCCAAACACTGCAATTTTGGTCCCATTTTTTTTAACATTGGAATTCTGACCTTATCCTTCCAAACATTGACATTCTGGTCTTATCCTTCTAAAGATTATAATTCTGGCCCTATACCTACTTCCTGCTCACATTCACCACTGTCTTTGAATTCTCTGACGAGAACCGTATCAGCAAGGCAGGACCAATGGTCGCTCTTGCCTGGCATGTTCACAACCTCACTAGGAAGCTTATCATTGGCCTTAATGTCAACAACTTTTTTTTCTGCTCCACTTAACAACATACCAGGCTTCACTGACTCCACCTTACTCAACCCTGGTAGTACCCATTGATGGTCCTTGTGCTCACCATGAGGAACATTCACTGACCCCTTAGAAGCCAGTTCCTCATACTTTCTTCCTGCCTTCCCTGGTAAAACTTGAATATGTTGAATTGAACTACTTGAGATCTTCTGGAATGTCCCCTGACTTTCTTTACTGGATATGTGATGTCCATGACATGCTCCTTTATTTAAAATGGTTCATCCCACTGTCAATATAATTAGTTTCACGGTTAGACTTTCTAGTCTTGTCGGATAAGGATGATAAACCTTAGGTCCCGTCTCACAAGCCCTTGCACATGTAATAAATCGGTGTAATAAACCGGTGTAGTGGTCTATCTCACTTTCACACTCATGTATGGGGGCATCATTACTCATTCCTTCATTACGTGTAAACTGCACCTAAGCAGTGTGGCAAAGTCCCCGAACCAGTGTTGTAAATTATCCCTGAAAAGCCCTGAGGGGAGTGGATAATAAGATATTTACAATTTACCTGGTTTCAGCTGCACTAAATCTCCAGTTTGAAAGACCGTGTGTCTAATGTCCTCATAGTATACATCTTTCTACGGATGTGAGCTACTTGCAGACTTTGCCTCACATCAAGATAAGCCGATAAGTGACAGCCGATCTACAACTGGGTCAATATCAGGATCCTGGACTTGTGCTTGGTAGTAATTCTTGAGTCATCATACTTTCTTTTCATTGGAATTCTAGCCCTATCCTTATAAACATTGGAATTTTCTTTTTCTCCTTCAAGACATTGGAATCCTGGCCCTATTTTTCCAAACATTGGAATTCTAACCTTATCCTTCCAAACACTGGAATTCTAATTTTATTCTTCCGAACGACTGACTTCTGGCTCTATGCTTCCAAACATTGAAATTCTAACCCCTATCCTTCCAAACTTTGTCCTAGCCCTATCCCTCTAAACATTGGATTTTTTATTTTATCCTTGCAAACGTTGGTATTCTGGCCCTATACTTAAAAACATTGCAATTCTAACCTTATTCTTTTAAACATCGGAATTCTGACCTTATCCTTCCACACACTGGAATTCTAGTTCTATTTTTATAATCATTGGAATTCTAGCCCTTATCCTATCAAATGTTATAATTCTGGCCCCATTTTTATAAACATTGGAATTCTAGCCCTTATCCTTTCAAACATTGTAAATTTAGCACTATCCTTACAAACATTGAAATTGTTTATTTATCCTTTCAAACATTGGAATTCTTGCCCTATACTTCCAAACATTGGAATTTTGACCACATTCTTCGAAACACTGGAATTCTGGCCCTATTTTTATAAACATTGGACTTCAAGGCATTGTCCTTCCAAACACTGGAATTCTGTCCCCTTTTTTATCAACATTGGATTTCTAGCCCTTGTCCGTCGAAACATTAAATTCTCGCCCTTTACTTCCAAATATTCGAGTTCTAACCTTTTCCTTCCATACATTAATATTCTTGCCCACTGTATATAAACATTCGACTTTTCCCCTCATCTTTGCAAAAATTGAAATTCTGTCCCTATTTTTTAAACATTGGAGTTTTAACTTTATTCTTCCAAACATTGAAAATCTGACCTTATCCTTCCAAACATTGGATTTCTGACCTTATACTTCCACACATTAGAATTTTGGTCTTATCCTTTCACTCATTGGAATTCTGGCCCTATCCTTCCAAACACTGGAATTTTGGCCCTCTCCTTCCAAACATTGGAATTCTCACCTTATCCTTCTAAACATTGCAATTCTGACCTAATCGTTTCAAACACTGGAATTCTGACCTTATCCTTCCAAACGTTGAAATTCTGGTGCTATCCTTACAAACATGGGAATTTTGAACTTATCCTTCCAAACATTGGAATTCTGGTCTTATCCTTCCAAACACTGGAATTCGTGCCTTATCTTTCTAACATTGCAATTCTTTTCTTATCCTTCAAAATATTGGATTTCTGGCCCTATCCTTCCAAGCATTTCAATTCTTACCTTACCTTTCCAAACATTTGAAGTCTGACCTAATCCTTCCAAACACTGGAATTCTGACCTTATTCTTCCAAACATTGGATTTCTGACCTTATTCTTCCACACATTAGTATTTTGGTGTTATCCTCTGAATCATTGGATTTCTGACCTTATCCTTCCAAACATTGGATTTCTGACCTCATTCTTCCACACATTAAGATTTTCGTCTTATCCTCTGAATCATTGCAATTCTGGCCCTCTCCTTCCAAACATTGGAATTCTGGTCTTATCCTTCCAAACATTAGAATTCTGGCCCTATCCTTCCAAACACTGCAATTCTGGTCCTATCCTTCCCAACATTGGAATTCTGACCTGATCCTTCCAATCACTGGAATTCTGGTCTTAACCTTCCAAACACTGGAATTCTCGCCCTATCCTTCCAAACATTGGAATTCCACTCTTATCCTTCCAAACATACGAATTCTGACCTTATCCTTCCAAACACTGCAATTCTTTTCTTATCCTTCCAAATATTGGATTTCTGGCCCTATTCTTCCAAACATTGGAATTCTGACCCTACCTTTCCAAACATTGGAATTCTGACCTAATCCTTCCAAACACTGGAATTCTAACCTTATCGTTAGAAAGATGCGAATTCTGACCTAATCCTTCCAAACATTGGATTTCTGACCTTATACTTCCACCCATTAGAATTTTGGTCTTATCCTTGAATCATTGGAATCCTGGCCCTATCCTTACAAACATGGGAATTCTGAACTTATCTTTCCAAACATTGGAATTGTGACCCAACCTTCCACACACTGGAATTCTGGTCTTATCCTTCCAAACATTGGAATTCGTGCCTTATCTTCCTAACATTGCAATTCTTTTCTTATCCTTCCAAATATTGGATTTCTGGCCCTACCCTTCCAAGAATTTGAATTCTTACCTTACCTTTCCAAACATTTGAACTCTGACCTAATCCTTCCAAACACTGGAATTCTGACCTTATCGTTCGAAGGATGCGAATACTGAATTAATCCTTCCAAACATTGGAATTCTGACCTTATCCTTCCAAACATTGGATTTCTGACCTTATTCTTCCACACATTAGTATTTTGGTCTTATCCGTTAAATCATTGGAATTGTGGCCCTATCCTTCCAAACACTGGAATTTTGGCCCTCTCCTTCCAAACATTGGAATTCTGGTCTTATCCTTCCAAACATTGGAATTCCCTGCTTATGCTTCCAAACGTTAGAATTCTGGCCCTATCATTCAAAACACTGCAGTTCTGGTCCTATCCTTCCCAACATTGGAATTCTTACCTGATCCTTCCAATTATTGGAATTCTGGTCTCATCCTTCCAAAGATTGGAATTCTCGCCCTATCCTTCCTAACATTGCAATTCGTTTCTTATCCTTCCAAATATTGGATTTCTGGCCCTGCCCTTCAAAACATTGGAATTCTGACCTTATCGTTCCAAACATTGGAATTCTGACCCAGTCCTTCCAAACACTGGAATTCTGACCTTATCGTTCCAAACATTGGAATTCTGACCTTATCCTTCCAAACACTGGATTTCTGACCTTATACCTCCTCGCATTAGATTGTTCGTTTTATCCTTTAAATCATTGGAATTCTGGCCCTATCCTTCCAAACACTGGAATTTTGGCCTTCTCCTTACAAACATTGGAATTTTCACCTTATCCTTCTAAACCTTGGAATTCTGACCTAATCGTTTCAAACACTGGAATTTTGACCTTATCCTTCCAAACGTTGAAATTCTGGCCCTATCCTTACAAACATTGGAATTCTGGTCTTATCCTTTCAAACATTAGAATTCGAATTCTGACCTCATCTTTCGAAACATGGAATTCTAACCCTATCCTTTTAACCACTAGAATTCCTTTCTTACACTTCCAGACATTGGAATTCTGGCTCTATCCTTCCAAACATTGGAATTCTGACCTTATCTTTCCAAACATTGGAATTGTGACCCAAACTTCCACACATTAGAATTCTGGTCTTATGTTTCCAAACATTGAAAATCTGGCCCTGTCCTTCAAAACATTGGATTTGTGACCTTATCCTTCCAAAGATTCGAATTCTGACCTTATCCTTCGAAACATTGGAATTCTGGCCCTGTCCTTCCGAACGTTGAAATTTTGAGTTTATCGTTTTAAATATTGGAATTTTGGTCTTGTCCGTCGACAAATTAGAAATCTTGCCCTATCCTTCCAAACATTGGAATTCTGGCCCTGTCCTTCCAAACGTTGGAATTTTGAGTTTATCCTTTTAAATATTGGAATTTTGGTCTTGTCCTTCGATAAATTAGAAATCTTGCCCTATCCTTCCAAACACTGGAATTCTGGCCCTGTCCTTCCCTTCAAACATTCACATTCTCGTGTTATTCTTTTAAACATTACAGTTGTGGCCCTGTCATTCTAAAAATTGCAAATTCTGATCTTATTCTTCGAAACATTGGAATTCTTGCCCTATCCTTCCGAACATTGAAATTCTGACCTTATCCTTCCGAACATTGGAAATCTGACCTAATCTTTTCAAACACTGGAATTCTGATCTTATCCTTCCAAACCCTTTAATTTTGGTCCAATCCTTCCACACATAGGAATTCTTGTCTTATTCTTTAAACCATTAGAATCCTGGTCCTACCCTTCCAAACATTGGAATTCTGAGCTTATCTTTGCAAACATTGGAACTCTGGTCTTATCCTTCCAACCAATGGAATTTGTGCCCTATCCTTTCCAACATTGGAATTCCGGTCTTATTCTTTTAAACATTAAGATTCTCGAATTCTGACCTTATCCTTCCAATCATTGGAATTCTGGCCTGATGCTTTCAAACACTGCAATTCTTTTCCTATCCTTCCAAAGATTGAATTTGTGACCTAATCCTTCCAAACATTGGAATTCTGACCTTATCCTTCCAAACATTTTATTTCTGACCTTATACTTCCACCCATTAGATTTTTTCTCTTATCCTTGGAATCATTGAAATTCTGGCTCTGTCCTTCCAAACACTGGAATTTTGGCTCTCTCCTTACAAACATTAAAATTTTCACCTTATCCTTCTAAACCTTGGAATTCTGACCTAATCGTTTCAAACACTGGAATTTTGACCTTATCCTTCCAAACATTGAAATTCTGGTCCTATCCTTACAAACATTGGAATTCTGGTCTTATCCTTTCAAACATTAGAATTCTTACTTTATCCTTTCAAACATTCGAATTCTGACCACATCTTTCGAAACATGGAATTCTAACCTTATCCTTTTAGCCACTACAATTCCTTTCTTACACTTCCAGACATTGGAATTGTGGCCCTATCCTTCCAAACATTGGAATTCTGACCTTATCCTTCCAAACATTGGAATTCTGGCCTTATTTTTCCAGACATTGCAATTTTCGCCCTGTCCTTCCGAACGTTGGAATTTTGCTTTTATCCTTTTACACATTGGAATTTTGCTCTTATCCCTCGAAACATTAGAAATCTGGCCCTATCCTTCCAAACATTTTAATTCTGGTCTTATCATTTCAAACACTGAAATTCTAGTTATATCCTTTTAAACATTATAGTTCTGGCCCTGTCATACCAAACATTATAATTCTGATCTTATTCTTTGAAACATTGGAATTCTTGCCCTATATTTCCAAACACTGGAATTCTGACCTTATTGTTCCAACCATTGGAATTCTGACCTAATCCTTCCAAACACTGGAATGCTGACCTTATTCTTCCAAACCCTTTGATTCTGGTCCAGTCCTTCCACGCATTGGAATTCTTGTCTTATCCTTTTAAACATTGGAATTCTGGTCCTATCCTTCCAAAAAATGGAATTCGTGACCTGTCATTCCAAACATTGGAATTCTGGTCTTATCCTTTCAAACATTAGAATTCTTACCTTCTCCTTCCAAACATTCAAATTCTGACCTTATCCTTCCGAACACTGGAATTTTGGCCTGATCCTTTCAAACATTGGAATTCTTTTCTTATCCTTTCAAACATTCGATTTTTGGTTCTATCCTTCCAAAGATTGGATTTGTGACCTGATCCTTCCAAACATTGGAATTCTGGTCTTATTTTTCCAGACATTGCAATTCTCGCCCTGTCCTTCCGAACGTTCGAATTTTCACTTGATCCTTTTAAACACTGGAATTTTCGTCTTACCCTTCAAAACATTAGAAATCTGACCCTCTCCTTCCAAATGTTGGAATTCTCACGTTATCCTTCCAAACATTAGAATTCTTGCCCTTTTCTTTCAAACATTGCAATTCTGGTCTTATCCTTTTAAAAATTGGAATTCTGGTCCTCTCCTTCCAGACATTGGAATTCTGACCTGTCACACTCTGATTCACAATTCCTGTGACATAGATTGAAGAGTCTGATGTTGCTGACAGTACTTTGATATTAACAAAAGCAGGGTTCATTACCTCGTTATTGGCAAATCCTAATGCTTGGGCCACTGCTTCAAGAATTACATGAACTGCTTGGCCCTCCGCTGGCCCATAAAAGCTCTGTTTCCCCTTTGTTTCTGACGGCGATTTCAAGTGAGCTTGCCAGGTTTGCAGGAAGCTAAACATACCACATTGTTACAGTGCTTCCCGGTTGGGGTGGTTTCAGCTTTTCGTTCCGGCCAATGAATCTTTGCACTTACACTGAGAACTTTTCATTCACACTAATGGGTAGTGGGGATGCAATTCTATGCGCGGACCACCCAATCCTTGGCCAAGCGGTAATTGTCTTACATCTAGTTACCCGAACTGTTTTGAGTCTCAGGATGCTTTCAGTTCAGGCCATGTAGAGTGCACATCCCTGCCACATCGCTCAGATGTGTTTCTTGCGGTGATAGGCCAGCAAACCCTCACCCTTCAATTCTTCCTGCTATATACAAAAAACATAGAACTGAAAAGGAGGGATCAAATGAGAGTCCACTTACGCCTGGCCATTGATTATGTGATAAGGATCCCAGTCATTTAAAAGCTGTGTTAATCACCATCTTTTAGCGTCCTGATTTATGTAGCTGTTGATTGTCGCATCTTCTACTTCTGAGCTGCTGTGAACCATTGTTTGACCCTTTTGTATCACTGTATCGTGCATATTTTATTCCTTTTTTGGCTCTTGTTCATTTTTCCTTGTTTTATACAGTGAAAGAGAGTTCAAGTTCCTTACGCTCTCGAATCTCATATGAAATTGTCTCACTCGCTGCTGAAGCTGTCACAACATTCACAGACTTTTTCCTTTCAAGAGTTGCCACTGCCTGTCAATATTTATGAGCACTTTCAAATCGACGAAAAACACAAGCAGCCTCCACCAGTGACTTGACACCAGTCCTTGAATAAATTGGTCTCTTGCTAGTTCCATCTTGATCGAATAAACCGCCTCTGTGTAGGCATTTTCCACCAATTCCACCCCACTATCCGCAGTCTTTGGTTCTGACTAGTTGGCTGTTCTTCTTTGGCCTTGTGTTCTCTCCTCCCCGCTGGTCTCTATTTTGAACACCTCCAGCAAGTCCACCTCCCTGTGTGTTCGATACATTTACTCCCTTATCACATTCAGCACTGTGTTCAAGTTCTCCGCCTGGGACCATATCAGGAAGGCAGGACAGACATTCACTCTTGCCTGGTAAATTACCAACCTCGTCAGGGAGCTCTTCATAGGCTCCAACCTCAATAACTCCCTTTTCTGCTCTGATAATCACCTCTGGCCTCTTCTCTTGTCTCATCCCTGCTCTCTCACAATTTTAAAAATCTTTCGCCAATTCACTTCCCTCCATATCCAATATCACATTCACCACAAGGTTCAAGTGCTTCGACTGGAACCATATATATCGGTAAGGCAGGACTGATACTGTTGCATGTCACATTAACGACCTCGCCAGGCAGCTAATCATTGGCCCCATTCTTGATAACCTATTCTGATCAACTAAACACCGTAATAGGCTTCACTCACTCCACCTTACTAAATGTTGGCAATACCCACTCACGATCCTTGGTCTTACCTTGAGGAGCATCCCCAGGACCTCTCCAGCTTCAAACACCATGGGTCTCAGGCACTTATCAGATACATCTTTCTGCCACTACTGAGCTACTTTGCATCACATCACAATATGCAGTCTCTAATGAATCTTGAGGGTCACTGACAAATTCACAGTACGTAGTTTTTCTCATTGCCTTCGGCCCCATCATCACATCCAGAAGAAATGTTATCTGTCTTCCAAACATAAACTCAAAAGGTGTATGTCTCATTAAAGAGTGGACACTACTTTGGCTCTGGCCAGTTCTCTGTTCAACTTCTGCCTCACGTTCATCTTCTGTTCTTCCCTTCCCGCTCGTCTCACCATTTTGCACATCTTTGGGAGTCCACCTTTCCCCGTATCTGATATACCTACTTCCTGCTCACATTCACAACTCTGTTTGAATTCTCTGACTAGAACTTATCTGATCTTATCCTTCGAAACATTGGAATTCTTATGTTATCCTTACAAACATTGGAATTGTGCCCCTATCCCTGTATACCTTGGAATTTTAGCCGTGTCCTTTGAAACATTATAATTTTTATTTCCTTTTCCAAACATAACAATTCTGGTCTCTTTTTTTTATAAACTTTGGATTTCTTGCTCCTATCCTTCCAAACATTGGAATTCTCCCCTATCCTTCCAAACACTGCAATTTTGGTCCCATTTTTTTTAACATTGGAATTCTGACCTTATCCTTCCAAACATTGACATTCTGGTCTTATCCTTCTAAAGATTATAATTCTGGCCCTATACCTACTTCCTGCTCACATTCACCACTGTCTTTGAATTCTCTGACGAGAACCGTATCTGCAAGGCAGGACCAATGGTCGCTCTTGCCTGGCATGTTCACAACCTCACTAGGAAGCTTATCATTGGCCTTAATGTCAACAACTTTTTTTTTCTGCTCCACTTAACAACATACCAGGCTTCACTGACTCCACCTTACTCAACCCTGGTAGTACCCATTGATGGTCCTTGTCCTCACCATGAGGAACATTCACTGACCCCTTAGAAGCCAGTTCCTCATACTTTCTTCCTACCTTCCCTGGTAAAACTTCAAGATGTTGAAATGAACTACTTGAGATCTTCTGGAATGTCCCCTGACTTTCTTTACTGGATATGTGATGTCCATGACATGCTCCTTTATTTAAAATGGTTCATCCCACTGTCAATATAATTAGTTTGCTTCACGGTTAGACTTTCTAGTCTTGTCGGATAAGGACGATAAACCTTAGGCCCCGTCTCACAAGCCCTTGCACATGTAATAAATCTGTGGGACGTTAAAGAACCCACACACTCTTCATAAAGAGTAGGGCACGTAGTGTCCGGTGTAGTGGTCTATCTCACTTTCACACTCATGTATGGGGGCATCATTACTCATTCCTTCATTACGTGTAAACTGCACCTAAGCAGTGTGGCAAAGTCCCCGAACCAGTGTTGTAAATTATCCCTGAAAAGCCCTGAGGGGAGTGGATAATAAGATATTTACAATTTGCAATTTACCTGGTTTCAGCTGCACTAAATCTCCAGTTTGAAAGACCGTGTGTCTAACGTCCTCATCGTATACATCTTTCTGCGGATACTGAGCTACTTGCAGACTTTGCCTCACATCAAGATATGTAGTTTGTAACCTGTCTTGAAGGTCACTGACAAACTCCGAGTAGTTCCTAGATGGTATTGGATGTAGGTGTCCCTTCGGTTCTTGCACTTGGTCCATATCAGACAACTTCTATGGTACCTATTCACTGCTTCAGTCAACCTTGGTCTCCAAAACCTGGCTTTTGTTTTCCTCAATTTCTTTATGTTTCATTAATGGCCACTTGCTGGACCATTATGAACTTCAGTTAGGGCTTTTTTAACAAACCCGTAGCATAAAATCTTCCTGCTCTTAGCTAACAACGTTACTTTGGCTGACTGCAGGTAAAATACTCCTTCTCGAAGCTCGAACAGTTTCCAATGTGCCTAAATTTCCCTTGTTGCTCGACTCATGGGTTGCAGCTCCTTATCAGATGGTTTCTTCTATTTCAGCCGATAAGTGACAGCCGATCTACAACTGGGTCAATATCACGATCCTGGACTTGTGTTTGGTCGTAATTCTTGAGTCATCATACTTTTTTTTCATTGGAATTCTAGCCCTATCCTTATAAACATTGGAATTTTCTTTTTCTCCTTCAAGGCATTGGAATTCTGGCCCTATTTTTCCAAACATTGAAATTCTAACCTTATCCTTCCAAACACTGGAATTGTAATTTTATTCTTCCGAACAACTGACTTCTGGCTCTATGCTTCCAAACATTGAATTTCTAGCCCTTATCCTTCCAAACTTTGTCCTAGCCCTATCCTTCTAAACATTAGAATTTTTATTTTATCCTTGCAAACGTTGGTATTCTGGCCCTATACTTAAAAACATTGCAATTCTAACCTTATTCTTTTAAACATCGGAATTCTGACCTTATCCTTCCGCACACTAGAATTCTAGTTCTATTTTTATTATTCTTGGACTTCAAGCAATTGTCCTTCCAAACACTGGAATTCTGTCCCCTTTTTTATCAACATTGGATTTCCAGCCCTTGTCCGTCGAAACATTAAATTCTCGCCCTTTACTTCCAAATATTCGAGTTCTAACCTTTTCCTTCCATACATTAATATTCTTGCCCACTGTATATAAACATTCGACTTTTCCCCTCATCTTTGCAAACCTTGGAATTCTGTCCCTATTTTTTGAACATTGGAGTTTTAAGACATTGAAAATCTGACCTTATCCTTCCAAACACTGGATTTCTGACCTTATACTTCCACACATTAGAATTTTGGTCTTATCCTTTCACTCATTAGAATTCTGGCCCTATCCTTCCAAACACTGGAATTTTGGCCCTCTCCTTCCAAACATTGGAATTCTCACCTTATCCTTCTAAACATTGCAATTCTGACCTAATCGTTTCAAACACTGGAATTCTGACCTTATCCTTCCAAACGTTGAAATTCTGGTGCTATCCTTACAAACATGGGAATTCTGAACTTATCCTTCCAAACATTGGAATTCTGGTCTTATCCTTCCAAACACTGGAATTCGTGCCTTATCTTTCTAACATTGCAATTTTTACTTATCCTTCAAGATATTGGATTTCTGGCCCTATCCTTCCAAGCATTTCAATTCTTACCTTACCTTTCCAAACATTTGAAGTCTGACCTAATCCTTCCAAACACTAGAATTCTGACCTTATCCTTCCAAACACTGGATTTCTGACCTTATCCTTCCAAACATTGGATTTCTGACCTTATTCTTCCTCACATTAATATTTTGGTCTTATCCTCTGAATCATCGGAATTCTGGCCCTATCCTTCCAGACACTGGAAGTTTGGCCCTCTCCTTCCAAACATTGGAATTCTGGTCTTATCCTTCCAAACACTGGAATTCTCGCCCTATCCTTCCAAACATTGGAATTCTACTCTTATCCTTCCAAACATTCGAAGTCTTACCTCATCCTTCCAAACACTGCAATTCTTTTCTTATCCTTCCAAATATTGGATTTCTGGCCCTATTCTTCCAAACATTGGAATTCTGACCTTACCTTTCCAAACATTGGAATTCTGACCTAATCCTTCCAAACACTGGAATTCTGACCTTATAGTTAGAAAGATGCGAATTCTGACCTGATCCTTCCAAACATTGCATTTCTGACCTTATACTTCCACCCATTAGAATTTTGGTCTTATCCTTGAATCATTGGAATTCTGGCCCTATCCTTACAAACATGGGAATTCTGAACTTATCCTTCCAAACATTGGAATTCTGGTCTTATCCTTCCAAAAATTGGAATTCGTGCCTTATCTTCCTAACTTTGCAATTCTTTTCTTATCCTTCCAAATATTGGATTTCTGACCCTACCCTTCCAAGCATTTGAAATCTTACCTTACCTTTCCAAACATGTGAAGTCTGACCGTATCCTTCCAAACACTGGAATTCTGACCTTATCGTTCGAAAGATGCGAATACTGACTTAATCCTTCCAGACATTGGAATTCTGACCTTATTCTTCCACACATCAGTATTTTGGTCTTTTCCGTTAAATCATTGGAATTCTGGCCCTATCCTTCCAAACACTGGAATTTTGGCCCTCTCCTTCCAAACATTGGAATTCTGGTCTTATCCTTCCAAACATTGGATTTCTGACCTTATTCTTCCACACATTAGTATTTTGGTCTTATCCGTTAAATCATTGGAATTCTGGCCCTATCCTTCGAAACACTGCAGTTCTGGTCCTATCCTTCCCAACATTGGAATTCTCACCAGATCCTTCCAATTATTGGAATACTGTTCTCATCCTTCCAAAGATTTGAATTCTCGCCCTATCCTTCTTAACACCGCAGTTCGTTTCTTATCCTTCCAAATATTGGATTTCTGGCCCTACTCTTCAAAACATTGGAATTCTGACCTAATCGTTCAAACACTGGAATTTTGACCTTATCCTTCCAAACATTGAAATTCTGGTCCTATCCTTACAAACATTGGAATTCTGGTCTTATCCTTTCAAACATTAGGATTCTTACTTTATCCTTTCAAACATTCGAATTCTGACCTCATCTTTCGAAACATGGAATTCTAACCTTATCCTTTTAACCACTACAATTCCTTTCTTACACCTCCAGACATTGGAATTGTGGCCCTATCCTTCTAAACATTGGAATTATGACCTCATCTTTCCAAAGATTGGAATTGTGACCCAACCTTCCACACATTGGAATTCTTGTCTTATGTTTCCAAACATTGAAAATCTGGCCCTGTCCTTCAAAACATTGCATTGTGACCTTATCCTTCCAAACATTCGAATTCTGACCTTATTCTTCCACACATTGGAATTTTGGTCTTATCCTTCAAAACAATGGAATTCTCGCCCTATCCTTCCAAACATTAGAATTCTGGCCCTGTTCTTCCAAACATTGGAAGTCTGGTCTTATTATTCCACACATTGGAATTCTTGTCTTATCCTTTTAATGTTATCATCCCAAACAATGGAATTCGTGCCCTATTGTTCCAAACATTGGAATTCTGGTCTTATCCTTTAAAACATTAGAATTCTTACCTTCTCCTTCCAAAGATTGGAATTGTGACCTTATCCTTCGAAACATTGGAATTCTGGCCCTGTCCTTTTGAACGTTGGAATTTTGAGTTTATTATTTAAATATTGGAATTTTGGTCTTGTCCTTTGACAAATTAGAAATATTGCCCTATCCTTCCAAACATTGGAATTTTGGCCCAGTCCTTCCAAACGTTGAAATTCTTAGTTTATCCTTTCAAACATTCGAATTCTGACCTCATGTTTCGAAACATGGAATTCTAACCTTATTGTTTTAACCACTACAATTCCTTACGTACACTTCCAGACATTGGAATTGTGGCCCTATCCTTCCAAACATTGGAATTCTGACCTTATCCTTCCAAACATTGGAATTCTCGTCTTATTTTCCAGACATTGCAATTTTCGCCCTGTCCTTCCGAACGTTGGAATTTTGCTTTTATCCTTTTACACATTGGAATTTTGCTCTTATCCCTCGAAACATTAGAATTCTGGCCCTATCCTTCCAAACATTGGAATTCTGGCCCTCTCCTTCCAAACATTTTAATTCTGGTCTTATCATTTCAAACACTGAAATTCTAGTCTTATCCTTTTAAACATTATAGTTCTGGCCCTGTCATACCAAACATTATAATTCTGATCTTATTCTTTGAAACATTGGAATTCTTGCCCTATATTTCCAAACACTGGAATTCTGACCTTATTGTTCCAACCATTGGAATTCTGACCTAATCCTTCCAAACACTGGAATTCTGACCTTATCCTTCCAAACCCTTTAATTCTGGTCCAGTCCTTCCACACATTGGAATTCTTGTCTTATCCTTTTAAACATTGGAATTCTAGTGCTATCCTTCTAAAAAATGGAATTCGTGACCTATCATTCCAAATACTGGAGTTCTGGTCTTATCCTTTCAAACATTAGAATTCTTACCTTCTCCTTCCAAACATTCAAATTCTGACCCTATCCTTCCAAACACTGGAAATTTGGCCTGATCCTTTCAAACATTTTAATTCTTTTCTTATCCTTTCAAACATTCGATTTTTGGTTCTATCCTTCCAAAGATTGGATTTGTGACCTTATCCTTCCAAACATTGGAATTCTGGTCTTATTTTTCCAGACATTGCAATTCTCACCCTGTCCTTCCGAACGTTCGAATTTTGACTTGATCCTTTTAAAGGCTGGAATTTTCGTCTTACCCTTCGAAACATTAGAAATCTGACCCTCTCCTTCGAAATGTTGGAATTCTCACGTTATCTTTCCAAACATTAGAATTCTTCCCCTTTTCTTTCAAACATTGCAATTCTGCTCTTATCCTTTTAAAAATTGGAATTCTGGTCCTCTCCTTCCAGACATTGGAATTCTGACCTCACCCTCGAAAACATTGCAATTCTGGTCGTATCCTTCCAAACATTGGAATTCTTGCCCTATCCTTCCAAACATTGGGATTCCGATCTTATCTTTTCAAACATTAGAATTCTTACCTTCCCCCTCCAAACATTCGAATTCTGATCTTATCCTTCCAAACATTGGAATTCTGGTCTTAATTTTCCAAACACTGGAATTCTGGCCTATCCTTCCAAACGTAGGAATTTTGACTTTGTCCTTGTACACATTTCAATTTTGGTCGTCTCCTCTAAAACTTTGGAATTCTGGCTGTGTCCTTCCAAACATTGGAATTCTGACCTTACCCTTTAAAACATTGGAATTTTGGTCTTATCCTTCCAAACATTGGAATTCTTACTATATCCAACCAAACATTGACAGTCTGGCCTTATCCTTTCAAACATTGGAATTGTGTTCTTTTCCATCCGAACATTGGAATTCTCACCCTATCTGTCGAAACATGAAAATTCTAACCTTATCGTTCCAAACATTGGGAGTCTGACCTTATCCTTCCAAATACTGGAATCCTGGTTTTATCCTTGCAAACATTGGAATTCTGGCCCTATCCTTCCAAACATTATAATTGTCACCTCCTTCCAAACATTGGAATTCTGACCTTATCCTTTAAATCACTGAAAGTTTGGTTTTATTTTTCGAATCATTGGGATTCTGGCCCTATCCTTTCAAACATTGAAATTCTGGCCCTATCCTTCCGAACACTGGAATTCTGGCCTGATCATTTGAAACACTGCAGTTGTTTTCTTATCCTTCCAGACATTGGAATTCTGGTCCTTCCATTCCAATCATTGAAATTTTCTCCTTGTCCTTTCGAGCATTGCATTGCAATTCTAGCCTACTTTTTTCAAACATTGGAATTCTAGCCCTATCCTTCCAAAGACTGGAATTTTGTCCTTATCCTTCCAAACATTGGAATACTGGTCTTATCGTTATAAACACTGGAATTCTTGTCTTATCCTTTCAAACGTTGCAATTATGGCCCTGTCCTTCCAAACATTGGAATTTTGACTTTATCCCTCCAAACATTGGAATTCTGATCTTATCCTTCGAGACATTGGAATTTTGGCCTTGTCCTTCCAAACATTGTAATTCTGACCTTATCCTTTCACACATTAGAATTCTGGTCTTATCCTTCCAAACATTAGAATTCTTACCTTATCCATCCAAACATTGGAATTCTGACCTTATCTTACCAAACATTGCAATTCTGACCTAATCCTTTAAAACATTGGAATTCTGACGTTATCCTTCCAAACACTGGAATTCTGGTCCTATCCTTCCAAACATTGTAATTCTGACCTTATCCTTTCAGACATTGGAATTCTTGTCTTATCATTCCAAGCATTGGAATTCTGGCCCTATCCTTCGATTTGTGACCTTTTCCTCCAAACATTCGAATTCTGAGCTTTTGCTTCCAAACATTGGAAATTTGGTCTTATCCTTCTAAACATTGGAATTCTTGCCCTATCCTTCAAAACACTGGAAGTCTGACTTTATCCTTGCAAACATTGGAATTTTTGTGTTATCCTTCCAAAGATTAGAATTGTTACCTCATCGTCCCAAAAATTCGAATTCTGACCTTATCCTTGTAAACATTGGAATTCTGGCATTGTCCTTTCAAACATGGCAATTCGTTTCTTATCCTTCCAGAAATTGGAATTTGGGCTCTCTCCTTTCAAACATTGGAATTCTGACCTTATCTTTTCGTTTCTTATTCTTCCAGAAATTGGAATTTGGGCTCTCTCCTTTCAAACATTGGAATTCTGACCTTATCTTTTCAAACATTGGAATTCTGACCTAATCCTTTCAAACATTGAAAGTCTAACCTTATCCTTACAAACATTGGAATGCTGGTCTTATCCTTCCAAACATTAGAATTCTGGCCCTATCCTTCCAAACTTTTCAATTTTGACCTTATCCTTCCAAACATTCGAATTCTGCCCAAATGCTTCCAAACAGCAGAAATTCTGACCTTCTCCTTCCAAATAGTGGAATTCTGGTCCTATCCTTCCAAACATTGCAGTTCTGATCCTATCCTTACAAACCTTGTAATTCTTGTCTTTTCCTTCCAAACATTGAAATTCTTGCCCTGTCTTTCCAAACAGTGTAATTCTGGTGTAATCTTTTCAAGCATTAGAAGTCTTACCTTATCCTTCCCAACATTCGAATTCTGACCTTACCTTCCAAACATTGAAATTCTGGCCTTATCCTTTTAAAAACTGGAATTCTTTTCTTATCCTTCCAAACACTGGAATACTGACGTTATCTTTCCAAACATTGGAATTCTGGTCGTATCCTTCCAAGCATTAAAATTCTGGTCTTCTCCTAGCAGACTCTTCAATTCTGGCCCTATCGTTCCAAACATTGTAATTCTGACCTTATCCTTTCAAATATTGGAATTCTTGTCTTATCATTCCAAGCATTGGAATTCTGGCCCTATCCTTCGATTTGTGATCTTTTCCTCCAAACATTCGAATTCTGAGCTTTTGCTTCCAAACATTGGAAATTTGGTCTTATCCTTCTAAACATTGGAATTCTTGCCCTATCCTTCAAAACACTGGAAGTCTGACTTTATCCTTGCAAACATTGGAATTTTTGTGTTATCCTTCCAAAGATTAGAATTGTTACCTCATCGTCCCAAAAATTCGAATTCTGACCTTATCCTTGTAAACATTGGAATTCTGGCATTATCCTTTCAAACATGGCAATTCGTTTCTTATCCTTCCAGAAACTGGAATTTTGGCTCTCTCCTTTCAAACATTGGAATTCTGACCTTATCTTTTCGTTTCTTATTCTTCCAGAAATTGGAATTTGGGCTCTCTCCTTTCAAACATTGGAATTCTGACCTTATCTTTTCAAACATTGGAATTCTGACCTAATCCTTTCAAACATTGAAAGTCTAACCTTATCCTTGCAAACATTGGAATGCTGGTCTTATCCTTCCAAACATTAGAATTCTGGCCCTATCCTTCCAAACTTTTCAATTTTGACCTTATCCTTCCAAACATTCGAATTCTGCCCAAATGCTTCCAAACAGCAGAAATTCTGACCTTCTCCTTCCAAATAGTGGAATTCTGGTCCTATCCTTCCAAACATTGCAGTTCTGATCCTATCCTTACAAACCTTGTAATTCTTGTCTTTTCCTTCCAAACATTGAAATTCTTGCCCTGTCTTTCCAAACAGTGTAATTCTGGTGTAATCTTTTCAAGCATTAGAAGTCTTACCTTATCCTTCCCAACATTCGAATTCTGACCTTACCTTCCAAACATTGAAATTCTGGCCTTATCCTTTTAAAAACTGGAATTCTTTTCTTATCCTTCCAAACACTGGAATACTGACGTTATCTTTCCAAACATTGGAATTCTGGTCGTATCCTTCCAAGCATTAAAATTCTGGTCTTCTCCTAGCAGACTCTTCAATTCTGGCCCTATCGTTCCAAACATTGGAATTCTGACCTTATCCTTCCAAGCACTCGAATTCTGACCTAATCCTTGCAAACACTGGAATTCTGACCTCGTCCTTCCAAACAGTTGAATTCTGGTCTTATCCTTCAAAACATTGGAATTTTGACCTTATCCTTCCAAACATTTTAATTCTACTCTTGTCCTTGCAGACATTGGAATGCTTGCCCTATTTTTTCACACATTGGAATTCTGGTCTTATCCTTCCAAACATTAAAATTCTTACCTTATCCATCCAAACATTGGAATTCTGGCCCTATCCTTCCAAACATTGGAATTTCGACCTAATCCTTTCAAACACCGGAATTGTCACCTTATCGTTATAAACACTGGAATTCCGACCGTATCCAACCAAACATTAGAATTCTGGCCTTATCCTTCCGAACACCGTAATTCTGACCTAATCCTTCGAAACATTGGAATTGCTGTCTTATCGTTTTAGACGTTGGAATTCTGGCCCTATCTTCCCAAACATTATAAATCTTACGGTATCCTTCCAAACATTGCAATTTTAACTATATCCAACCAAACATTGACAATCTTCCCTTATCCTTTCAAACATTGGAATTCTGTCCTTTTCCTTCCGAACATTAGAATTTTGACCGTATCTTTCCAAACATGAGAATTCTAACCTAATCCTACCAAACATTGGAATTCTGACCTTATCCTTCCTTATATTGTAATCCTGGTTTTATCCTTGCAAACATTGGAATTCTGGCCCTATCCTTCCAAACATTACAATTGTCACCTTCTCTTTCCAAACATTGGAATTCTGGTCTTATTTTTCCAGACATTGCAATTCTCGCCCTGTCCGTCCGAACGTTGGAATTTTGACTTTATCGTTGTCCACATTAGAATTTTGGTCTTACCCTTTCAAACTTTGGAATTCTGGCTGTGTCCTTCGAAACATAGCAATTGTGGTCTTATCCTTCCAGACATTGGAATTCTGGTCTTATGCTTTTAAACATTCGAATTCTGGTCTTATGCTTCCAAACATCGGAATTCTGACCTTACCCTTTAAAACATTGGAATTTTGGTCTTATCCTTCCAAACACTGGAATTCTTCCCCTATCGTTTTAATCACTGGGATTCTGGTCTTATCCTTTCAAACATTAGGATTCTTACGTTCACGTTCCAAACATTTGAATTCTGACTTTATCCTTCGAAACACTGGAATTCTCATCTTGTCGTTCCGAACATTGGAATTCTGGCCCTATCCTTTCAAACATTGGAATTTTGACCTTATCCTTTTGAACATTGGAATTCTGGTCTTATCCTTCCAAACATTGGAATTCTGACCTTATCCTTCCAAAGGTTGGAATTCTCGTCTTATCCTTTGAAACATTAGATTTCTTGCCGTATCCTTTCAAACATTGGAATTCAGTTCTTATTCTTTCAGACATTCGAATTCTGACCTTATCCTTCCAAACACCGTAAATCTGACCTTGTCCGTCGAAACATTGGAATTGTGGTTCTATCCTTCCAAACATTGGAATTGCTGTCTTATCGTTTTAAACGTTGGAATTCTGGCCCTATCTTTCCAAACATATAATTCTTACGGTATCCTTCCAAACATTGGTATTCTTACTATATCCAACCAAACATTGACAGTCTGGCCTTATCCTTTCAAACATTGGAATTGTGTTCTTTTCCTTCCGAACATTGGAATTCTCACCGTATCTGTCGAAACATGAAAATTCTAACCTTATCGTTCCAAACATTGGGAGTCTGACCTTATCCTTCCAAATACTGGAATCCTGGTTTTATCCTTGCAAACATTGGAATTCTGGCCCTATCCTTCCAAACATTATAATTGTCACCTCCTTCCAAACATTGGAATTCTGACCTTATCCTTTAAAACACTGAAAGTTTGGTTTTATTTTTCGAATCATTGGGATTCTGGCCCTATCCTTTCAAACATTGAAATTCTGGCCCTATCCTTCCGAACACTGGAATTCTGGCCTGATCATTTGAAACACTGCAGTTGTTTTCTTATCCTTCCAGACATTGGAATTCTGGTCCTTCCATTCCAATCATTGAAATTTTCTCCTTGTCCTTTCGAGCATTGCATTGCAATTCTAGCCTACTTTTTTCAAACATTGGAATTCTAGCCCTATCCTTCCAAAGACTGGAATTTTGTCCTTATCCTTCCAAACATTGGAATACTGGTCTTATCGTTATAAACACTGGAATTCTTGTCTTATCCTTTCAAACGTTGCAATTATGGCCCTGTCCTTCCAAACATTGGAATTTTGACTTTATCCCTCCAAACACTGGAATTCTGATCTTATCCTTCGAGACATTGGAATTTTGGCCTTATCCTTCCAAACATTGTAATTCTGACCTTATCCTTTCACACATTGGAATTCTGGTCTTATCCTTCCAAACATTAGAATTCTTACCTTATCCATCCAAACATTGGAAGTCTGACCTTATCTTACCAAACATTGAAATTCTGACCTAATCCTTTAAAACACTGGAATTCTGACGTTATCCTTCCAAACATTGCAATTCTTGTCCTATCTTTCCAAACATTAGAATTCTTGCCTTATCCTTTTAAACATTGCAATTCCTTTCTTATCCTTCCAAACATTGTAATTCTGACCTTATCCTTTCAGACATTGGAATTCTTGTCTTATCATTCCAAGCATTGGAATTCTGGCCCTATCCTTCGATTTGTGATCTTTTCCTCCAAACATTCGAATTCTGAGCTTTTGCTTCCAAACATTGGAAATTTGGTCTTATCCTTCTAAACATTGGAATTCTTGCCCTATCCTTCAAAACATTGGAAGTCTGACTTTATCCTTGCAAACATTGGAATTTTTGTGTTATCCTTCCAAAGATTAGAATTGTTACCTCATCGTCCCAAAAATTCGAATTCTGACCTTATCCTTGTAAACATTGGAATTCTGGCATTATCCTTTCAAACATTGCAATTCGTTTCGTATCCTTCCAGAAATTGGAATTTTGGCTCTCTTCTTTCAAACATTGGAATTCTGACCTTATCTTTTCGTTTCTTATCCTTCCAGAAATTGGAATTTGGGCTCTCTCCTTTCAAACATTGGAATTCTGACCTTATCTTTTCAAACATTGGAATTCTGACCTTATCCTTGCAAACATTGGAATTCTGCCCTTATCCTTGCAAACATTGGAATGCTGGTCTTATCCTTCCAAACATTAGAATTCTGGCCCTATCCTTCCAAACTTTTCAATTTTGACCTTATCCTTCCAAACATTCGAATTCTGACCTAATGCTTCCAAACAGCAGAAATGCTGATCTTCTCCTTCCAAATAGTGGAATTCTGGTCCTATCCTTCCAAACATTGCAGTTCTGACCCTATCCTTACAAACCTTGTAATTCTTGTCTTTTCCTTCCAAACATTGAAATTCTTGCCCTTTCTTTGCAAACAGTGTAATTCTGGTGTAATCTTTTCAAGCATTAGAAGTCTTACCTTATCCTTCCCAACATTCGAATTCTGACCTTACCTTCCAAACATTGAAATTCTGGCCTTATCCTTTTAAAAACTGGAATTCTTTTCTTATCCTTCCAAACACTGGAATACTGACGTTATCTTTCCAAACATTGGAATTCTGGTCGTATCCTTCCAAGCATTAAAATTCTGGTCTTCTCCTAGCAGACTCTTCAATTCTGGCCCTATCGTTCCAAACATTGGAATTCTGACCTTATCCTTCCAAGCACTCGAATTCTGACCTAATCCTTGCAAACACTGGAATTCTGACCTCGTCCTTCCAAACAGTTGAATTCTGGTCTTATCCTTCAAAACATTGGAATTTTGACCTTATCCTTTCAAACATTGGAATTCTAGTCTTATCCTTCCAAATATTGGAATGCTGGCCCTATTTTTCCAAACATTGGAATTCTGGTCTTCTCCTTTCAAACATTAGAATTTTTACCTTATCCATCCAAACAATGGAATTCTGGCCCTATCCTTCCAAACATTGGAATTCCGACCTAATCCTTCCAAACACTGGAATTCTCACCTTATCGTTCCAAACACTGGAATTCGGACCGTATCAAACCAAACAGTGGAATTCTGGCCTTATTGTTTAAAATATTGGAATTGTTTTCTTTACCTTCTAAAGTCTGAAATTCTGACAGTTTCTGTCAATCATGGGAATACTGACCTAATCCGTCCAAACATTGGAATTGTGACCTAATACTTCTAAATACTGAAATTCTCACCTTATCCTTTTAAACACTGGAATTCTGCTCTGATCCTTTGAAACATTAGAAGTCTTACCTTATCCTTCCGAACATTGGAATTCTAGTCCTATCGTTCCAAACACTGGAATTCTGACCTTATCCTTCCAAGCACTTGAATTCTGACCTAATCCTTGGAAACACTGGAATTCTGACCTCATCCTTCCAAACAGTTGATTTCTGGTCTTATCCTTCCAAACATTGGAATTTTGACCTTATCCTTCCAAACATTTTAATTCCACTCTTGTCCTTGCAGACATTGGAATGCTTGCCCTATTTTTTCACACATTGGAATTCTGGTCTTATCCTTCCAAACATTAGAATTCTTACCTTATCCATCCAAACATTGGAATTCTGGCCCTATCCTTCCAAACATTGAAATTTCGACCTAATCCTTTCAAACACCGGAATTGTCACCTTATCGTTATAAACACTGGAATTCCGACCGTATCCAACCAAACATTAGAATTCTGGCCTTATCCTTCGGAACACCGTAATTCTGACCTAATCCTTCGAAACATTGGAATTGCTGTCTTATCGTTTTAGACGTTGGAATTCTGGCCCTATCTTCTCAAACATTATAAATCTTACGGTATCCTTCCAAACATTGCAATTCTAACTATATCCAACCAAACATTGACAGTCTTGCCTTATCCTTTCAAACATTGGAATTCTGTCCTTTTCCTTCCGAACATTAGAATTTTGACCGTATCTTTCCAAACATGAGAATTCTAACCTAATCCTACCAAACATTGAAATTCTGACCTTATCCTTCCTTATATTGCAATCCTGGTTTTATCCTTGCAAACATTGGAATTCTGGCCGTATCCTTCCAAACATTATAATTGTCACCTTCTCTTTCCAAACATTGGAATTCTGGTCTTATTTTTCCAGACATTGCAATTCTCGCCCTGTCCTTCCAAACGTTGGAATTTTGACTTTATCGTTGTCCACATTAGAATTTTGGTCTTACCCTTTCAAACTTCGGAATTCTGGCTGTGTCCTTCGAAACATAGCAATTGTGGTCTTATCCTTCCAGACATTGGAATTCTGGTCTTATGCTTTTAAACATTCGAATTCTGGTCTTATGCTTCCAAACATCGGAATTCTGACCTTACCCTTTAAAACATTGGAATTTTGGTCTTATCCTTCCAAACACTGGAATTCTTCCCCTATCGTTTTAATCACTGGGATTCTGGTCTTATCCTTTCAAACATTAGGATTCTTACGTTCACGTTCCAAGCATTTGAATTCTGACTTTATCCTTCGAAACACTGGAATTCTCATCTTGTCGTTCCGAACATTGGAATTCTGGCCCTATCCTTTCAAACATTGGAATTTTGACCTTATCCTTTTGAACATTGGAATTCTGGTCTTATCCTTCCAAACATTGGAATTCTTACCTTATCCTTCCAAAGGTTGGAATTCTCGTCTTATCCTTTGAAACATTAGATTTCTTGCCGTATCCTTTCAAACATTGGAATTCAGTTCTTATTCTTTCAGACATTCGAATTCTGACCTTATCCTTCCAAACACCGTAAATCTGACCTTGTCCGTCGAAACATTGGAATTGTGGTTCTATCCTTCCAAACATTGGAATTGCTGTCTTATCGTTTTAAACGTTGGAATTCTGGCCCTATCTTTCCAAACATATAATTCTTACGGTATCCTTCCAAACATTGGTATTCTTACTATATCCAACCAAACATTGACAGTCTGGCCTTATCCTTTCAAACATTGGAATTGTGTTCTTTTCCTTCCGAACATTGGAATTCTCACCGTATCTGTCGAAACATGAAAATTCTAACCTTATCGTTCCAAACATTGGGAGTCTGACCTTATCCTTCCAAATACTGGAATCCTGGTTTTATCCTTGCAAACATTGGAATTCTGGCCCTATCCTTCCAAACATTATAATTGTCACCTCCTTCCAAACATTGGAATTCTGACCTTATCCTTTAAAACACTGAAAGTTTGGTTTTATTTTTCGAATCATTGGGATTCTGGCCCTATCCTTTCAAACATTGAAATTCTGGCCCTATCCTTCCGAACACTGGAATTCTGGCCTGATCATTTGAAACACTGCAGTTGTTTTCTTATCCTTCCAGACATTGGAATTCTGGTCCTTCCATTCCAATCATTGAAATTTTCTCCTTGTCCTTTCGAGCATTGCATTGCAATTCTAGCCTACTTTTTTCAAACATTGGAATTCTAGCCCTATCCTTCCAAAGACTGGAATTTTGTCCTTATCCTTCCAAACATTGGAATACTGGTCTTATCGTTATAAACACTGGAATTCTTGTCTTATCCTTTCAAACGTTGCAATTATGGCCCTGTCCTTCCAAACATTGGAATTTTGACTTTATCCCTCCAAACATTGGAATTCTGATCTTATCCTTCGAGACATTGGAATTTTGGCCTTATCCTTCCAAACATTGTAATTCTGACCTTATCCTTTCACACATTGGAATTCTGGTCTTATCCTTCCAAACATTAGAATTCTTACCTTATCCATCCAAACATTGGAAGTCTGACCTTATCTTACCAAACATTGAAATTCTGACCTAATCCTTTAAAACATTGGAATTCTGACGTTATCCTTCCAAACATTGCAATTCTTGTCCTATCCTTCCAAACATTAGAATTCTTGCCTTATCCTTTTAAACATTGCAATTCCTTTCTTATCCTTCCAAACATTGTAATTCTGACCTTATCCTTTCAGACATTGGAATTCTTGTCTTATCATTCCAAGCATTGGAATTCTGGCCCTATCCTTCGATTTGTGATCTTTTCCTCCAAACATTCGAATTCTGAGCTTTTGCTTCCAAACATTGGAAATTTGGTCTTATCCTTCTAAACATTGGAATTCTTGCCCTATTCTTCAAAACATTGGAAGTCTGACTTTATCCTTGCAAACATTGGAATTTTTGTGTTATCCTTCCAAAGATTAGAATTGTTACCTCATCGTCCCAAAAATTCGAATTCTGACCTTATCCTTGTAAACATTGGAATTCTGGCATTATCCTTTCAAACATTGCAATTCGTTTCTTATCCTTCCAGAAATTGGAATTTTGGCTCTCTTCTTTCAAACATTGGAATTCTGACCTTATCTTTTCGTTTCTTATCCTTCCAGAAATTGGAATTTGGGCTCTCTCCTTTCAAACATTGGAATTCTGACCTTATCTTTTCAAACATTGGAATTCTGACCTAATCGTTTCAAACATTGAAAGTCTAACCTTATCCTTGCAAACATTGGAATGCTGGTCTTATCCTTCCAAACATTAGAATTCTGGCCCTATCCTTTCAAACTTTTCAATTTTGACCTTATCCTTCCAAACATTCGAATTCTGACCTAATGCTTCCAAACAGCAGAAATTCTGACCTTCTCCTTCCAAATAGTGGAATTCTGGTCCTATCCTTCCAAACATTGCAGTTCTGACCCTATCCTTAGAAACCTTGTAATTTTTGTCTTTTCCTTCCAAACATTGAAATTCTTGCCCTATCTTTCCAAACAGTGTAATTCTGGTGTAATCTTTTCAAGCATTAGAAGTCTTACCTTATCCTTCCCAACATTCGAATTCTGACCTTACCTTCCAAACATTGAAATTCTGGCCTTATCCTTTTAAAAACTGGAATTCTTTTCTTATCCTTTCAAACACTGGAATACTGACGTTATCTTTCCAAACATTGGAATTCTGGTCGTATCCTTCCAAGCATTACAATTCTGGTCTTCTCCTAGCAGACTCTTCAATTTTGGCCCTATCGTTCCAAACATTGGAATTCTGACCTTATCCTTCCAAGCACTCGAATTCTGACCTAATCCTTGCAAACACTGGAATTCTGACCTCGTCCTTCCAAACAGTTGAATTCTGGTCTTATCCTTCAAAACATTGGAATTTTGACCTTATCCTTTCAAACATTGGAATTCTAGTCTTATCCTTCCAAACATTGGAATGCTGGCCCTATTTTTCCAAACATTGGAATTCTGGTCTTCTCCTTTCAAACATTAGAATTTTTACCTTATCCATCCAAACAATGGAATTCTGGCCCTATCCTTCCAAACATTGGAATTCCGACCTAACCCTTCCAAACACTGGAATTCTCTCCTTATCGTTCCAAACACTGGAATTCCGACCGTATCAAACCAAACAGTGGAATTCTCTCCTTATTGTTTAAAATATTGGAATTGTTTTCTTTACCTTCTAAAGTTTGAACTTCTGACAGTTTCTGTCAGTCATGGGAATACTGACCTAATCCGTCCAAACATTGGAATTGTGACCTAATACTTCTAAATACTGAAATTCTCACCTTATCCTTTTAAACACTGGAATTCTGCTCTGATCCTTTGAAACATTAGAAGTCTTACCTTATCCTTCCGAACATTGGAATTCTAGTCCTATCGTTCCAAACACTGGAATTCTGACCTTATCCTTCCAAGCACTCGAATTCTGACCTAATCCTTGGAAACACTGGAATTCTGACCTCATCCTTCCAAGCAGTTGATTTCTGGTCTTATCCTTCCAAACATTGGAATTTTGACCTTATCCTTCCAAACATTTTAATTCTACTCTTGTCCGTGCAGACATTGGAATGCTTGCCCTATTTTTTCACACATTGGAATTCTGGTCTTATCCTTCCAAACATTAGAATTCTTACCTTATCCATCGAAACATTGGAATTCTGGCCCTATCCTTCCAAACATTGGAATTTCGACCTAATCCTTTCAAACACCGGAATTGTCACCTTATCGTTATAAACACTGGAATTCCGACCGTATCCAACCAAACATTAGAATTCTGGCCTTATCCTTTTAAACACTGGAATTGTTTTCTTTATCTTCTGAACTTTGAAATTCTGACGGTATCTTTCAAACATGGGAATACTGATCGAATCCGTTCAAACATTGGAATTCTGACCTAAACCTTCCAAATACTGGAATTCTCACCTTATCCCTCTAAACACTGGAATTCTTACCGTATCCTTCTACACATTGGAATTCTGGACCTATCCTTTTAAACGTTGAAATTCTGACCTAATCCTTCCAATCACCGGAATTCTGTCCATATCCTTCTAAACAAGCGAATTTTGACCTAATCCTTCCCAACACTGAAATTCTGACCATATCCTTGCAAACACTGGAATTTTGGTTTTATCCTTCGAAACATTGGAATTCTTACCCTATCCTTCCGAAACAGTGGAATTCCGTCCCTGTCCTTACAAACATTGGAATTCTGGTCTTATCCTTCCAAACATTGGATTTCTGCTCTTATCCTTTGAAACATTGGAATGCTGACCCTATTTTTCCAAACATTGGAATACTGGTTTATCCTTCCAGACATTAGAATTCTGACTTTATCTATTCAAACATTTCAATTCTAACCTAATCAAAACAAAATATTGGAATTCTTGCCCTATCCTTCCAAACACTGGAATTCGGACCTATTTTCCCAAACATTGGAAATCTGGCCCTATCCTTCCAAACACTGGAATTCGGACCTTATTCTTTTAAACACTGGAATTCTAACCTTATCCTTCCAAATATTAGAATTGTAGCCTTATCCGTTGAAACATTGCAATTCTTTTCTTATCCTTCCAAACATTGAAATTCTGACCTTACCTTACCAAACATTGGAATTCTGACCTAATCCTTCCAAACATTGGTTTTCTGACTTTATCCTTTAAAACGTTGGAATTGTGGCCCTATCCTTTTAAACATTGGAATTTTGACCTCAACCTTTGAAATATTTAAATTCTGGTCTTTTCCTTTTAAGCATTTGAATTCTGGTCTTATCCTTCCCAAATTCTTCCCTATCCTTCAAAACAGTGAAATTCTCACCTTATCCTTTCAAACTTTAGAATTCTCACCTACCCTTTCAAACACTGCAATTCTGAAACATTCGAATTCTGGTCTTATCCTTCCAAACTTGGAATGCTGGCCCTATTTTTCCAAACTCCGTTCCAAACACTTAAAATCCGACCGTATCCAACGAAACATTGGAATTCTGGCCTTATTTTTTCAAACATTGGAATTGTTTTCTTTGCCTTCTAAACGTTGAAATTCTGACGGTATCTTTCAAACATGGGAATACTGACCTAATCCGTCCAAAGATTGGAATTCTGACCTTATCCTTTCAAATACTGGAATTCTCACCTTATCCTTCTAAACACTGGAATTCTTGCCGTATCCTTCCAAACATTGGAATTCTTCTGACCTTATCGTTTCAAAATTTGCGATTCTGACCTTATTCTTCCAAACATTGCAATTCTGGCCTTATTCTTTCAACCGCTGTAATTCTTTTTTTCTCCTTCCAAACATTGGAAATCTGGACCTATTCATTCAAACTTTGGAATTCTGACCTAATCTTTTCAATCATTGGATTTCTGACCTTATCTTTCCAAACATTGGAATTCTGATCTAATCCTTCCAGACACTGGAATTCTGACCTTATCATTCGAAAGATGCGGATTCTGACCTAATCCTTCAAAACATTGGATTTCTGACCTTACACTTCCACCCATTAGAATTTTGGTCTTATTCTTTGAATCATTGGAATTCTGGCCGTATCCTTACAAACATAGGAATTCTGAACTTATCCTTCCAAACATTGGAATTCTGGTCTTATCCTTCCAAACATTGGAATTCCTGCCTTATCTTCCTAACATTGCAATTCTTTTCTTATCCTTCCGAATATTGGATTTCTGGCCCTACCCTTCCAAGCATTTGAATTCTTACCTTACCTTTCCAAACATTTGAAGTCTGACCTAATCCTTCGGAAACACTGGAATTTTGACCTTATCGTTCCAAAGATGCGAATTCTGACTTAATCCTTCCAAACCTTGGAATTCTGACCTTATCCTTCCAAACACTGGATTTCTGACCTTATTCTTTCACCCGTTAGTATTTTGGTCTTATCCGTTAAATCATTGGAATTTGGCCCTATCCTTCCAAACACTGGAATTTTGGCCGCCTCCTTCCAAACATTGGAATTCTGATGTTATTTTTCCAAACATTGGAATTCCCGTCTTATGCTTCCAAACATTAGAATTCTGACCCTATCCTTCCAAACACTGCAATTCTGGTCCTATCCTTCCCAACATTGGAATTCTCACCTGATCCTTCCAATCATTGGAATTCTGGTCTCATCCTTCCAAAGATTGGAATTCTCGCCCTATCCTTCCTAACATTGCAATTCGTTTCTTATCCTTCCTAATATTGGTTTTTTTGCCCTACCCTTCCAAACATAAGAATTCTGACCTTACCCTTCCGAACATTGGAATTCTGAACCAGTCCTTCCAAACACTGGAATTCTGACCTTATCGTTCCAAACATTGGATTTCTGACCTTATACTTCCACGCACTGGATTTTTTCTCTTATCCTTTGAATCATTGAAATTCTGGCTCTGTCCTTCCAAACACTGGAATTTTGGCCCTTTCCTTACAAACATTGGAATTTTCACCTTATCCTTCCCAACATTAGAATTCTCACCTGATCCTTCCAATCATTGGAATTCTGGTCTCATACTTCCAAAGATTGGAATTGTCGCCCTATCCTTCCTAACATTGCAATTCGTTTCTTATCCTTCCTAATATTGGATTTCTGGCCCTACCCTTCCAAACATTGGAATTCTGACCTTACTCTTCCAAACATTGGAATTCTGACCCAATCCTTCCAAACACTGGAATTTTGACCTAACCCTTCCAGACATTGAAATTCTGGTCTTATCCTTTCAAACATTAGAATTCTTACTTTATGCTTTCAAACATTCGAATTGACCTCATCTTTCGAAACATGGCATGCTAACCTCATTCTTTTAACCACTACAATTCCTTTCTTACACTTCCAGACGTTGGAATTCTGGCCCTATCCTTCCAAACACTGGAATTTTGACCTAACCCTTCCAGACATTGAAATTCTGGTCTTATCCTTTCAAACATTAGAATTCTTACTTTATGCTTTCAAACATTCGAATTGACCTCATCTTTCGAAACATGGCATTCTAACCTCATTCTTTTAACCACTACAATTCCTTTCTTACACTTCCAGACGTTGGAATTCTGGCCCTATCCTTCCAAACATTGGAATTCTGACCTTATCTTTCCAAACACTGGAATTGTGACCCAACCTTCCACACATTGGAATTCTGGTCCTATGTTTCCAAACATTGAAAATCTGGCCCTGTCCTTCAAAACATTGTATTTGTGACCTTATCCTTCCAAACATTCGAATTCTGACCTTATTCTTCCACACGTTGGAATTTTGGTCTTATCCTTCGAAGCACTCGAATTGTCGTCCTATCCTTCCAAACATTAGAATTCTGGCCCTGTCCTTCCAAACACTGGAAGTCTGGTCTTATCATTCCACACAAATTCTTGTCTTATCCTTTTAATCTTATCATCTCAAACAATGGAATTCGTGCCCTATTGTTCCAACCATTGGAATTCTGGTCTTGTCCTTTCAAACATTAGAATTCTTACCTTCTCCTTTCAAAGATTCGAATTCTGACCTTATCCTTCAAAACATTGGAATTCTGGCCCTGTCCTTCCAAACGTAGGAATTTTGAGTTTATCTTTTTACATATTGGAATTTTGGTCTTCTCCTTTGACAAATTAGAAATCTTGCCCTATCCTTCCAAACATTGGAATTTTGACCTCACCCTCGAAAACATTGCAATTCTGGTCGTATCCTTCCAAACATTGGAATTCTTGCCCTATTCTTCCAAACATTGGGATTCTGGTCTTCTCTTTTCAAACATTAGAATTCTTACCTTCTCCCTCCAAACATTCGAATTCTGATCTTATCCTGCCAAACATTGACATTTTTGTCTTAATTTTCCAAACATTGGAATTCTGGCCATATCCTTCCAAACATAGCAATTTTGACTTTATCTTTGTACACATTACAATTATTTTCTTCGTTGCCTTTAAAACTTTGGAATTCTAGCTGTGTCGTTCGAAACATTGGAATTGTGGTCTTATCCTTCCAAACATTGGAATTCTGGTCTTCTCCTTCCAAACATTGGAATTCTGACCTTACCCTTTAAAACATTGGAATTTTGGTCTTATCCTTCCAAACATTGGAATTCTTGCCCTATCCTTCCAATCACTGGGATTCTGGTCTTATCCCTTCAAACATCAGCATTCTTACGTTCAGCTTCCAAACATTCGAATTTTGACTTGAATTTTGAACAATTTTAAACATTGGAATTCTGCCCTAATCCTTCCAAACACTGGAATTTTGACCTTATCCGTCCAAACCTTGGAATTCTGGTTCTTTCCTTCCAAACATTGGAATTCTCGTCTTATCCTTCGAAACATTAGAATTCTCGCCCTATCCTGTCAAACATTGGAATTCAGTTCTTATTCTTTCAAACATTCGAATTCTGGCCTTATCCTTTCAAACACCGTAATTCTGACCTGATCCTTCGAAACACTGGAATTGCTGTCTTGTCGCTTTAAACGTTGGAATTCTGGCCCTATCTTTCCAAACATTATAATTCTTACGGTATCCTTCCAAACATTGGAATTCTTGCCCTATCCTTCCAAACATTGGGATTCTGGTCTTATCTTTTCAAACATTAGAATTCTTACCTTCTTCCTCCAAACATTCGAATGCTGACCTTATCCTTCCAAACACTGGAATTCTGGTCTTAAATTTCCAAACACTGGAATTCTGGCCCTTTCCTTCCAAACACAAGAATTTTGACTTTATCCTTGTCCGCATTACACCTTTCAAACTTTCTAATTCTGGCTGTGTCCTTCGAAACATTGCAATTGTGGTCTTATCCTTCCAAACATTGGATTTCTGGTCTTATGCTTTTAAACATTCGAATTCTTGTCTTATCATTCCAAACACTGGAATTCTGGCCCTATCCTTCCAAACGTTCGATTTGTGACCTTTTCCTTCTGAACATTGGAATTCTGGTCTTATGCTTTTAAACATTCGAATGCTGGTCTTCTCCTTGCAAACATCGGAATTTTTGCCCTATCCTTCCAATCACTGGGATTCTGGTCTTATCCTTTCAAACATTAGAATTCTCACGTTCAGCTTCCAAACATTCGAATTTTGACACGAATTGTGAACAATTTTAAACATTGGAATTCTGCCCTAATCCTTCCCAACACTGGAATTTTGACCTTATCCGTCCAAACATTGAAATTCAGGTCTTATTCTTTTAAACATTCGAATTCTGACCTTATCCTTCCAAACACCGTAATTCTGACCTTATCCTTCGAAACACTTGAATTGCTGTCTTATCGTTTTAAACGTTGGAATTCTGGCCCTATCTTTCCAAACATTATAATTCTTACTTTATCCTTCCAAACATTGGAATTCTTGCCATATCCTTCCGAACATTGGGATTCTGGTCTTATCTTTTCAAACATTAGAATTCTTACCTTCTTCCTCCAAACATTCCAATGCTGACCTTATCCTTTGAAACATTGGAATTCTGGTCTTAAATTTCCAAACATTGGAATTCTGGCCCTTTCCTTCCAAACACAAGAATTTTGACTTTATCCTTGTCCACATTAGACCTTTCAAACTTTCTAATTGTGGCTGTGACCTTCGAAACATTGCAATTGTGGTCTTATCCTTCCAAACATTGGATTTCTGGTCTTATGCTTTTAAACATTCGAATTCTTGTCTTATCGTTCCAAACATTGGAATTCTGGCCCTATCCTTCCAAACGTTCGATTTGTGACCTTTTCCTTCTAAACATTGGAATTCTGGTCTTCTCCTTCCAAACATTGGAATTCTGACCTTACCCTTTAGAACATTGGAATTTTGGTCTTATCCTTCCAAACATTGGAATTCTTGCCCTATCCTTCAAATCACTGGGATTCTGGTCTTATCCTTTCAAGTATTAGGATTCTTACGTTCGCGTTCCAAACATTTAAATTCTGACTTTATCCTTCCAAACATTGGAATTCTCATGTTATCGTTCCAAACATTGGAATTCTGGCCCTCTCTTTTCAAACATTGGAATTTTGACCTATCCTTTTGAACATTGGAATTCTGACCTTATCCCTCCAAACCTTGGAATTCTGGTCTTATCCTTCCAAACATTGAAATTCTGACGTTATCCTTCCAAACACTGGAATTCTCGTCTTATCCTTTGAAACATTAGATTTCTTGCCCTATCCTTTCAAACATTGGAATTCAGTTCTTATTCTTTCACACATTCGAATTCTGACCTTATCCTTCCAAACACCGTAATTCTGACCTTGTCCTTCGAAACATTGGAATTGTGGTCCTATCCTTCCAAACATTGGCATTCTGACCTTATCCTTCCAAACATTGGAATTGCTGTCCTATCGTTCCAAACGTTGGAATTCTGGCCCTATCTTTCCAAACATTATAATTCTTACGGTATCCTTCGAAACACTGGAATTCTGACTATATCCAACCAAACATTGAAAGTCTGGCCTTATCCTTTCAAACATTGGAATTGTGTTCTTTTTCTTCCGAACATTGGAATTCTGACCGTATCTGTCAAAACATGAGAATTCTTAACCTAATCGTTCCAAACATTGGGATTCTGACCTTATCCTTCCAAATATTGGAATCCTGGTTTTATCCTTGCAAACATTGGAATTCTGGCCCTATCCTTCCAAACATTATAATTGTCACCTTCTCCTTCAAAACATTGGAATTCTGACCTTTTCCTTTAAAACACTGAAATTTTGGTTTTATTTTTTGAATCATTGGAATTCTGGCCCTATCCTTTCAAACACTGAAATTCTGGCCCTATCCTTCCTAACATTGGAATTCTGGCCTGATCATTTCGGACACTGCAGTTGTTTTCTTATCCTTCCTGACATTGGAATTCTGGTCCTTCCATTCCAATCATTGAAATTCTCTCCTTGTCCTTTCGAGCAATTGCAATTTTATCCTTATCCTTCCAAACATTGGAATTCTGACTTTATTCTTCCAAGCACTGGAATACTGGTCTTATCGTTATAAACATTGGAATTCTGACTTTATCTTACCAAACATTGCAATTCTGACCTAATCCTTTTAAACATTGGAATTCTGACGTTATCCTTCCAAACATTGGAATTCTGGTCCTATCCTTCCAAACATTAGAATTCTTGCCTTATCCTTTTAAACATTGCAATTCTTTTCTTATCCATCTAAACATTAGAAGTCTTGCCTTATCCTTCCAAACATTGTAATTCTGACCTTATCCTTTCAGTCAGTGGAATTCTTGTCTTATCATTCCAAACATTGGCATTCTGGCCCTATCCTTCCAAACGTTCGATTTGTGACCTTTTCCTTCCAAACATTCGAATTGTGGTCTTATGCTTCCAAACATTGGAAATTTGGTCTTCTCCTTCTAAACACTGGAATTCTTGTCCTATCCTTCAAAACATTGGAAGTCTGACCTTATCCTTGCAAACATTGGAATTTTTGTGTTATCCTTCCAAAGATTAGAATTGTTACCTCATCCTCCCAAAAATTCTAATTCTGACCTTATCCTTGTAAACATTGGAATTCTGGCATTATCCTTTCAAACATTGCAATACGTTTCTTATCCTTCCAGAAATTGGAATTTTGGCTCTCTTCTTTCAAACATTGGACTTCTGACCTTTTCTTTTCAAACATTGGAATTCTGACCTAATCCTTTCAAACATTGAAAATCTAACCTTATCCTTGGAAACACTGGAATGCTGGTCTTATCCTTCCAAACAGTGGAATTCTGGTCCCATCCTTCCAAACATTGCAGTTCTGACCCTATCCTTCCAAACTTTGTAATTTTTGTCTTTTCCTTCCAAACATTGAAATTCTGGCCCTATCTTTCCAAACAGTGTAATTCTGGTGTAATCCTTTCAAGCATTAGAAGTCTTAACCTTATCCTTCCCAACATTCGAATTCTGACCTTATCCTTCCAAACATTGAAATTCTGGCCTTATCCTTTTAAAAACTGGAATTCTTTTCTTATCCTTCCAAACACTGGAATACTGACGTTATCTTTCCAGGCATTAGAATTCTGGTCTTATCCTTCCAAGCATTAAAATTCTGGTCTTCTCCTTGCAGACTCTTCAATTCTGGCCCTATTGTTCCAAACATTGGAATTCTGACCTTATCCTTCCAAGCACTCGAATTGTGACCTAATCCCTGCAAACACTGGAATTCTGACCTCGTCCTTCCAAACAGTTGAATTCTGGTCTTATCCTTCCAAACATTGGAATGCTAGCCGTATTTTTCCACACATTGAAATTCTGGTCTTAACCTTCCAAACATTAGAATTCTTACCTTATCCATCCAAACATTGGAATTCTGGCCCTATCCTTTCAAACATTGGAATTTCGACCTAATCTTTTCAAACACTGGAATTGTCACCTTATCGTTATAAACACAGGAATTCCGACCGTATCCAACCAAACATTAGAATTCTGGCCTTGTCGTTTCAAACACTGGAATTGTTTTCTTTGCCTTCTAAACTTTGAAAGTCTGACGGTATCTTTCAAACATGGGAATACTGACCGAATCCGTTCAAACATTGGAATTCTGACCTAATCCTTCCAAATACTGGAATTCTCACCTTATCCTTCTAAACACTGCAATTCTTGCCATATCCTTCTATACATTGGAATTCTGGACCTATCCTTTTAAACGTTGGAATTCTGACCTAATCCTTCCAATCATTGGAATTCTGTCCTCTTTCCAAACATGCGAATTTCGACCTAATCCTTCCCAACATTGAAATTCTAACCATATCCTTCCAAACACTGGAATTTTGGTCTTATCCTTCGAAACACTGCAATTCTTACCCTATCCTTCCGAAACAGTGGAATTCCGTCCCTTTCCTTACAAACATTGGAATTCTGGACTTATCCTTCCAAACACTGGATTTCTGCTCTTATCCTTTGAAACATTGGTATGCTGGCCCTATTTTTCCAAACATTGGAATTCTGGTTTATCCTTCCAAACATTAGAATTCTTACCTTATCTATCCAAACATTTAATTCTAACCTAATCAAAACAAAATATTGGAATTCTTGCCCTATCCTTCCAAATACTGGAATTCGGACCTATTTTTCCAAACATTGGAAAACTGGCCCTATCCTTCCAAACACTGGATTTGGACCTTTCTCTTTTAAACACTGGAATTCTAATCTTATCCTTTCAAATATTAGAATTGTAGCCTTATCCTTTGAAACATTGCAGTTATTTTCTTATCCTTCCAAACATTGCAATTCTTGCCCTATCCCTCCAAACATTGAAATTCTGACCTTACCTTACCAAACGTTGGAATTCTGACCTAATCCTTCCAAACATTGGTTTTGTGACTTCATCCTTTAAAACGTTGGAATTGTGGCCCTATCCTTTTAAACTTTGGAATTTTGACCTCAACCTTTGAAATATTAAAATTCTGGTCTTTTCCTTTTAAGCATTGGAATTCTGGTCTTATCCTTCCCAAAATTGAACTTCTGCCCTGTCCTTCAAAACAGTAGAATTCTGACCTACCCCTTCAAACACTGCTATTCTGAAACATTCGAATTCTGGTCTTTTCCTTCCAAACTTGGAATGCTGGCCCTATTTTTCCAAACATCGTTCCAAACACTTGAATTCCGACCGTATCCAACGAAACATTGGAATTCTGGCCTTATCGTTTCAAACATTGGAATTGTTTTCTTTGCCTTCTAAACTTTGAAATTCTGACAGTATCTTTCAAACATGGAAATACTGACCTAATCCGTTCAAAGATTGGAATTCTGACCTTATCCTTTCAAATACTAAAATTCTCACCATTATCCTTCTAAACACTGGAATTCTTGCCGTATCCTTCCAAACATTGGAATTCTGGTCTGATCCTTTGAAACATTAAAAGTCTTACCTCATCCTTCCAAACACTGGAATTCTCACCTTATCGTTTTAAAATTTGCGATTCTGACCTTATTCTTCCAAACATTGCATTTCTGGCCTTATCCTTTCAAGCGTTGGAGTTTTTTTTTTTATCCTTCCAAACATTGGAATTCTGGACCTATTCATTCAAACGTTGGAATTCTCACCTAATCCTTCCTATCATTGGAATTCTGACCTTATCTTTCCAAACATGCGAATTCAGACCCTATCCTTCCAAACATTGGAATTTTTGTCTTAACCTTCGAAACATTGCCATTCTTCCCCTATGATATCCTTCCGAAACAGAGGAATTCTGTCCCTGTCCTTCCAAAGATTAAAATTCTCGTCTTATCCTATCAAACATTGGTATTCTGGCCCTCTTCTTCCAAACATTAGAATTCTTACCTTATCTATCCAAACATTTTACTTCTGACCTAATAAAAACAAAATATTGGAATTCTTGCCCTATCCTTCCAAACACTGGAATTCAGACCTTATCCTTCCAAACACTGGAATTCTAACCTTATCCTTCCAAACACTGGAATTCTGGTCTTATCCTTTGAAACATTGCAATTCTTGCCCTATCCTTCCACACATTGAAATTCTGACCTTACCTTACCAAACATTGGAATTCTGACCTAATCCTTCCAAACATTGGTTTTCTGACTTTATTCTTTAAAACGTTGGAATTGTGGCCCTATCCTTTCAAACACTGGAATTCTAATCTTATCCTTTCAAATATTAGAATTGTAGCCTTATCCTTTGAAACATTGCAGTTATTTTCTTATCCTTCCAAACATTGCAATTCTTGCCCTATCCTTCCAAACATTGAAATTCTGACCTTACCTTACCAAACGTTGGAATTCTGACCTAATCCTTCCAAACATTGGTTTTCTGACGTTATCCTTTAAAACGTTGGAATTGTGGCCCTATCCTTTTAAACTTTGGAATTTTGACCTCAACCTTTGAAATATTAAAATTCTGCTCTTTTGCTTTTAAGCATTAGAATTCTGGTCGTATCCTTCCCAAAATTGAAATTCTGCCCTATCCTTCAAAACAGTGGAATTCTGACCTTATCCTTTACAACTTTGGAATTCTGACCTAACCCTTCCAAACACTGCAATTCTGAAACATTCGAATTCTGGTCCTATCGTTCCAAACATTAGAATGCTAACCTTATTGTTCCAAACATTGGAATTCCGACCATATCCAACCAAACATTGGAATTCTCGCCTTGTTGTTTCAAACGTTGCAATTGTTTTCTTTCCATTCTAAACCTTGAAATTCTGACGGTATCTTTCAAACATGGAAATACTTACCTAATCCGTTCAAACATTAGATTCTGACCTAATCCTTCCAAATACTGGAATTCTCACCTTATCCTTCCAAACACTGGAATTTTGGTCCTATGCTTCCAAACATTGAAACTCTGACCTTATCCTTCCTAAATTTGGTATTCCTAACTTATCCTTTTCAACACTGGAATTCTTCCCGTATCCTTGGAAACATTGGAATTCTGGTCTTGTCCTTTGAAACATTAGAATTCTTACCTTATCGTTCTAAACATTCGAATTCTGGCCCTATCCTTCCAAACGTTGGCATTTTGACGTTATTCTTCCAAGCATTCGAATTCTGGTCCTATCCTTCCAAACATGGCAATTTTGACCTTATCCTTCCAAACATTGGAATTTTGGTTTTATCCTTCGAGACATTGGAATTCTTCCCCTATCCTTCCGAAACAGTGGAATACCGTCCCTGTCGTTCCAAACATTGGAATTCTGGTCCTATCCCTCCAAACATTGGAATTCTGGTCTTATCCTTTCAAACATTGCAATTCTGACCTTATCCTTCCAAACATAAGAATTCTGATCCAGTCCTTCCAAAGACTAGAATTCTGACCTTATCCTTCCTAACATTTGAATTCTGGTGCTATCCTTCCAAACATTGGAATTGTGGTCTTATCCTTCCAAACATTGGAATTTGTGCCCTATCCTTCCAAACATTGGAATTCTGTTCTTGTCCTTTGAAACATTGGAATTCTTCCCCTATCCTTCCGAAACAGTGGAATTCCGTCCCTGTCATTCCAAACATTGGAATTCTGGTCTTATCCCTCCAAACATTGGAATTCTGGTCTTATCCTTCCAAACATAAGACTTCTGACCCAGTCCTTCCAAAGACTAGAATTCTGACCTTATCCTTCCTAACATTTGAATTCTGGTGCTATCCTTCCAAACTTTGGAATTGTGGTCTTATCCTTCCAAACATTGGAATTTGTGCGCTATCCTTCCAAACATTGGAATTCTGTTCTTCTCCTTTGAAACATTAGAATTCTTACCTTATCGTTCTAAACATTCGAATTCTGGCCCTGTCCTTCCAAACATTGGCATTCTGACGTTATCCTTCCAAGCATTCGAATTCTGGTCCTATCCTTCCAAACATGGCAATTTTGACCTTATCCTTCCAAACATTGGAATTTTGGTCTTATCCTTCGAGACATTGGAATTCTTCCCCTATCCTTCCGAAACAGTGGAATTCCGTCCCTCTCTTTTCAAACATTGGAATTCTGGTCTTATCCCTCCAAACATTGGAATTCTGGTCTTATCCTTTCAAATATTGCAATTCTGACCTTATCCTTCCAAACATAAGAATTCTGACCCAGTCCTTCCAAAGACTAGAATTCTGACCTTATCCTTCCTGACATTGGAATTCTGGTCTTATCCTTTCAAATATTGCAATTCTGACCTTATCCTTCCAAACATAAGAATTCTGACCCAGTCCTTCCAAAGACTAGAATTCTGACCTTATCCTTCCTAACATTTGAATTCTGGTGCTATCCTTCCAAACATTGGAATTGTGGTCTTATCCTTCCAAACATTCGAATTTGTGCCCTATCCTTCCAAACATTGGAATTCTGTTCTTGTCCTTTGAAACATTACAATTCTTACCTTATCGTTCTAAACATTCGAATTCTGGCCCTATCCTTCCAAACATTGGCATTCTGACGTTATCCTTCCAAGCATTCGAATTCTTGTCCTATCCTTCCAAACATGGCAATTTTGACCTTATCCTTCCAAACATTGGAATTCTAGTCTTATTGTTTGAAACATTGGAATGCTTCCCTATTTTTCTAAACACTGGAATTCTGGTCTTATCCTTCCAAACCTTAGAATTCTTACCTTATCCTTCCAACCACTGGAATTCTGACCTTATCAAACCAAATATTCGAATTCTGGCCCTATCCTTCCAAACACTTGAATTGTAACTTTATCCTTCCAAACATTGCAATTCTGGCCTTATTCTTTCAAACATTGGAATTCTTTTCTTATCCTTCCAAGCATTGCAATTCTGACCCTATCCTTCCAAATATTGCAATTCTGACCTTACCTTAGCAAACATTGGAATTCTGACTTTATCCTTTCAAACGTTGGAAGTGTCGCCGTATCCTTTCAAACATAGGAATTGTGACCTTACCTTTCCAAACATTGGAATTTTGACCTCAACCTTTGAAAAATTGAAATTCTGGTCTTGTCCTTGCAAGCATTTGAATTCTGGTCTTATCCTTCCCAACATTGAAATTCTTCCCTATCCTTCAAAACAGTGGAATTCTGACCTTATCCTTTTAAACTTTTGAATTCTGACCTAATCCTTCCAAACACTGCAATTCTTACCTTATCCTTCCAAACACTGGAATTCTGGTCGCATCGTTCCAAACATTGGAATTCTGGCCCTATTCTTCCAAATATTGGAATTCTGGTCTTATTCTTTTAAACATTAGAATTCTCACCTAACCGTTTCAAACATTGAAAATCCGACCGTATCCAACCAAACATTGGAATTCTGGCCTTATCCTTCCAAACATTGGAATTCTGGTCTTGTCCTTTGAAACATTAGAATTCTGACCTTACCTTACCAAACATTGGAATTCTGACATAATCCTTCCAAACACTGGAATTCTGACTTTATCCTTTCAAACGTTGGAATTGTCGCCCTGTCCTTTCAAACATTCGAATTTTGACCTTATCCTTCCAAACATTGGAATTCTAGTCTTATTGTTTCCATCATTGGAAAGCTTACCCTATTTTTCCAAACATTGGAATTCTGGTCTTATCCCTCCAAACATTAAAATTCTTACCTTATCCATCCAAACACTGGAATTCTGACCTTATCAAACCAAATAGTAGAATTCTGGCCCTATCCTTCCAGTCACTTGAATTCTAACTTTATCCTTCCAAACATTGCAATTCTGGCCTTATCCTTTCAAACATTGGAATTCTTTTCTTATCCTTCCAAACGTTGCAATTCTGGCCCTATCCTTCCAATTACTAGAATTCTGAACTTACCTTACCAAACATTGGAATTCTGACAAAATTCTTCCAAACATTGGAATTCTGACTTTATCCCTTTAAACACTGGATTTGTGGCCCTATCCTTTCAAACACTGGAATATTGACCTTACCTTTCCATACATTGGAATTCTAACCTTATCTTTTCTAAATTTGGAATTCCTAACTTATCCGTTTAAATACACTGGAATTCTTGCCGTATCCTTGGAAACATTGGAATTCTGCTCTTATCCTTTCAAACATTAGAAGTCTTACCTTATGCTTCTAAACATTAGAATTCTGGTCCTAACCTTCCAAACATTGGAATTCTGACCTTATCCTTTTTTAAAAATTTGCGATTGTGACCTTATTCTTCCAAACATTGGAATTCTGACTTTATCCTTTCAAACGTTGGAAGTGTGGCCGTATCCTTTCAAACATAGGAATTCTGACCTTACCTTTCCAAACATTGGAATTTTGACCTCAACCTTTGAAAAATTGAAATTCTGGTCTTGTCCTTGCAAGCATTTGAATTCTGGTCTTATCCTTCCCAACATTGAAATTCTTCCCTATCCTTCAAAACAGTGGAATTCTGACCTTATCCTTTTAAACTTTTGAATTCTGACCTAATCCTTCCAAACACTGCAATTCTTACCTTATCCTTCCAAACACTGGAATTCTGGTCGCATCGTTCCAAACATTGGAATTCTGGCCCTATTCTTCCAAATATTGGAATTCTGGTCTTATTCTTTTAAACATTAGAATTCTCACCTAACCGTTTCAAACATTGAAAATCCGACCGTATCCAACCAAACATTGGAATTCTGGCCTTATCCTTCCAAACATTGGAATTCTGGTCTTATCCTTTCAAATATTGCAATTCTGACCTTATCCTTCCAAACATAAGAATTCTGACCCAGTCCTTCCAAAGACTAGAATTCTGACCTTATCCTTCCTAACATTTGAATTCTGGTGCTATCCTTCCAAACATTGGAATTGTGGTCTTATCCTTCCAAACATTCGAATTTGTGCCCTATCCTTCCAAACATTGGAATTCTGTTCTTGTCCTTTGAAACATTACAATTCTTACCTTATCGTTCTAAACATTCGAATTCTGGCCCTATCCTTCCAAACATTGGCATTCTGACGTTATCCTTCCAAGCATTCGAATTCTTGTCCTATCCTTCCAAACATGGCAATTTTGACCTTATCCTTCCAAACATTGGAATTCTAGTCTTATTGTTTGAAACATTGGAATGCTTCCCTATTTTTCTAAACACTGGAATTCTGGTCTTATCCTTCCAAACCTTAGAATTCTTACCTTATCCTTCCAACCACTGGAATTCTGACCTTATCAAACCAAATATTCGAATTCTGGCCCTATCCTTCCAAACACTTGAATTGTAACTTTATCCTTCCAAACATTGCAATTCTGGCCTTATTCTTTCAAACATTGGAATTCTTTTCTTATCCTTCCAAGCATTGCAATTCTGACCCTATCCTTCCAAATATTGCAATTCTGACCTTACCTTAGCAAACATTGGAATTCTGACTTTATCCTTTCAAACGTTGGAAGTGTCGCCGTATCCTTTCAAACATAGGAATTGTGACCTTACCTTTCCAAACATTGGAATTTTGACCTCAACCTTTGAAAAATTGAAATTCTGGTCTTGTCCTTGCAAGCATTTGAATTCTGGTCTTATCCTTCCCAACATTGAAATTCTTCCCTATCCTTCAAAACAGTGGAATTCTGACCTTATCCTTTTAAACTTTTGAATTCTGACCTAATCCTTCCAAACACTGCAATTCTTACCTTATCCTTCCAAACACTGGAATTCTGGTCGCATCGTTCCAAACATTGGAATTCTGGCCCTATTCTTCCAAATATTGGAATTCTGGTCTTATTCTTTTAAACATTAGAATTCTCACCTAACCGTTTCAAACATTGAAAATCCGACCGTATCCAACCAAACATTGGAATTCTGGCCTTATCCTTCCAAACATTGGAATTCTGGTCTTGTCCTTTGAAACATTAGAATTCTGACCTTACCTTACCAAACATTGGAATTCTGACATAATCCTTCCAAACACTGGAATTCTGACTTTATCCTTTCAAACGTTGGAATTGTCGCCCTGTCCTTTCAAACATTCGAATTTTGACCTTATCCTTCCAAACATTGGAATTCTAGTCTTATTGTTTCAAACATTGGAAAGCTTACCCTATTTTTCCAAACATTGGAATTCTGGTCTTATCCCTCCAAACATTAAAATTCTTACCTTATCCATCCAAACACTGGAATTCTGACCTTATCAAACCAAATAGTAGAATTCTGGCCCTATCCTTCCAGTCACTTGAATTCTAACTTTATCCTTCCAAACATTGCAATTCTGGCCTTATCCTTTCAAACATTGGAATTCTTTTCTTATCCTTCCAAACGTTGCAATTCTGGCCCTATCCTTCCAATTACTAGAATTCTGAACTTACCTTACCAAACATTGGAATTCTGACAAAATTCTTCCAAACATTGGAATTCTGACTTTATCCCTTTAAACACTGGATTTGTGGCCCTATCCTTTCAAACACTGGAATATTGACCTTACCTTTCCATACATTGGAATTCTAACCTTATCTTTTCTAAATTTGGAATTCCTAACTTATCCGTTTAAATACACTGGAATTCTTGCCGTATCCTTGGAAACATTGGAATTCTGCTCTTATCCTTTCAAACATTAGAAGTCTTACCTTATGCTTCTAAACATTAGAATTCTGGTCCTAACCTTCCAAACATTGGAATTCTGACCTTATCCTTTTCTAAAAATTTGCGATTGTGACCTTATTCTTCCAAACATTGGAATTCTGACTTTATCCTTTCAAACGTTGGAAGTGTGGCCGTATCCTTTCAAACATAGGAATTCTGACCTTACCTTTCCAAACATTGGAATTTGACCTCAACCTTTGAAAAATTGAAATTCTGGTCTTGTCCTTGCAAGCATTTGAATTCTGGTCTTATCCTTCCCAACATTGAAATTCTTCCCTATCCTTCAAAACAGTGGAATTCTGACCTTATCCTTTTAAACTTTTGAATTCTGACCTAATCCTTCCAAACACTGCAATTCTTACCTTATCCTTCCAAACACTGGAATTCTGGTCGCATCGTTCCAAACATTGGAATTCTGGCCCTATTCTTCCAAATATTGGAATTCTGGTCTTATTCTTTTAAACATTAGAATTCTCACCTAACCGTTTCAAACATTGAAAATCCGACCGTATCCAACCAAACATTGGAATTCTGGCCTTATCCTTCCAAACATTGGAATTCTGGTCTTATCCTTTCAAATATTGCAATTCTGACCTTATCCTTCCAAACATAAGAATTCTGACCCAGTCCTTCCAAAGACTAGAATTCTGACCTTATCCTTCCTAACATTTGAATTCTGGTGCTATCCTTCCAAACATTGGAATTGTGGTCTTATCCTTCCAAACATTCGAATTTGTGCCCTATCCTTCCAAACATTGGAATTCTGTTCTTGTCCTTTGAAACATTACAATTCTTACCTTATCGTTCTAAACATTCGAATTCTGGCCCTATCCTTCCAAACATTGGCATTCTGACGTTATCCTTCCAAGCATTCGAATTCTTGTCCTATCCTTCCAAACATGGCAATTTTGACCTTATCCTTCCAAACATTGGAATTCTAGTCTTATTGTTTGAAACATTGGAATGCTTCCCTATTTTTCTAAACACTGGAATTCTGGTCTTATCCTTCCAAACCTTAGAATTCTTACCTTATCCTTCCAACCACTGGAATTCTGACCTTATCAAACCAAATATTCGAATTCTGGCCCTATCCTTCCAAACACTTGAATTGTAACTTTATCCTTCCAAACATTGCAATTCTGGCCTTATTCTTTCAAACATTGGAATTCTTTTCTTATCCTTCCAAGCATTGCAATTCTGACCCTATCCTTCCAAATATTGCAATTCTGACCTTACCTTAGCAAACATTGGAATTCTGACTTTATCCTTTCAAACGTTGGAAGTGTCGCCGTATCCTTTCAAACATAGGAATTGTGACCTTACCTTTCCAAACATTGGAATTTTGACCTCAACCTTTGAAAAATTGAAATTCTGGTCTTGTCCTTGCAAGCATTTGAATTCTGGTCTTATCCTTCCCAACATTGAAATTCTTCCCTATCCTTCAAAACAGTGGAATTCTGACCTTATCCTTTTAAACTTTTGAATTCTGACCTAATCCTTCCAAACACTGCAATTCTTACCTTATCCTTCCAAACACTGGAATTCTGGTCGCATCGTTCCAAACATTGGAATTCTGGCCCTATTCTTCCAAATATTGGAATTCTGGTCTTATTCTTTTAAACATTAGAATTCTCACCTAACCGTTTCAAACATTGAAAATCCGACCGTATCCAACCAAACATTGGAATTCTGGCCTTATCCTTCCAAACATTGGAATTCTGGTCTTGTCCTTTGAAACATTAGAATTCTGACCTTACCTTACCAAACATTGGAATTCTGACATAATCCTTCCAAACACTGGAATTCTGACTTTATCCTTTCAAACGTTGGAATTGTCGCCCTGTCCTTTCAAACATTCGAATTTTGACCTTATCCTTCCAAACATTGGAATTCTAGTCTTATTGTTTCAAACATTGGAAAGCTTACCCTATTTTTCCAAACATTGGAATTCTGGTCTTATCCCTCCAAACATTAAAATTCTTACCTTATCCATCCAAACACTGGAATTCTGACCTTATCAAACCAAATAGTAGAATTCTGGCCCTATCCTTCCAGTCACTTGAATTCTAACTTTATCCTTCCAAACATTGCAATTCTGGCCTTATCCTTTCAAACATTGGAATTCTTTTCTTATCCTTCCAAACGTTGCAATTCTGGCCCTATCCTTCCAATTACTAGAATTCTGAACTTACCTTACCAAACATTGGAATTCTGACAAAATTCTTCCAAACATTGGAATTCTGACTTTATCCCTTTAAACACTGGATTTGTGGCCCTATCCTTTCAAACACTGGAATATTGACCTTACCTTTCCATACATTGGAATTCTAACCTTATCTTTTCTAAATTTGGAATTCCTAACTTATCCGTTTAAATACACTGGAATTCTTGCCGTATCCTTTGAAACATTGGAATTCTGCTCTTATCCTTTCAAACATTAGAAGTCTTACCTTATGCTTCTAAACATTAGAATTCTGGTCCTAACCTTCCAAACATTGGAATTCTGACCTTATCCTTTTTTAAAAATTTGCGATTGTGACCTTATTCTTCCAAACATTGCAATTCTGCCCTTATCCTTTCAAACATTGCAACTCTTTTTTTATCCTTCCAAACATTGGAATTCTGGAGCTATCCTTTCAAACATTGGAATTCTCACCTAATCCTTCCAATCATTGGAACTCTGACCTTATCTTTCCAAACATTGGAATTCTGACCTAATCCTTTCAAAGATTAAAATTCTGACTCTATCCTTCCAAACACTGGAATTTTGGCCTTATCCTTCGAGACATTGGAATTCTTCCCCTATCCTTCCGAAACAGTAGAATTCCGTCCCTGTCGTTCCAAACATTGGAATTCTGGTCTTATCCTTCCAAACATTGGAATTCTGGTCCTTTTTCTTTCGAACATTGGAATTCTGACCTTATCCTTCCAAAAATAAGAATTCTGTCTCAATCCTTCCAAACACTAGAATTCTGACCTTATCCTTCCTAACATTTGAATTCTGATGCTATCCTTCCAAACATTGGAATTTGTGCCCTATCCTTCCAAACATTGAAATCCTGGTCTTGTCCTTTGAAACATTAGAATTCTTACCTTATCGTTCTAAACATTCGAATTCTGGCGCTATCCTTCCAAACACTGGTATTCTGACGTTATCCTTCCAAGCATTCGAATGCTTGTCCTATCCTTCCAAACATGGCAATTTTGACCTTATCCTTCCAAACATTGGGATTCTAGTCTTATTGTTTCAAACATTGGTATGCTTACCCTGGAATTCTGGTCTTATCCTTCCAAACATTAGAATTCTTACCTTATCCATCCAAACATTGAAATTTTGACCTTATCAAACCAAATATTAGAATTCTGGCCCTATCCTTCCAAACACTTGAATTGTAACTTTATCCTTCCAAACATTGCGATTTTGGCCTTTTCCTTTCAAACATTGGAATTCCTTTCTTATCCTTCCAAACATTGCAATTCTGGCCCTATCCCTCCAAATAGTGGAATTCTCACCTTACCTTAGCAAACATTGGAATTCTGACTTTTTCCTTTCAAACGTTGGAATTGTGGCCGTATCCTTTCAAACATAGGAATTCTGACCTTTCCTTTCCAAACATTGGAATTTTGACTTCAACCTTTGAAATATTGAAATTCTGGTCTTGTCCTTGCAAGCATTTGAATTCTGGTCTTATCCTTCGCAACATCAGAATTCCTTCTCAACATCAGAATTCTTACCTTATCCTTCCAAAATTTGCGATTCTGACCTTATTTTTCCAAACATTGCAATTGTGGCCTCATCCTTTTAAACATTCCATTTTTTTTTTTGCTATGAAACTTTGGAATTCTGGCCCTATCCTTTCAAACATTCGAATTCTGAGCATATCTTTCCAAACATTTGAATGCTGACCTAATCGTTCTAATTATTGGAATTTTGACCTTATCTTTCCAAACATCAAATTCTGACCTATTCCTTCCAAAGATTTAAATTCTGACCTTTTCCATCCAAACATTGGAATTTTTAATATTTTCTTCCACACACTGGGATTTTCGTCTTATCCTTCGAAACACTGGAATTCTGGCCTTATCCTTCCAAACAATAAAATTCTGGTCTTAACATTCAAAACACCGGACTTCTAATCGTATTCTTCGAAACATTGGAATTCTGACCATTTCCTTCCACACATTGCAGTTCTGTTCTTATCCTTCCAAACACTGGAATTCTGGCCTTATCCTTCCAAACAATAAAATTCTGGTCCTATCATTCAAAACCCTGGAATTCTGATCGTATTCTTCCAAACATTGGAATTCTGACCTTATCCTTTCAAACACTGGAATTCTGATCTTATCGTTGCAAACATTAAAATTTTGGCCTTATCCTTCCAAAGATTGGAATTGTGTTCTTATTTTTCCAAACATTGGAATTCTGGCCTTATCCTTTCAAACACTGGAATTCTTGTCCTATCCTTCTAAACATTGGAATTCTGACCTTATCCTTTCAAAATTTGCGATTGTGATCTTATTCTTCCAAACTTTGCAATTCTGGCTTTATCCTTTCAAACACTGCATTTTTTTTATCCCTTTAAACTTTGGAATTCTGGCCCTATCCTTTCAAACATTCGAATACTGACCTTATCTTCCCATACACTGGAATTTTGACCTAATCCTTCCAATTATTAGAATTTTGACCCTGTCTTTCTAAACATACGAATTCTGACCTTTTCCTTCCAAACACTGGAATTCTTACCATTTCCTTCCACGCGTTGGAATTTTGGTCTAATCCGTCGAAACATTGGAATTCTTGCCTTATCCTTCAAAAGATTGGAATTCTGGTCTTGTCCTTTCAAACATTAGAATTGTTACCTTATCCTTCTAAACATTCGAATTGTGACCTAATCCTTACAAACATTAGAGTTCTGACCTTATCTTTCCAACTATGGGAATTCGGAGGTTATCCTTCGAAACATTAGAATTCCAACCTGAACCCTCCAATTAGTTGAATTCTGTTTTTTTTTTTCAAACATTGGAATTCTGGCCCTATCCTTCCAAACATTGGAATTGTAACCTTATCTTTCCAAACATTGGAATTCGCACCCTATCCTTCCACACATTGGAATTTTGGTGTTGTCCTTCGAAACATTGGAATTCTGGTCTTATCCGTTTCAATATTCCTATTCTGGCCCTGTCCTTCCAAAGATTGGAATTCTGACCTTATCCTTCGAAACATTGGAATTCTTGCCCTATCCTTCCAAGCACTGGAATTCCCACGTTATCCCTCCAAACATTCGAATTCTGACCTTATCCTTCTTAACACTGGAATTCTGGCCTTATCCTTTTAAACATTGTAGTTCTGGTCTTATCCTTCCAAACATTGGAATTCTGGCCCTATCTTTCCAAACTTTGTAATTGTGACCTTATCCTTCCAAACATTCGAATTCTGACCTTATCGTTCCAAACACTGGAATTTTTGTTTTATCCTTCTAAACATTGCAATTCTTGCCCTATCCTTTCAAACATTCGTATTTTGACCTTTTGCTTCAAAACATTGGAATTCTGACCTAATCCGTCGAAACATTAGAATTCTGGTCTTATCCTTTCAAACCCTTAAATTGTTTTCTTTTCCTTCGAAACATTGGAATTCTGAGGGTATCTTTCCAAACACGCGAATTCTCACTTAATCCTTTTTCACGTCGGAATTCGAACTTTATCTTTCCAAACATTGGAATTGTGACCTTGTTCTTCCAGACATTGGAATTTTGGTCTTATCCCTCCAATTACATGAATTCTGGCCCCATCCTTCCAAACATTGTGATTCTGGCGTTATCCTTTCAAACATTGGAATTCTCACCTTATCCTTCCAAACGTTGGAATTCTGACCTAGTCCGTCCAAACATTGGAATTTTGATCTTATCTTTCCAAAGATTGGAATTCTGACCTTATGCTTTTAAATATTGAAATTCTGGTCTTATCCTTCCAAGCATTGGATTTCTGGTCTTATCCTTTCAAACACTGGAATTCTGGCACTATCCTTCCAAACATTGGAATTCTGACCTGATCCTTCCAAACACTGCAATTCCCGCCTTATCCTTCCAAACGATAAAATTCTGGTCCTATCATGTAAAAGACTTGATTTCTGATCGTATTCTTCCAAACATTGGAAATCTGACCTTATCCTTTCAAACATTGGAAATCTGACCTTATCCTTCCAAACATTGGAATTCTGTTCTTATTCTTCCAATCATTGGAATTCTGGCCTTATCCTTCCAAGAAATAAAATTCTGGTCCTATCATTCAAAACACTGGAATTCTGATCGTTTTCTTCCAAACATTGGAATTCTGACCTTATCCTTTTAAATATTGAAATTCTGGTCTTATCCTTCCAAGCATTGGATTTCTTGTCTTATCCTTTCAAACATTGGATTTTTGGCACTATCCTTCCAAACATTTTAATTCTGGTCTTATCTTTCCAAACATTGGAATTCTGGCCTTATCCTTCCAAACAATAAAATTCTGTTCCTATTATTCAAAACACTGGAATTCTGATCGTGTCCTTCCAAACATTGGAATTCTGGCCTTATCCTTCCAAACAATAGAATTCTGGCCTTATCCTTTCAAACACTGGAATTAGAAGGATATGGTCTGGTCTTATCCTTCGAAAGATTTTAATTCTGACCTTATCCTTCCAAATATTGAAATCCTGGTCTTATCCTTCTCATGATTGGAATTTCGGTCCTATTCTTCCAAAAAATAGAATTCTGGTCCTATCCTTTAAAACACTGGAATTCGTTTTGTATTCTTCGAAACATTGGAGTTCCGACCATATCCTTCCAAACATTGGAATTCTGGCCTTATCCTTTTAAACATTGGAATTCTGGTCTTATCCTTCGAAACATTGGAATTCTAATCTTATAAACATTCTAGAGTTGACCTTATCTTAGCAAACACTGGAATTTTGATCTTATCCTTCCAAACGCTGGAATTTTAGCCCTTATTAATCCAAACGTTGGTATTTTAGCTCTTATCCTTCTAAAGATTGGATTTCTCATCTTATTCTTTAAAACTTTGGAATTCTTATGTTATCCTTGCAAACATCGGAGTTGTAGCGCTATCTTTCTAAACCTTGGAATTCTAGCCGTGTCCTTTGAAACATTGTAATTTTTATTTGTTCTTTTCAAACATTGGAATTCGGGCCCTCTATTTATAAACTTTGATCTTAGTTTTGCAAACATAGGAATTCTGGCCTCTTGTTTCTTCTTTTTTCTTTCTTTTGAATTCTAGCGCTTATCCTTCCAAACATTGCAATTTTTGCCCCATTTTTTTAACATTACAGTTTCTACCTTATCATTCTAAACACTGGAATTCTGATCTTACTCGCCCACACATCGGAATTCTGGCCCTATCCTACCAAACACTGGTATTCTTGCCCTTTTCTTTTAAGCGTTGCAATTTTTTTTAAGTTCTTGGAAACGTTGTAATCGTTACTTTATTTTCCGAAGCATTGAAATTTAGTTCTGTCCTTCCAAACATGGGAATTCTTGTCCTATTTTTATCAACATTGGAATTCTGAACTTATCCTTCCAAAAAGTGGAATCTGATCTTATTATTTCAAACACTGGAATTCTGGCCTTATTTTTATAAATGTAGGAATTCTGAGCTTTTCCTTCCAAATATTGGAATTCTGACCCCATACTTTATTAACACTGGGATTCTAATCCTTATCCTTTCAAACATTTTGATTCTGATCTTATTGTCCCAAACGTTTTAATTCTGGTCCTGTACTTTCAAACACTGACATTCTGGCCTTATTTTTATAAACATTGGATTTCTGACCTTACCTTCCAAACTTTGGAATTCTAGCCCTTATCCTTCCAAACATTTCATTCTGAATGTCTTTGCTCCTAACATTTGAATACCGAATGTCGTCACTCCAAGCTTCTGAATACCGAATGTCGCACTCCATACATTTGAATTGCAAATGTCATCACTACAAACATTTGAATTTAGAATATCATTACTACAAGGATTTGAATTCCGAAAATCATCACTGCAAACATTTGAACACCGAATGTCATCACTCCAATCATTTAAATTCCGAATGTCATCACTCCAAACATTTGAATTCCGAATGTCATCACTCCAAACATTTCAATATCCAATCTCATCACTCCAAACATTTGAATACCCAATGTCATCATTAAAAACATTTCAATTGACGACTCCAGAAATACCATAACATACCATAATGCTCTTTGTTTGTCACCCCAAAATTTTGCATAACTATGGTCTTCAGTTTCTCTCGGGGCTTTTTTACGTCACATTTCCATCTATTTTTCTGGAGTGGTCAATTCCGAATATCATCACTCCAAACATTTAATTACCGAATGTCGTCACTCCGAACATTTGAATACCGAACGTCATCACTTCAAACATTTAATTACCGAATGTCGTCACTCCGAACATTTGAATACCGAATGTCATCACTCCAAACATTTACTTACCGAATGTCGTCACTCCGAACATTTGAATACCGAATGCCATCACTTCAAAGATTGAATTCCGAATGTCATTCTTCTAAGTATTTGAATGCCGAATGTCATCACTCGAAACATTTAATCACCGAATGTCGCACTCAGTGCATTTGAATACCGAATGTCATCACTTCAAACATTGAATTGCCGAATGTCGTCACTCCGAACATTTGAATACCGAATGTCATCACTTCAAACATTGAATTCTGAATGTCATTCTTCTAAACATTTGAATACCGAATGTTATCACTCAAAACATTTGAATTCCGAATGTCACTCTTCCAAACATTTGATTACCGAATTTCATCACTCCAAACATCTCAATTCAGAACGTTTTAACTCCAAACATTTTTATTTAAAATGGGGGAATTCTAACCATTTGAATTCAGATTGTTTTTGCTCGTTGCTTTTGAGTTGTTTCTGTGTAATTGCAATTGTTATGTGTTTTACTAGTTTGTAATCTAATCGTGCTATTTTTGTATTTGTTTTTCTCTTTCTCTTTTTCTTTTTCAGTTATGTCTTGAAATTCCAAATTCATTTGTATTAGGTACTTAGACAAGAAAAACAGAGGAGGACACGAAAATTTAAGGCACTTTAAAGTATGTATTGTTCTTCAACTGTTTCACGGGTACATTATGTATTTCTCTTAGATCCACGAAGTCTTCAAGATATCAGTCACTGACGCTGGAGAGTACCCTGTGTTTAATATCCACTCCAGGGTAATCCCCGGTTCCACCTGATCAGTACTCCACTCAGGAGGGCCCACTCCTAGATGCCCTTAGTTCCTTGTGAAAAGTGGGTATGGGCCTCACCCCGGAGAGTGATCGGGACTCCTGTCCAGGGTGGCTACCGCCGTACACCTCGATCTTGTCTCCCCCTGGAGGGCTTCCTCCTGGTCCCTCTATCCCTAGATTTAATCGCTTACCTGCCACCGGTATTTTACCCATTAGTTTCTTGTGTGTATTCTGTATGATATACAGCTTAGAAACTTTATGCGAAACCATCCGCCGATCGAAAGGTTTTATTAACGATTTGCTTAGTCCCTAGGCCTCATTATTCCGCGCAAATTAACGATCACTTTTAAAACCTTTATGATACAAATAAAAAGAACAAGGAAAGATGTGATGATCCTTTCAATTGCTCAAGGCAGATTTAAATTCATCTATATATGATTACTTAAAGGCCGTTATTACTGTCTGACTAGGGCTGAGTTTTCATCACACGTGGGCGAATTTCGGTGTGGTGAATAAAACTGGCACGAAGTAGAAGTGGAGCGTTTTGTTGTATGGTTGACTACGGATGTGAAAAGCAAATTTCTGAACATAGTAAACTGGCTGCCACAATGTGCATTGGTTTGCCTACTGGTGTATTGCTAAAAGTCAAATAAGTAGACTGTCACGGTGTTTCTCATTTCATGATAACGCACAAATCCTAGATACAGTGAGCCACAGCAAAGGACATCATCGAGCTGTCAAGAAGTGTAAAACCTCTTTCATAAAAAATGGCGCAAATTAATTGCACATACAAGCAAACGCTTTCACTCACCAGGTCCCGGTTGTTCAAACATTGGATAGCGCTATCCACCGGATTAATTACTATCTAGTGGATAAGTGTTAAGGAAACCAACTGCGTTATCCACTGGCTATCCAGAATAACTTTAAGTGTTTTCTTTGTACACTGAACTTCAAGCAGACTACTGCTTGAAGGGTCTATTCAAAACCACAGCAACGAAAAAGTTTTTGACGCTTGCATTACTTGCCTTTCTTGGCACTTGTGTACTTTATGATTGGTTTAAAAATCGTGCCAAATCGTGTCACATGTCAAGCCATTTAGGTAAAACCAGAAATAACCGTGGCTTCCTCCCACGTGTCCTGTGTGTTTTCTTAGATTCAGCCCGCATTCATTGTTGTTTTTCATTTAACCTATGGTTGGTCTATCGGATTGAACTGAAAGTCTTTTGTGTAACACCTGTTTGTCCATGTTACGTTTTGTTTTGTCTCTTTCAGAGTAATTTAAGTCTCCAGACGGGAAAAAGATGCCGCGAATAAGATATTTGTTGAGAGAAGCGGTTCACGAAGTGACAGTCGGTGATAACGAACCTGTTAGAATACGACACAATGTAAGATATCCTGCCATTTTCACATAGACCATAATGCACGTTGTTTACCCCAAAATACATTTTTCATGACCATTGTTTGCAGTTTTTGCTGGTTATTACAGTCATCCCAAAGAAATCGAAGACGATGGATATGCGAGATTTTGGATGTAAACAATCGGACGGTATTAGCTTTTTTTATGGATTTCTATCAGTGCTACTGGTAAAGTCTCGAGCAATATATTTAACATGAACGCTACATGCGCTTTTTATTATTTACTCCACTTATTGAAAAGGCTTTGCCTAAAATGTGACTCAAAGTTGAAAGATCATCACTTCAATTCATGAATCTTAATCTTAATCTTATCGTTCGGACCTAGTACGCAAAACTTACTTTGGTATATTATCTGCAACTTTGGTTTTAAAATCCAGCCTGTTGACCGACTATTTTTTTTTGCAAGTCAAAAGGACATATCTTGAACGCCATGTACACCAAAAATTAGCTTTCTTAACGCAAAAACTCGCGCATGTGTGAATTCAAAGTATACACAAGTAATTTAAGGCGCCATAAAGACACAACTAACAGAACAAAATTCCCGTACGTTCGCGTTAACTTGATTTTCCAGCCTTCGCTAGCATTAGGAAAACCTCGAATCGAGCTCAAGAAGGTAAACAAATCAATAAACACTGGGAAAGTTTCGTTTGTATTGTAACCTTATTTTCTTCCTGAAAATTACTTCAGAAAGTAAACCGTGCCGGACCAAGGACCACATACTGTACTCCGGTTCTCTCCTCTCCTTAAAAACCAAGAACCATCCTTTTAATGTGCTACCTCGTTTTAGCTCTCTTATTTAAATTTGTCAATCACGCTGAGGTTTAGAAGAAAATTTCCCTAATTAAGGAAGTAATGTACACAGGAAAATCACAAACTGAAGGATTCTGGTAGTTGCAGTAAGATGACGTCATCTGCAATTGTCCTATTGAAATTTGCTGTCATGACAACGGACCGGGCGTGTTAAGACCTTTATCGCAGCTTTTAGTTTTAAGGTTAAAGCAGGTTAGGGCGTGCTTGTTGCCGCTGACGTCTTCTTCTCTTTTTCTCCCTTTAGCACATAAAGTGCAGTCGAGTTAGCACAGTACTTATCAAGGCACAACAGTCAGGAGCTGCTGAACGATTTTGTTAAATGCCTGCTGGTTTTATTACTGAACTCTGGTAAAATTTTGCACACATGGATGGTGTTACACACCAAGAAAGGAAATAAAGTAGAGCTGCATAATTTTTTAGAACATTTTACATCTCACAGCCTTGAATGATAATTTACAAGGCTGGTTTCAGTGTCTCCAGGCCAAACAGACATTAAAAAAATATTGACAAGACATTTTTGTAAGTATTTTATCACTGAGATGATCATTCGCGAATTATGACGACCTGTACGTCATGTAAGACCTTATTAAAAATCCTTTAACCTTTACATTCTTTATTGATAAAGAAGTACACAAAGCACAATTTAACGATAACAAGATGCCAAAGCCATAGGCTTATCTTGTATAATATCCTGGGCCACACCCATATTACAATCTAGGGAGTGCGTCGATTTACGTTTTTGGGTCGTGGGATGGTTTTCTAGCGCTTGTTGCCCAAGGTTGTATGAATTTATTCGCCCTTGAACAACCTTAACTTTAGAGGTTTTGACTGATGATTATTTGTTTAAAAGTCAAGATTAGTGTAATTGTGTCCACATGTTTTGCCAAGTTGTGTTCTGCATTGTGGTTTTCATCATTATTTACGTTTACCGTTACAGTAAAGTCGTCGTCACGTATACATCAACATCGACATTACCATGGCAACCGAGGTTTTGTCGCCATGCTTTTTCTATATTATTGAATTGCAGCATTGCGCTCGGAATTACATAACTTGCGCATTTATTTGCTTCCTAAGCATCCTTTCGATTTACCTCGATTTATACGGATTTAAAATAAAAAGGAATACATTTCATTGATTCAAAATGGTGGATGCAAGATGGCGGATGGTTCCAGGTCCTTCTTTCATGATAATAGACCTTTTTATCGATTCGGCGGCCATATTGAATTTATTAGATTTAAGGAGTATTATGGGATGCACAGGGGGCACTCGCTTAGTATTTACGCTCGCTTTTCGGCCAAAAAGAGAACTTCACTGTATATTTCTCGGGAAAAAGGTGATCATTATCACATCCAAACACGGTACAACGATCTTTTTTTCCAATTACAATCTTTTTCTAGGAAAACGTTAAGAAAAATTGGCCCGAAAAGCGCGCGTATATATACTGAGCGAGTATATCTGACTGGGCCCATGCCCCCTGGGCATCCCATAGTAATCCCTAAATCGAATACATTCAATATAGTCGCCGTATCGGTAAAAAGGTCTATTGACGTCATCAGGACATCACTTCTATTTTTATGGGTTAGCTAACTTCTTGAATTTGTTAGACACCTTTCTATTTAAGTATATTTTAACTTTGAGGAGAAAAATTGATGGAATTTGGATTCTGCCATTAAATTAAACAAGATAACTTCATAATGATGCCAAATTACGCCATTGTGTCAATCAAGTTATACCTTGATGTCGGAAATGACGAATTCATGATTCTGTGTAATTTATTGATATGGCATCCTTTGTGTTTATGTCAACTTGTGCAAGATATTCAAACTTGCCTTAGAACCGAGAACTTTTTTCATTCATGTTATAGAAAATTTGCGTGGCTGTGTCCTTGTGGGTGTAGTTTTTCACTTTTGAGTCAGAAAGGGTGGGTAACTGAAAAATCTGGGTATCTATCTTTTGAACATATCAGATTGTAAATGATTTGTTTTTCCGAATATTTGGCTTTCGTAATTCGTTTTCATTGTTCATGATGATCAGTTCTATTGATATCTTTATTGATGTTCTACATTAACCATAAAGCAAGAGGCTGTATAAATAGAACCGTTATCGGTTTCAAAGCTGCCATCAGGTTTGGTGCTTATCACCATCCTCATTACAGGGACAAATTTTAGAACATGAGCCAATGCACACTTCCCTTTGCTCGTCATTAAAAGTTTACGTGTCTTCCGTACTCATGTTATGTAAATAAGCAGAAGGCGTTCAAACTTGAAATGTCGACATGTCAGTATCTTTGGCAGCTCATTTTACAATAAAGGTTAGCTGTAGACTCTCTTTGAACTCATTTGGTTCGCTTTGATATTTGAGGACGTCATGTGTAAGCCTCGTTGTGTGTCAGTGGCTTTAGTTTGCGCGTTTCTGGTGATAGCTATGCTTAACGCCAGAAACGCAAATGGCACAACAGCGCCTAACAACTCCGGAGTTCAAGCAACTTCGAAATGCCATAACATGTACACTTACAATAGCTTTTACGCCGGAGCGAACAACAAGATAGAAGCATTGCTTCGTGAAGTTAAGCATGAGCTGAGCGAGATTCGAGAAGAACTCAAATGCATGAAAGAAAACAAAACGATTAAGACAGGTAGGTCATTTTCATTTTTTATTATTAATTGTTTTTTTCTCTCAACAAGCACAGCTGAGTTACGTGATAAGGGTATAATAGTCCATTTTTATACTTATTTTCAATTGTCTTGACAAGGAGAGTAAAGATTTAGCAGTTCCTCTTCGATTCATGGTTAGCACCAGAAAAAATCTTCCTTGGGTTCATAATTTATTGGTTTTGTTCGGAAGACTTGATCAACAAGTTAAACAATTTTTAATTTCCGTTTCCCTTTTTCCTTATCAGTAAGACCTAGAGTATTAACGAGATTGTTGCCCTTAAATTTTAGTATATAAGAACTGCGCAGAACTCTACAAAGCTGGCAAACGAATTAGTGGCGTCTACACAATCAACCCTGATAATGACGGTGCCTTCGATGTTTATTGTGACCAAAAAACAGCCGGTGGTGGGTGGACAGTGTTCCAAAAAAGACTGGACGGCTCGGTTGATTTCTACCTCGGCTGGGACGACTACAAACAAGGCTTTGGAAATCTAAATGGTGAGTTTTGGCTTGGACTGGACAAGATTCACCGCCTGACAAAAGAACGAAGCAGGCTTCATGTGGATCTTGAAGACACAACTGGAAAAACAGCTTACGCTGAATACGACTTTTTTGGTGTTGCAAGTGAGAGAAGCAAATACAAGCTGAGTCTTGGAAAATACTCCGGTAAGTCTTTTAAGCGGTTGCAAAAAGAAATAATTGAGATGTAAGTTTTTATGATTGGTTTTGTGACGGAAAGTTTTTCCTTTTGAAACGAATTAAAGGTTTTGCGGGAAACGGTACCTAACTCTCGATAAAACTGGGAGAAACTAGACTCAAATGGCAACTCGCTTGTGGGGAAGAGCCGTCACTTCTCTCTAGGACCGGGACCAAACCCGCACTAACTGGTACACGTAGTAGATAAAACAAAACTGAGCTTTGGTTCCAACAATGTTTATTCTTCTCGGTACATCAACTACACTGTAGCAATAACTCTAGTCATACTTGGCGAAGTAATCAGTAATCCATCCGTGACGTAATCGAAAAATAGTAAAAACTAGTCGGGTTACTTATGTATGACGTCTACAACCATTTAAGACAAAATTAGTACAATAGAAATATAAACAGAAATTTCTTACAGTTAAATGAAGACTAAAAGCAAAATCTATTTTTCACCTGAAGTCTTTTGTTACTGTTACTATTTTGACAAGTAGAAGTACTACTAAAATCAGGTCAGCAAAATTGCCAGTATGTACCAAGTATTAGAATAAAAACTCTGAATCGCACATTACGAGTCTTCATAGCCAATAACATCGCAACTTAATTGACAGACGACCAAAAACATCGCGACTTAATTAACTGACCAATCAGGTCAATATATTACCAGAGTTTAATACCATCGACTGACGTGATACAACTCATTTTGACTCTGAAGATGACTACCGCACAGGTTGTCGTAACGTCAGTCACTGTCAACAACAACAGTCCTATTCACGACTATGTTCAACCGGGCGATCATACTCAACCCGTTTATTAGGATAAGTTAAGTAGCGGCTGTTCAAACAGGAAGAAGTGGAGACCAATTTCTATTTTCCCTTGAACAAAAACAGATCTATTACAAGTCAGCAAAACTTCTCAAGAGGGTTTAGGGCCTGGGTCAAAGGTGTCTTCGGAAATATCTCTTTCTAGGAGACTTAAAACAAAATGAAACTTTCCCCAAAAGTAAATCTTGAGGTTTTCGTATGTGTTAAAGGTTAGTCAAGGTCACGTGAACGTCATGTAACCAAAAACTGAAAATGAAAGAAATTGGCGAATTGGTGGGGAATTTACTTGGTTTGGATAAATAAGTTGGCCTTTCTATTCAAGATTAAATTTGGGCATTTTAAATGATATTTACTCTCATAAGTTTTTTTTTTGTTGAAGTGCAGTGGCTGGTCATTCCAAACGTGAAATGTTAGAAATAGTTAATATGAATTAGAAAAATCTTATTGCTCGATTTCTTTTCTTAAAACCTTCGTCAATTTGAAAATTTTTTAAGATTTTTAGCAGAATGGTCTCGTGACGTATCACAAGACTTATTAACACAATGTATATACTTTAAAATGTTAAGTGCAGTGAGTTATTTATGTGTGAGAAATTTTGATTCAGCTGCATAATCGGGGGCTAAGAAATAAGCATGCAATAAATCATTTTATTATGTAAACACCAATGAAATAACAGGTGAGCTTTCGCGCGAAAACATGATATCTTCACACGTGAAAATAACATGTTATCTTCACTTGTGAAAAGATCACCGTTGCTATGGCTACATAATTAATCGTGCCTTTCACACCTAAAAACTATTCAAGTGAAATGGTTTGGTATTTTATTGGTGTTTATATAGTAAACAGAACATTACATGGCTGCCTAGAGATAGGAATTTTCTCTTCTCGTGTTTAAAATTGAAAACAATGCTTAGTAACTATAAACTGACATTAGGAGCATCATGCATTATGGGAAATGTGGAAGTGGCGTATTGCCGTTTTGGAAAGTCTTGTCACCGAACAGTTTTTCCAAGTTCACCCTTCTTGTTGTTTCACGGTAAGTTTGATAAAATGCTTTCGGAGAGATATTTGTTTGATAAGAAGCTATGATTCTGTCAATTTAATTACAAGTAAATTTCTCGCTAACGTCAAGTTCCTTGGAGAAAAAGACGGGTTTATATAGGCAATATTAACCCAATAAACTACACAGCTCTGACAAAGCCTCGTTTCTCTTTCCTTGAAGGTACTGCCGGTGACTCGCTTTCATATCATCGTGGAATGGCGTTCTCTACCAAAGATCGAGACAACGACTTGAATGGCGGCGACTGTGCAAACCGTTGCAAGGGAGGATGGTGGTTTAATTCGTGTCTTGATTCAAACCTGAATGGCCTCTATCACCACGGGAAACACCGTACGTCATGGGAGGGCGTCAACTGGAATAAATGGAAGGGCCACAGCTACTCCGCTAAACGAGCTGAAATGAAAATCAAACCAGTTAAAGCCTAAAGCTACCTTCTCTTTTTTTCTGCTCTAACTTAATCGATATAAAGGACGCGCAACATTCAGTAGATGAGTTACGGTTTAACCATTCTGATCACATCGTTGAATGCAAAATCAGTATAGACAATTAAAAATTTTGGCTTTTAAACTCTCTCAGTACAGTGTTCTCCTGTTACACTAGTGAAATGTTTGCCCCGGATTCGAGTCAGGGACTGACGAATCAGGTTGGACAAGTGAACTGCCGGTGCTTGCCTGGGGGCGGGGAGGGGGGAGGGTAGAGGGGGCGACTTATTTTTTTCAGCCTTAAGCCCACCCCACTGGTCGCAACTCTGAAAATGCATCACGTCACCTCTCAATTAGGATTTCCCTCTTAGACTATTCGTGGTCTTTTGGGTTGGATGAAGAGAAGTGTGGTACGCATTGTCCAAAAAGCCTATTTTCGTAACTCGCGTAATCCAGCACACTCTAAATCAGTACCATACAACAATCCAAGTACGTTGTTTCGCACGGAAAGCAAAAGTAGATTGACACGGGTGGATTTATGGGCATGTTCGTTTTCGTTTGCTCTGCGGCTCTAGCCTGTGCCAGGCTCTCAGTCACGATCTTTGCACATACATGTATAAACTATCTAGGCCTGCATCGAGCAGGCCGCTCATTGAGCTCCGGATATGTATACTTTAGGACCTTTACGACCTTTTCTTTCGTAACGTATTTATCCCATTATTATTCTTTAACGGCAGTGGCATGCACTCATTGATTAACAATGCCGTAACAAAAAGCAAAAATGGAAAGCAATGTCCCAACAGCCGAATCTACGTCCTGTCAAAAATGGACAAGCATGACAAGCTGAACGTTAAAAAAGAAGTAATACGTGACAAGTTTTTACTAATCCTCTTTATCTTAGTGTTTAAAGCATTAAAAGCGGTTAAGTTGTAAAATAAGAAACAGGACGAGAAATGTGCCATTTTCCAGGTTAAAGGTCAAGTCATTCAACAGCAACTCCACTTAATCGATAATCTCAGCAGTTTACATATTTTTCCTCCAGTCTAGTCTTTCCCCGTAGCTCCGGGAAGAGATTTGATGGGCGATTTGATGATAACGATCTTCCCTGCGGAAGAGAGTGATTGGTTCTTCTTCTTAAACGAAATAAGCCTTTTGCAACACAGCTAGGGTCACAGGGTACAACTGATAGTCACGCTGGCGAGAAAACAATGTAGTGAACCAAGAAAGAGGATTGTCACATGTATCGTCTAAAATGATCATTTCTTTTCAAGGACCATTGCGTTGTTTGCTCACAAGCGTAGCTAAATCTGTAGCATTTCAGTTGACGGTTTGTTAAAATTAACAACACAGCATAGGATTTGGCATGGCCACAGGAACTGCCATATACTGTGTAACTGAGTACATAACATAGATAATAGAAAGAGGAATGATTAACATTTAAAACTGCATTGTTTACCCATAGCAAAACCGTGCAGTAAGGCATTTTTCACGAGGACGTCACTTTACTACAAGTGATCAAAATACTTCCGGGTTTTCCTTTCGAGTGCAGATTAAATTTATAATTATGACCACAGCCGATTACAAAAAAAGACAAAAAAAAGAAATCAGTTCCCTGGTTGAAGTCGTAGAATAAAACTATTGTGAGAACGTCCTGTTAATGCTAATGATTTCCTTTTTAAATCGATCGAAAAACTTGAACTGCCACCCATTTTTCATGTGCACTTTAATTCTAACTTCCATCCTTAAGCTGAAAAATGGGTGGGAATTAAGTGAAAGTATATTTTGTGTTTCAACATTAAAGGTCGTTTAATATATTTCCGTTTGCGTATATCGTGTAAATCGCGTGTATTGCAGCATGCTTCTTTATTCCGGAGTATAAAACAGAGCGAGACTCGGAAGACTGTTCAGTGTTTTGCAAAAGTGATTTATTTCTCGTTAGTGAAAAGCAGAGATTTAAACGAGAACGAGTAGGCTAATCATGGTTTATCGTCGTTCACTTTGGAGTCTTTGCAGTCTTCTGACTGTGATAGCTTTACTAAATTTTGCCAAATCAAGCATAATAGCAAACAACACCGCAGTGCGTAGCCCCGACGCGGGTTCTAAATGTCATGTATACAACACTTACAACTACTACAACAGCCACTTAAACACGGGGTCGAACAAGAAGATGGAAGCACTACTTCATCGAGTACTGAATGAGTTAAGCGAGATAAGGGAGGAGATTACGTTATTAAAAGCAAACAAAACGACTGGTAAGTACGTGTACAAAGAGTGCGCACCCACCGCGCACGTAGAAGATAGGAGTTCTTTGATTTGTCTTTGTTTTGCTGTGTTTTGTTCGCTACTTATTTATTTAATGATTCATTTCTAGCTGTAACCTTGCCCCTCGTGTCAGCCATCGATTTGTTTCAAGTTCTTACTTTGCAGTCTTTTTTCCATTCCCTGCCCCCCGGCATTCCGAAAATTGCCCACCCCTGGAACCCCTTATCGACGACAAATGCCTTGATTTATCTACAAAATAGAGATGCGTAAATTGATTCCGTGCCAGGAGGACGTTTTGAACAGACCTTAAATGCTTTTCTTGAGTTTAATGAACGTTGAAGGAGACTACATGATTGAAAAGTATAATAAAAACACACGCCGCACTTTATTTGAAAAAGAAACTCTGTGATCTGATGATGGACAAATAACTCTACCCGCACTTTCTTGATAGAGAGAAGTTAACAAACAGCGGACGGAACAGTAGATTCATCGCTTGACAAAAGAGCGAAGCAGGCTTCATGTGGATCTTGAAGAGACGACTGGAAAAACAGCTTACGCTGAATACGACTTTTTTGGTGTTGCAAGTGAGAGAAGCAAATACAAGTTGAGTCTTGGAACGTATTCGGGTAATACATAAAGCCTAGCACCATACAAACATATAAGGGCAATTAAAATTTTATTCCTAAAATTATAATAATAATAATAATAATAATTAACAGTTATTCTTCTCGGACTTGCCGGATATGAGCTGATATATATAACCAACGAGGCCGTGGTTATTATCAGCTCATATCCGGCAAGTCCGAGAAGAATAACTGTTTTAGTAAATTTTCAAGCAGTCCAATAACCGGAAATTGCCAATTGCGAAAGTTGTTTATAAATATTTTTTTGCATTTAACACACACTTACCAATAAAAATCTTCAGTCCATATTTTGTTGACCTTTTGGTGTTAATTGGGGTCGCATTGTCTACAATTCTCTTGAATTCTTCGGGTGAAACCTCCTCAAATCGTGACATTTTCTTTACCGACGACGCCGCGAAAAAATTTTTTCCGACCTCCAAAATTTCAGCACAAGAAATTCGCCAGCAGTTTTTCCTTATTTGGTCAAACTTAACGATAATGGCTCATATCATGGGCTTAGGGAACCAATCAGAAAGCTGGAAAATCATTATCCTGAGCTAAAAATTTACTAATTATTATTATTATTATTATTATTATTATTATTATCATTATTATTATTATTATTGTTATTATAGATTTAAACTACCTCTACTATATAACGGTCGAGAGGTCTTCCAAAAATTATAGCCGGAAAAAGAACAGCTTTGGATTTGACCCATTCAGAAAATTCATGATAGAGAAACCACAGATAGGGAACATAAGTAGAAGAGAAATTTCGTACTTTGTGACAAAATGACATTATTCCCTTGAATCACACATTTCTCTTCGCCTGTTCTTTCACTTCTTTAACTTTGCAGGTTATTGTTTAGACTTACTTCTATGGGAAAAGTTCGATAATTAAGATAATTAGGATAATTAAGCTTAAATTATTTTAAAGTAAAGCCTGGTCAACAGTAGAACTGGAAACGTTGATTTCCTGGCCAGCAAGTTACATGATTCTTCGGCATGGTTCGATAGACCTCTCTTTCCTCTGCGCAAGTTGATTGATTGTCAAAGTTGTCTGTGAGCGTCAATGAAGACGTCAAAAGTGCTACAAAGGGACACTTTGTTCGCTGACACGGGACTGGTCACTGGCAACTGACATGTGAATGTGTTCAGTATGATAGACTCCAATTTTGAGGTTTACTGGAAAATAATGTGAACAGGCTAACCAGTTTCCAGGTTGTCGCAAGTTTGCCAACAGCCCTACCAGCCTCGCCCGTCCTCTATATAAAAACCTCCTGTAGTTGTAGATCTTAAAGATCAGACACGCTTATGAGTGTTGAATTCCGAATTATTTTTTTCTTTGTTTGTTTCCTTTATTTCCCTGAAGTAATAGCCAGCTGTTTTATTCATTTTTTTTTTCATAAAAAAATATAATTTTACCAGATAACTAAGCTAAGTCGAACAATCTGCCACTTGCGAATTACTCTCTCCGGATGTGACAACCGGCAGTAACAGTGAGAGAGTTGTAATTCTCTTTGTCTTGCTTCACTAAATATTAATGTAGCACGAATCTTCTCATCTAGGAACCGCGGGTGACTCGCTTTCATATCATCGTGGAATGGCGTTCTCCACTAAAGATCGCGACAACGACCTTGGTTCAAACAGCTGTGCCATACGCTGTAAGGGAGCTTGGTGGTATCAGTCCTGTGTTGATTCAAATTTAAACGGCCTCTACCATCACGGGACACACTCTACGTCATGGGAGGGTGTCAACTGGTATAAATGGAAGGGCAACAGCTACTCCGCTAAGCGAGCTGAAATGAAAATCAAACCAGTTAACACTTAAAGCTTCCTTTTTCTACTTCTTGAGTTCTTCCGAGGCTTTGATGTAGTTGATGCAATACATGGGCGCACTTGATTTAGTAGCTCAGTGACTCTCACTGTCGGGATCAGTGAACGGGTTTATTTTGATTAAGTTACTTGGAGTAAGTAATCAGTCATGCCTAAAAGCGGAGCTGCTGCTTAATACAAACCATCGACTTCAATCAAAATAATGAATACCTCTGGCTCAAAAATGAAAGGAGCTAGGAGCCGTCAAAAGGAGGAACTCCCAGGATACAGTTTATCATTTCACAGCGTTTTTATAAACCGGTCTATTTTAAACATCTTTAAGAGTACTTTTTCTCTCGTATTGAATATCCGCTCCGTATGTGTGCACATTTCGAAAAATAAAATATGAAAAAAATAATAATGATAAAAGACAAAAGAAAAAGAGTTCTCAGTAATGACTCAAAACTGCCATGTTCTGGTCTTTATTTTTTGATAGGCACGTGGATAGTTTAATGTCCAAACAAAACGTCAAAAACACGAACATCGTAACTTACAATCTTCATGCTCTCTTTAGTCTATAAATGCGCATGGCCTTGAATTGGTAGACCCCCGACCTTTATTGTGAATATGACTATCGTAAATGCATGTTACGTTACGTTCTAGCTGTTATACGGTGATTCCTATTTTAAATCCATCCGCATGTACTTTTACCAATTCTGTATTACTGAAATTTGAAATGGACGGCTATATTTCTCCTTAACCAGTGATCAGGCTAAGAAAGAACGCCTGATGATCACTGGTTAGTTATCCTCAGAACGGAATCCAGGTGGTGTGAAAAGGAGTTTCCGTATAGTGCAATGCTATTTTTTTTAAGATTAATTGTTAGGAAAGTAAAGTGACAACTACACAACTATATAAAGTTCTTGTAGCGCTAGTACTGTGTTGGCCGTTTCCATATGTTTCTAATTACTCAGCAATTGGGTAATTTGGGTAAGAACGGCCTTCCAGATAGGAGATAAACTGTCAGCACTCTTAAGGTTAGACTGCAAAACAGTCCGTATTCTTCTCACTACTTCTATGAGAAACGCTGTTAGGCAAGAAAAGAGAATCTTAATCATAATATTGGGGCTAAACTTACAACAAGTCGACGTTACGAGGTTTTTAGCGAGCGGAGCGAGCTTCTAGGCCGCGAAATGGCCAAGAGAGAGACTAAGTCGCGAGAGGTCTTTGTCCCGCGCCATATTAAATCGGACGAAGGACGTTTTTGAAAGTCTAGTCTGCCTTAAACAGGGTATATAATTTTGTGCAAGTCTGTACTAATTATAAACAGGGTAATACAAAACCTGCATGACTGATTTTGTCTGCTGACCGAAGTTTGTTTGTACTCCAAGAGGTAGGAAGGAAATGACGATAAATGGCTTTAAAATAAGGCACCGTGTACTTTGTCCTAAATATAAGAGTAATAAAATTAAGGGTGTTGTCCTTAACAGGGTATTTATTTTAGGGTTTTTTGTCCTAAACTGCATCAGGGTTTCCCCTATACCCAAATATTGGTCGAGCAACTCCCTCTCGGGACATGTTTTTCTTCCACTCTAGTAGTTCTCGGTAGCTCCTGGGATAGATTTGTTGATAACCTCTAGTCTTTTCTGCTTCTCCCGCCCTTCAGACTCAACGGGAGCCAGTTTCAGATGTTCTTGTTCTCCAACCGAAATAGGCCTTATGTAACACTGCTAGGGTCACGGGGCAGAACTGATAGTCACGCTGGCGAGACTATCAAACATGTTTATTTCTTTTTAAGGAGTACTGGATTGTTTGCTCACCACTTGTGGCTAAATTTTTTTAATGTAGCATGTCAGTGTGACGGTTTGTTTAAATTAACATAGTATAGAATATGCCGTATTTGGCATGGCCACAAAAACTGACTTATATCGTAAATGAGTACACATAATAGTGATTGGAAAATAATAATATCCCCTGTCATAACAAAACCTGTCGCTGAAGCCTTCAGCCATGACTACAACTCACCTGACAACTGACCCCAGTGACCAGAACTAGGAAGAATTCCGGATTTGCTTTCTTGGATCATTGGTTCTGTTGGCTAGGATCATTTGGTGTTGATGAAAAAATTTAAATGAGAAAGAAAGAAGAAATTAAATGAATTCTCTGTTAGTTGTTGGAAAATGACGACATCTTGAAAATTTCCTATTACTTCGATATTGAAAAAGGGAAGAAGGATCCTATCAGGTGATAGGCTCCTGAGGGAGTAATTCTTTATCTAAAGCAATCGAGACTCTTGACATGGAGTTTCCTTTCATCTTTTTCACACATTAATTCTCCTCTCCTCCAACCTAAAAATAGTATACCAATTAGGAAACACTACACATATTTAGCAAGATCTAGCCTGCGAGAGCATGCGGTTTTTTCGGCTCTAGTTTCTAGTTTCACCCGCGGAGGAAGAAAAGCGACGACCGGAAATACGTCTGCGGTTCGCAGGCTAACACATTTCCTGACCCGCTGAAACAGAGAGTACACGATACAGTATTTAGTGATAAAGCGAAAAACTTCCTCGTCATTGAAAAGCTGATTTACGAGCGAGAAAGAACACGCTGATCATGGTGTTCCGCCGTTTACTTTCGATTCTTTCTTTATTAATAAGCGTTATTGCTAAGTCAAATGTAACACCAAACAACTCGGCAGTGCTCGGGGCAAATGCGGATTCTAAATGTCATTCCTACAATACGAATTATAATTACAACTACTACAACAGCCCTTTAAGTGCTGGGTGGAACAAGAAAATGGAAGCCCTGCTTCATCGCGTTCTAAATGAGTTAAGCGAGATGCGAGAGGAAATCAAGTTTTTTAAAGGCAACAAAACGATCGGTAGGTACAAATATATTAATAGTAATTGAATTACTTGCTGCTTGTTTATATCTTCTAGAAAACAAGAGATTCAAATAATTTCTTATTCTCCCAGTTTAAAAAATTTAAGAAGTTGTTTAATAAAACCATGCAGCTGCGAATCGATGCAAATACCGCTGGACAAAGGCAAAATTCACATCTAATTTCAAAGCATAATATAAAATTTTCTCCTTCGTGTCAGTTATATTAGCGGAAGATTAACATTTTTTTGAAGCTTTAAATCCGCAGTTGACAATTCCGTTCGTGCTGATTGTTTAATACGCATCGTTATTGCGCACCTTAACCCTCGGACGTACAAGCGGGGGCGGGAGGGGCGGGAGGGGGAGGAGGGGGTGGATCCTCATAAGGCTTTTCCGATTTTTTTTTCCTAGAGAATAAAACATCAGCACCTGACGTTTTCAGTAGCTGTTCGTTCCTCCCTCGCGCACACTTTGAGACAAGTTTAGTGATGGTCTTTTGCCATCGTTACGAGATATGACGTCATAAGTAGCAGGTGGTCAAGCCAATTTCGGGTGAAAATACATGTTTTTTCAACTCCTTTCAACAATAAAAGTAAATCTTGTGGCTAAACTAATGCAAAGTGCTTATTTATGTGTTATTTTTCATGTAAAGCACAAGACTTAACCATTTCTTGCAGTTTTAACCTGATTTATAATTCTTGGTAAAATCCAAGATGGCGACCATTGTTGGCAACGTCACTGGCCTCCAGCAGCGCCACCACCCCTAAAATATACCTTATCTTGTTAAGAAGATCAAAAGCTTTCCACTAAAGGTAAAATCGTTTCAAAATACTGCTACATATTAAATACTCCCGGGAGGCGTTCCATCCACTCTCCCCCTCCCTTGTACCACGGTGGGGGTATGATTTTTTCCAAGGATAAAGAATAAGAAGAGAACGACGCAAAAGCCTATGGTTCTCATGACTAAAAGAAAAGTTAATGGCTTTTCTTGTAAAAAACAATACAATTAATAATTTCATCCTTAGCAGTTTACAAGAATTGTGCCGAACTCTACAAAGCTGGTAAACGGAACAGCGGTGTCTATACAATCAACCCCGATAACACAGGTGCCTTCGACGTTTATTGTGACCAAAAAACAGCCGGTGGGGGGTGGACAGTGTTCCAAAAGAGACTGGACGGCTCTGTTGAGTTCTACCGTGGCTGGGATGACTACAAACGAGGCTTTGGAAATCTGAATGGTGAGTTTTGGCTCGGACTGGACAAGATTCATCGCCTGACAAAAGAACGTAGCAGGCTTCGTGTAGATCTTGAAGACACGACTGGAAAAACCGCTTACGCTGAATACGACTTTTTCGGTGTTGCAAGTGAGAGAAGCAAATACAAGCTGAGTCTTGGAACATATTCGGGTAAGTTGTTTTAAGGTGGCTCTTACAAAAAGCATAGCACCGTAATGAAAACATAAATTAGAAAAAAAATCACAACTACCGTTAATCCAATCAACACCTCTTGAGGACACGAATTCACTACCATGAATTACTTGCCACACGATAGGAAAAAAGCTTGCCTGGCCCCAGGCCTCATTATGCCGCGCGGCCAAAGCGTTTCGGGCCACGTGGTCCAAGGCAAGAAAAAAAACGTCTTATTCTGAATACGATTCTTTGTTGTTGCAAGTGAGAGAAGTATATACAGCGATTTTTCTTATTAAGTAGGTTTGTTAAAGGAGTTCCATTTTTCAATGGAATGTATACGAACGAAGTTCCTTTTCTGTCATAAGAATCATTTAAAAGGGTAAGGTGTTGGACCTCGGGATGGAGCCTCCTCGTAGGCCGTAGAAAACATGAGGGAGGTTAAGCAAAAACGTTTTTAGCGACACACGTCAACCGGAATTGAGGCCTTGTCCTTTTTTGTATGCCTTGACGAATTACCCTGACGTTACCAACTTTGTATTGCAAAAGTGTATGTGTCTTTACTCTTCTTACAGGGACGCCTTGCCGGTACATTTGGGCAAAACCACTGAACAAGAACTCAAAAAAGTGCACTTTGGGTTGACGTGTGCTACTTAAAAACGTTTTTACTTAAGCTGATCGTAATGCAGATCCCCACTGTTGGGTAGCCCTGGAGCCCGACCGCAGGGGCATGTGGTTTTAACAAGACATATCATCGTTTTTGTTTCAATTCGCGCGCTTGACTTTCCGCGGAGAGACTTCAATAGAAATGGACATACAAAACTATCAGTGTTTTTGTCAAAAACGAAACGGCAGCAATTTTCCGTGTTCTTTATTCTTATGGCCTATAGAAATGACGTCGACGACAAAATATGCGAAACGTTATTTCCATTGGAGTTTTGAACATTCTGGTGTCCTTTCTGTGGTTGGATATAAGAGTACAGACCTACAGACCATGGGCAATTCTTGTCGATATGTTAATCATGAAAATACTTTCCCGAACTACCATAGTTTGAAATAAGCATTTCGTATAATTTCTGGTTTTGTGTCGTTCTTATTGTTAATTGCCCTTGGCAAATAAACCCTTGTAAACGTTACTTTCAGGAACTGCTGCTTAAGCAGCATACGAAACGTGACGTTTATCAAAAAATGCATTTAACCAGAGCTTGTTTTATATACTGCTGTTTGTGGTGAAGTTGTGGGGTAGCTGTTTACGAATAGTCCTACCTAGAAATGAAATAATCGAAGTGTCTCTGCTTGTAACACTTGATCAATGGAATATTTTTTCTTTAGGTACTGCCGGTGACTCGCTTTCATCTCATCGTGGCATGGCTTTTACAACCAAAGATCGTGACAACGACCGTTACCACAGCAACTGTGCCACAATTTACAAGGGAGCCTGGTGGTTTAAAAGCTGCCACTATTCAGACTTGAATGGTCTCTATCTCCACGGGCAGCACTCTAACGCATGGCAAGGCGTCAACTGGGGTCTCTGGAAGGGCTCCACATACTCCGCTAAACGAGCTGAGATGAAAATCAAACCAGTTGATACCTAGAGCTAACCCTTAATCGTTCTATTTTCTGCTGTGATATAATCGATACGATGTACGCATATTTCTGTACGCATATTTTCCCTTGCATGAAGATATTTTGTACTTCGCTCGCCCAATAACTTCTCTAATAACCACAATAATTATTCATTCAAAAGATTTTTCCGTTTCTGATTGGCTAAGATCCCACGCGTAATTCATCATAATCAGCTATTGTCGACCAAATATGGAAGAATTTTGCGATATGTGAAAATGACGTCAAAAGTGCAGCAAAATTGCCAGATTATTGAACCGTTAACCGAGAAGACCTTGGGACGAGGTCAAGTTTGTTTGGTTTTGACGAAATGGGGCAACTTTTCACTCGTTTCAAGGGTAAGAAAAACGCGAACTATTGTCTAAGTAACATAGCAAGAACAGCAAGAAGACAACTCGACGGACGACATCTGCTTTTTGGAGTATATTCGCAGACCTGAACAATCCTTTATCTCCTAAACTTGCCGATAAACATGCGTTATCGCAGATGAACTTAGTATCGACGGAGGTAAGCATGTTTTAGCTTGTTTCTAAAGTAGGAAAGCTTAGGAATAATTTTGAATGAATAATACAACAATTGTTTACTCGGCTTTCGTATCGCCCGAAGAATTATGGAAATCTCGGAGGGTGTTATCCGCCAAGGCAGTATTCCTCGATCTCTATAATTCTTCAGATAATACTCACCCTCATTCAATAATTGTTAATTATATGGCAATAATGTTTTTATTAACTGAATTCTCAAGGCAAAAATGCCCTTTGCAGCTAATCATTCACTGGGATGAATTTAAGGCAAAAAGGCTTACATCATAAAATGGCCATTCCTTTCCTTGCCTTCCAGTATGGCGTTTTTGTAACGCTGGAATGATTAGCTGCCAAGGGCCTAAAGGAACACTCTGATTGGCTGTATAACGTTCAGGATCTTCGGTGCGGACCGTCACCACGGAAGTCATTTCGCATGTTTTTATAGTTCTCCCTGGAAAATTGAAACCTAAAAACACAAATGACGTTTTGATTACAGGGAATGTATTGCAATAATACCTTCAAAATCGGACTCAAAAACAGGAAGCAAGAATGGACGGAGGTGGACGCTTTCAGTTATTTCAGGAACCGAAACCAGGTGATCTTAGAAAAACGTCTGATCTGATTTTTTCAGTGAGCTCAGGCTATACTACAGTAGAATCCAGGTAACTCCAACTCCCCCACTAACTCGCACTTAAGTGCTACTTCCCATGATTTCAGCGGTGGATCCAGACCTCCAGATAAAGCGATGGCCCCGTCATCCAGACCGTGACATAATGGGGAGGGGGGGGGGGGGGGGGGGTTGGGAGGCGGTTTTAAAAAAACTTTTCTTCGGCCCTTCGGGCATCAGTTTGGTCTAAAAATACGGGGGCCCAGGCCCCTCTGGCCCCTCCCCTGGATCTGCCACTGGATTTGACCCCCCTTTTCAGTCATTTTTACTTGGATTTGTTCTCAGTTACCTATTTTTTAACTAAATGTGATAAAAACCCAACTGTTATCTGTAAACTGTTACGTACATCAAGGGGATCTTCCTATAAAAAGCTCAAGAGAGCTTGCTGAGATCCCTGGCCAGTAGAGTTGTGACTTCTTACTGTAAGTGTTATGGTAAATCAAAATTGATACAATAAGGTTGCCTTTAATCTGATTACTCGAAATCTCCGCTAACTCAAACTTAACTTCGTTTTCCGTCAATCAAAGTTTACCCCGATAACTCGAATTCTGGAGTTTGAACTTACCACTGACTGATGCAATCCCATTAGCTCCTTTTCGGTCGTCTGATCGGTAAAAACAGTAAAAAAGCTGTTCTTTCTTGATTAGGTAGAATGTTCTTCTTCGGGTGGACGAACGTAACAGATTCCGGTAGTGGATTTTTGGTATTTTTGCAAGCCGACCAATAAAAATCAAGGAGAACAATGCAACCGTTGATAACTTTAACACCGTCTGAACTTACCTGACCTCTCAAAAGAAGCCCTCAAATTTATGAGTATTATTGGTCCGTTTGCAAGAAACCTTGTTTTCAAAAAACGTTGTGATTGGATGATCTTTTTCCAAGAACCACTATTCGAGTAGTTGCAATGGTTGTACTGTTATTACCATGAAAGAATGAAATGAATTCTGCTTTTCTGTTGTTTTAACATTCAATTTTATATGATGACACCATTTTGAAGATGTCCTATTATACCTTAGACCGGCGATCAAGAATCCTTGCAGTTTCTTTCATTCACCTTGTGAATTGAAATTTTTTATTCTACATTTCAGCCTAAAATATAGATAGGAAACATTCTGAACACTATATTCTGAATTTAAACAAAACAGAGAATTTAAACAAGAGCTTGATTTGAAGGTTTAAGTCGTAAAAGCCGATCAAATTCAACCTCGTCCCTAGGGTCTTCTCGTTTTCCAAGACCCTGGGGACGAGGTTGCTGTCCCAGGGTCTAAGCTTTCCTTTCGCTATTACGTTGACATGGGCATCCCCGCGTTTTGGCCATCCCCATTCCTACGGGCACCCTCTTCTCATATTACCTTAGCGATTTGGGTTAGGGTTAGGGTCAGGGTTATAGGGTATGCCCATATCACTAGGGTTTTGGATATGGGTATGCCCAAAACGCGGGGATACCCACATCACAGTAACACCGCCGCCATATTGGAAAACGAGAAGACCCGGGGGACGAGGTTCGAGAAAATTTCACATGCAGCATACCAGCAAGCACCTCTGCGAAAACCGTATTTACTAATAAAGCGAGAAATTCCTCGTCTGCTCAAATCTGAGCATCTAGGGAAAAAGAAAAAGTTGAACATGGCTTACTGCCGTTTGCTTTTGAGTCTGCTGTTTCTGATGCATTTGTTAAGCGTCACCAATTCAAGCGTGATACCAAACAACTCGGCAGTCCGGCGCCCTAGCTCTGATTCTAAGTGTCCTGTATATAACACCTACTACAACAGTCATTTCAACACAGAATTGACTGACAAGAAAGTAGAAGCACTTCTTCATCGAATACTGAAAGAATTAAGCGAAATGAGAGATAAGATGAGGTCTTCAAAAGGAAACAAAACGGCTGGTAAGTATTCAAAATATACAGCGCTTAAATCCGCCAATTATCCAAAAAATAGTATCCCCACAATTTAGAAAAAAAAAAGAGAAAAGTTCTTTCATTTGCTTAGGTTAATTTTACTTCACAGTATAAGAACAAAAAAGTTCTTAAAGTGTGCTATATGACACATTTATATTATACGGACTTCCGAGTCGTGCAGCTCCGAATACCAAAGAAAAGAAAAAGTCACGTTTTACTTTAAGTTATAAGAAACAACCTTGACCTTCGTGTCAGATAGCCGGGGATTAACATTTCAATGAAGCCTTTAAATCCGGGGGTGCAAACAAACTCATTCGTATAATGCGCAACGTTACTGTGCACCTAAAGGATACATAACAGTTTCCCTCTCCGCTCCATCCTCGGAGGCCCAGGAGCAGTCAGTCGGGTCAGGAGAAAAGACGGGCCGAAAGTTTTCAAAATTTTGTCCCGCCTTTTCTCCCGACCCGACTTACTGCCCCTGGGTCTCCGAGGATGTCTCTCCTCCTCAGAGGCTCCCACTAGGTACAGTGGCAGATCCAGGGGAGGGGCCCGGAGGACCCGCCCCCCCCCCCCCCCGTTATTTTTAGACCAAACTGAGACCCGTAGGGCTGAAAACATTTTTTTTGGAGACGCCCCCCCCCCTCCCCCCCTTATCGCAAGGTCTAGATCCTGCACTGAGGTATTCCAATGAAAATAGAAATATTGAAATAGTAAGGGCATGCATGGTACATTTTCATTCCTCCCTCTCCTCAACTTCCCAATAACAGTTGGGAAAACTCTGGGGAGGAGAGGGATAGGAGTGGAGTAACCCAGAAGGGCAAAACGTGAAACTATATCGAAAAATAGTGGCTGAAAAAAAACTATGCAAATATTTATCATATCTTTAAAGTTTACAAGAACTGTGCCGAACTCTACAAAGCTGGTAAACAGAAAAGTGGTGTCTATTCCATCGACCCCGACAACAACGGTGCCTTCGATGTGTACTGTGACCAAAAGACAGACGGTGGGGGGTGGACAGTGTTCCAAAAGAGACTGGACGGCTCGGTTGATTTCTACCGCGGCTGGGAAGACTACAAACGAGGCTTTGGGAATCTGAATGGTGAGTTTTGGCTCGGACTGGACAAGATTCATCGCCTGACAAAAGAACGAAACAGGCTTCATGTGGATCTTGAAGAGACAACTGGAAAAACAGCTTACGCTGAATACGACTTTTTTGGTGTTGCAAGTGAGAGAAGTAAATACAAGTTGAGTCTGGGAACATATTCGGGTAAATTGTGCTTTTACAAAAAATCATTCCATAGCTCTATCATCGGATTTAATTTTTCTTTCGTTTTTTCTTCCTTTTTTCTTTTTTAACTACTTTTAATTCAATCAGCACTTCTTATTGCAATATCCATTCACTTCATTACCAACCTGCAAAACACAAACAAACAAGCAAGCAAAATCCGCTTTAAAAAGTTTCAAAGTTCATTTCTACGATGCCATGCAAGTTGTTGAAACATTGTCACTTGAGTTGGGGTGAAGAATTAGCCTTTCTCTTACACATTATTCATTTCAAGTTTTAAGTTTTAAGTTTATTGTTTGCCAGAACTAAATACTTAAATATGAAGAGCCAATTTCGAGGAAGCGCAAATAATCGAATGTATGCCAAATTCGACCATCGAACCTACTCGAACTCAGTCAAAGTTCGATTGGGTTCGATTACTAACATTTTTTTGTGAGAGTTTGATTATGTTCGATTATCGAATTTAATCGAACCTTATCGTTCGATTAAGTTCAATTAAGTTCGATGAAGTGGATTAAAAGTTCCGGCATATACACAGAACGTTTGACAAAAATGACACTTCCCCCTTGAATTTGAACATTTCTCCTCGCATGTTCATTCTATTGGAAGGAATCATTAGGTTCAATAGGGATCATTTAGATGGGGAGTTTAGCAGAAATTCTTGGAAGAGGAATTTAAGCGGAATTTTCTGGCCATAGTTACTTGATTCCGTCATTGTTATGGCTTAAAAGGCCTCTTTCCAATGTATAAGGTGTCAGAGTTGTCAACAACAGAACGTCAAAACTGATAACAACAAAAGTGGTACAAGGGACATTGCTCCACACGGGTAGTGACTGGCGCCGGCTTGATATGCGAATGAGGCTAAGTATAATTTGAAACTGAAGAGCGCATAAATTTTATCGGAATATAATTGTAATGGCCGACCAGTTTCAAAAGTATGCACATGTTATGCCAACAACCTACCTTCCTCCCCTTTGAAAGTTAGCCTTTTCACAGCCTATTGACAATTTGGTGTGCGCGCAAGCTAAGGAAGCGCGCGACAGCGAGAGCGGAGCGCGCTCCTCCGCGTTTTACATTTTCATACACACACGCTCGACGATTTTCGAAGACAAAGCAGAGGGTCTGTGAACAGGCTAATGTAAAATCTTTTGGCTTCGTAGGCCGGAAGCCGCACTTATTTGAAGTCGAGTTCAACATATTGTCAGCGTGTTTCTTCTTTTTTTTTCTGTCTGTTTGTTTGTTGCTGTTGTTTTTTGTTTTTTCATGTTTGTAAACATTCCAGCAGCTAACCTATCTAATGACTCACCATGGCAAGTTTCATTTGCAACCTGAGAATTACACCCTCCCCCCCAGGGCTGTAACAACGGGCATGCAGTAACTTCTAATCTTTCCTGTTTTTTGCCCAAGGAACTGCAGGTGACTCGCTCTCAGTTCATCGTGGAATGGCGTTCTCCACCAAAGATCGTGACAACGACCTTAGTTCCAGCAGCTGTGCCATACGCTCCAAGGGAGCTTGGTGGTATCAATCCTGTCTTGGTTCAAATTTAAACGGCCTCTATCATCACGGGAAACACTCTACGTCATGGGAGGGTGTCAACTGGAATAAGTGGAAAGGCGGCACCTACTCCGCTAAACGAGCTGAAATGAAAATCAAACCAGTAAACGCATAGAGCTAACTTGCTTTTGAGCTCTTCCGCTTAAATTGATCAAGAGATGGCTCTTGATTTTATTTAATTGATATAATACATGGAAGCACATGATTAGTAGCTCAGCGAAGGGGTAAATTTTGATCACATTACTTAGTAAGTATTATTATTCATTCAAAATATTTCCCCGATTCTGATTAGTTAAAAGCACACGTTTAATTCACCATAACCAGTTACTGATGACCAAATATTTGCGGAGCTGAAGAATCCTAAACGTGCACTATCGAAGATGAACTTAACATCGATGGCTCGATGGAGGTAAGCATGTGTTAGCCATGTTTTTAAACTAGAAATTACAGGCGTATTTTGAATGAATAATAAAACAATTATTGAATTGGGCTTTCGTATCATATGAAGAATTATGGCCTCGACGGATAACATCCTCCTCGAACTCCATAATTCTTCATAAGATACTCAGCCTCATTCATTAATTGTTAAATTAGTACACGATAAAACGTGAATAAATAGTAGGTAGGACTATCTATCTATTTATGCCACATAAAACATAGATTTCGGCAAGACTTAAGGCGGAGCTCCTACTGATCAATGCTAACATACTAACCATTTTAAGACACTGCAATGGAAATAAATACCTCTGATTAAAAAATGTAAGGGAAATGAAAGGAGCCCATAACACGGGTGAGCAACTACCGTACTAGACTCGTATATTTTACAGTCTGTTTTTAGCATTTATTTTAGATTACTTTTTCCCACGAAACTGGAATCTCCCCTCTGAACGCCAAAACTATACCATTTTTGGTCTGCACCTTTTTCTTATCAGTTTGTGGACATTTCCACAAAGTTTAGCGGTCGCCCCAATCTTCCAACTATCAGATATCACTGTATTCGAAGGACAGCATCGCATTCAGCATGTATGACTGGGTAAGTGTGATATTTCAGGTTAGCGCACATGGCACAATGCCTACACTTGAGAAGAAAACTAAACCTAAACTAACAATTACCACGCCCTCTTTATGCTCTAAATGAGCATGTCCTTGAATTACTCGACCGTTGACCATATGAAACGCCTACTTGAAAAGGCCGTTTCCGAGTTCCACAACCCTCATTTTGAAAACGAGGCTAGGTGCAAAACATTTCTTGTGATAATAATTTCATCTGTGTGAGAAAAAAAATCACTTTCCGTCCGAATAGCCTCGCACTTAGCCTCGCTTTGAAACGGAGGCTTTGGGCAACTCGAAAATGGCCTATTCTAGTTGTTGGAGAAAGGATGTTCTATTATAAACTAAGTGATTCCTGTTTCACTGAAATAGTTCTGCATGTACTGTAATACTGTTATCCTTAAATTGGTCTCATATTGCTCCTCAGAACGGAATGGAAACTTTACGGAACAAAAAAACTCCTAATAGTTTTCCGCAGATGCTGTATTTTGTTTTGTTATGAAAAGAGACGGGGCACAGTAAGAGATATTTAATTTCCCGCATGCACATTAAGTTCTTACAGCGCTAACCGTGTTCGCTCACGGTAGCTATAGATTGCTTATTACTCAGTTTCTTTCAATTAAGGGTTAGGTAAGAACAGCCCTTCAGATAGGAGATAGTCTGTCAGCACTTTTAATGTACTTTTTATGTGTCCAACTTTTACAAATGTGTTAGCAAAATAAGGTTAAATTTGACCACGAGCATACAATGCAGCACGTTATATGACCAAGATTGTCTCCAAACTTGCAAATGAAAAACTATAGAGAGCTCTGGGCCTTTTTTGATGAAGTTAGGGGAAATTGGCGTAGGATTTCGAAGTTATTTCATTTTGAATTTTAAACTTAAGGTTTTAATGCGACATCCTAAGCGATTGTTGTAGAAGGCCTAAATGTAATAACATTTTGACCTGAACGTAATAAAATCCTAAATGTAATAACTATTTGCCCTAAATGTAATAAACTCTTAAGAGTGATAATATTAGGCCCTAAATGTTTTAGTTTCATCACTGACGTAAGTAACACGTCATTAAAGGCGGTGCTGTGTCATATGGCTGTCTGCTTCATTATGATAATGTTGCTAATTATCGTACTTACTCAAATAAGCACCGCCCCCGATTAAGCGCCTCCCTCAAAAAGGGCCGTATTTGGGAGAAAAACGTTTATAAGCGCCGCCCCCGAATAAGCTCCGCGGCCTTAATATAATCTAATAGAAGCTTACGTTAATACTGAAAACAATAATACAGGGGCACTCAAGGAAAATATAGTTCAAAACCACTTAAATATAGCACTGTTAAACGTATTTTGGTATTTAAACAGTAGATATAGGCACATTTTTTATCCCCTTAAAATTTTTCATCTGTTCGGCTTTCCTAGCTGAAAGTCTAGTGATCTAGACTTATAGGGATCAAAACTTACCTTTTCGAACATTTCAGCCAGAAAAAAGGCTCCCGAAAATTCTAGGTGACCTTTATAGGGTAAAAATCTGTTAAAAATGGGCAGTTATACCATTTTTTAGATGTTCAAATTTCCTAGGAGAGACAGGCAAGCAACAAATGTTACAACATGTTCCGAAAATTCTAGACCTCAAATCGTCTCCCGAACAGCTTTTTTCCGAAAATTGACATTGGGTGCCCCTGTTAATATAGCCTCCCAGGCAGGCGTTTTTAGGGGAGCTCGTTTTTCATCCCTCCCCTCTCAGTAGGCTACTGATAATACAGTCGAACCCCGCTTTACGCATATCCGCTTAATACTGACACTTCGTTATAGGGGACAGTTTTCTTTATTCCTGGGAAAATCCCATTTACTTATTTTCTCTAAATTCAACCCGCTTAATGAGGATACCCGTCAATGCAGACAACGGACAGTTGTTTCTTCCCCAATCAACAGATTCCCATAATGAGAAAGTCAACCTCGTTAATGCGGACACTTCTGATTATGCACTACTGTATGTACTGTATTAGACCTTTCCTTTGTGGAGACAAAAAACCTTCAGTTGACAGCTTGTCGATGTTCTCAGCGCTGCAGTATACCAAATAAGATGATTTGTAGATGTCAATTTCAGACCGTATTCTGGCATCAAACGACTATGCAGACAACGCGCGGTCTTAATTAAGTTACGTAATATATAGATGAAAAATTAGTATAGACAATAAAAAATTCTGGCTTTAAACAGACTGAGAGCAGTGTTCTCCTGTTACTCTAGTCAAATGTTAGTTAATCGCCCGGGTTCCGAGTCAGGTTGAACAAGGAAAGGTGGCGGGGGGGGGGGGGGGGGGGGGGGGCAGCCTCCTTTTCTTCATCATTATGGCCACCCCACTGATCGCAACTCTGGAAATGGATCATGGCACCTCTCACTTAGGATTTGACTTCTAGCTATTTCTTGATCTTATTGGTGGGATGGAGAGAAGTGGGGTGCGAATAAAGGTGGAAAATGCCTATTCCTACCTAACATCATGTAGCACATTCTAAATTTACCATACAACCAACCTAGTACGTTGTTTCGCACATAACGCAAAAGTACTAAGATTAAAACGGGTGAGTTGATTTGTACAATCATTTTCGTTTTCACTCAGCAGCTTTAGACTGTGCCAGGCTCTCAGTCACGATCAATCTGCACACTAACTGGAACAGGCAAGAACTCAGTCAGAATATGGGCTTAGCCACACCACACTAAAAGTCCTTTTCTTTCCTAACTTATTTCTCGTAACATTATACTGCGATGGTATGGCATGCATTTGTTCATTATTAACGATGCCGTATCAAGGAAACAAAACTCAATGGGAAATAAAGGCGCGGTCAATAATGTCCCAATAACCGAATCTACATTCTGTCCCCAAAATGGACAGACAAGTTGAACGAAGAAAAGAAGCAAAACAGAACTTGTTCTTACTAATCCCCTTATCTTAGTGTTTCAGTCATTAAAAGCCGTTGGGTAATAAAATAACAAACTGGACGAGAAATGTGATATTTGACAAGTGTGCTTAAACAATAAAAAGCGTTTAAGAAGTTAAAACATTCATTGTCAACTCCACTACTTAATTTAGCTTAATCTATAACAGTATTTTGCAGGTCTTTCTTCCAGTCTAGTAGTTTCCATCAGTAGCTTATGGGGTAGATTTGATGATAACGGTCCTCTCTGCTTCTCCCGCCCTTAAGAAGATTCAGCTGGAGTCATTGATCTGTTCAGTCACAAACGAAGTAGGCCTTTTGCAACACAGTTAGGGTCACAGGGTACAACTGATGGTCACGCTGGCGAGAAAACAATGTAGTGAACCAAGGAGAGGATTGCATGCATCGTGTAAAAAACTATTTTTTTGTTCAAGGACTGACCACTGCACAGTTTGCTTACCAGAGTGGCTAAGTTTGTAGCATGTGACGGTTTGTTGATGACAGTTTGTTGATTACATGTACTGTAAATGAATACATTTTTACATTTTCAGTCACTATTTTAATAGTGACTGAAAACTTAATAAAATTCCATGTCATAACAAAACTTGTCAAGCCTTCAGCCATTTTATACTAAAATAAGTCGCCAGACAACTGACCACAGTGATCAGAACCAGGATGCTCCGGATTTTCTTTCTCGGGCAAGTTCCAGTTCATTAGGATCATTGTTGAAAACATCTTTAAATGAGAAAGAAAGAAGGAAGTGAATTCTCTGTCAGTAGTTGTTGAAAAATGACGGCATCTTGAAAACAAACTTCGATAAACTTTGAAAAACTTCGATATTGATGTAGGGGTGTAATTCAGTCTTATCTAATTAAAAACGATCGAGACTTTTAACCTCTGGGTTTTCCTTTCATCTTTTGCGCACATTATTTCTGAATTCCAACCTAAAAATAGGTATCAATTAGGAACACTATACATATTTTGTGATCTGATTCTTTATCATAGCGTGCAACTTGCCGGAAACCGCTGAAACACAGAGTGCACTGTGGAGTAATTAGTGACAAGGCGATAACTGAATTCATCGTCATTTAAGAGCTGATTTTCAAGAGAGAAAGAAGCTGATTATGGTGTACCACCGTTTACCTTCGACTTTTCTGTCTGTGATAGCTTTATTGAGCGTTACCAAGTCGAATGGAGCACCAAGCAAATCGGCTGTGCCCAGGCCAGATGCGGATTCTAAATGTCGCTCCTATAGCACGAATTATAATTACTACTACAACAGCACTTTAAATACAGGGTCGAACAAGAAAATGGAAGCACTGCTTCGTCGAGTTCTAGATGAGTTAAGAGAGGTAAGAGAGGAAATCAAGCTCATTAAAGGAAACAAAACGATCGGTAAGTACAAAATATATTATTTGAATTACTTGATGCTTATTTATATCTGCTAAACTTAAAACAAGAAAAACAGCTCATCTTTAAGTCTCCCAGTTTCATGTGCTTGTCATAATAGACTCTTATAATACCTTGGAGTTTAAGTATATCCTTTGAAAAAAATGTCTGTAAGATGAAGACTGTGCTGCATACTACAAATAAAGAGTTCTAACCATGCACCTGCGAATCGATACGAATGCCGAGCAAAAGAAGAAGTCGCGTCTTATCTCAAAACTAAGTAATAAGATACAATCTTGTCCTTCGTGTCAGTTATTTTGGCGGCAGATTTTAACATTGCAATGGATCGGGGGTGACAAAACATCTCTCGTTTGCGGCGCTCAATCCTTATTCCGCACCTAAAGAATACGAGGGGAACGACGCAAAAGCCTGTATAAGTTCTTATGGCTAAAAGAACCTTAAGCTTTGATAGCCTGTCTCTGAAAACGATTTCAATAACGATTTCATCCTTAGCAGTTTATAAGAACTGTGGTGAACTCTTCAAAGCTGGTAAACGGAACAGTGGTGTCTATACAATCAACCCCGACTACACTGGTGCCTTCGACGTGTACTGTGACCAAACGACAACCGGTGGGGGCTGGACAGTGTTCCAAAAGAGACTGGACGGCTCAGTTGATTTCTACCGCGGCTGGGACGACTACAAACGAGGCTTTGGAAATCTGAACGGTGAGTTTTGGCTCGGAATGGACAAGATTCATCGCCTGACAAAGGAACGAAGCCGGCTTCGAGTGGATCTTGAAGACACAACTGGAAAAACAGCTTACGCTGAATACGACATTTTTGATGTTACAAGTGAGAGAAGTAAATACAAGTTGAGTCTTGGAACATATTCGGGTAAGTCGATTGTTACTAAAAGGCTAGTACCATATATACATTTAAGCGCAATTAAAATTTTCTTTCTAAAATAATAATAATAATAATAATAATAATAATATTATTATTATTATTATTGTTATTATTATTATTATTATAGATTTAAACTACCTCTACTTTATAACGGTCGAGAGGTCTTCCAAAATTTATAGCCTGAAAAATAACTACTCTTGATCGGGATTTGACCCATTCAGAAAATTTATGATAGCGAAAACAGAGTTGGGGAATATATTAAGTAGAGGAGAAATTTCGTAATTTATGACAAGGTGACATTATTCCCTTGAATCTTACATTTCTCTTCACATCTTCTCTCACTTCTGTAACTTTACAGCTTATTGTTTAGATACTGTCTCTGGATGTGACAAACGGCAGTAACAATGAGAGAGTCGTAATTCTGTTTGTCTTGCTTCACTAAATATTAATGCATCAAGAATCTTCTGTTCTAGGAACTGCGAGTGACTCGCTTTCATATCATCGTGGAATGGCGTTGTTGTTGTTGTTTTTTAACATTCCACAAGCTAACTTAGCTATAGCGAACGTGGGGCAGGAACGCGTGACGAACCCGTAAGAACGTCTGCGGGGGAGGCTAACTTAGCTAATACGTAAATCACAATGGCAAGTTTCACCTGCAACCTGAGAATTACAACCCCCGGTTGTAACCACGAGCATGCAGTAACTTCTAACTCTTTTTGGTTTTTCCTTAAGGAACTGCAGGTGACTCGCTTTCACCTCATCGTGGAATGGCGTTCTCCACCAAAGACCGTGACAACGACCGTAGATCCGACAAAAGCTGTGCCATACTCTGCAAGGGAGCTTGGTGGTATAACTCCTGTGTTGCTTCAAATTTAAACGGCCTCTATCATCACGGGACACACTCTACGTCTTTTGAGGGTGTCAACTGGAATAAGTGGAAAGGCGGCACCTACTCCGCTAAGCGAGCTGAAATGAAAATCAAACCAGTAAACGCATAGAGCTAACTTGCTTTTGAGCTCTTCCGCTTAAATTGATCAAGAGATGGCTCTTGATTTGATTTAATTAATATAATACATGGACGCACACGATTAGTAGCTCAGCGAAGGGGTAAATTTTGATCACATTACTTAGTAAGTAATTAGTACACGATAAAACGTGAATAAATAGTAGGTAGGACTATCTATCTATTTATGCCACATAAAATATAGTTTTCGGCAAGACTAAAAGCGGAGCTCCTACTCAATACTAACATAGTAACCATTTTAAGACACTGCAATGGAAATAAATACCTCTGACTAAAAAATGTAAAGGAAATGAAAATTTGATATATAGATTTAGCCAGGGCTAAAAGCAAAGCTCCCGTTAATAAATTTATAATTTAAATCAGTCAATAAACTTGTAATCCACAAATCAGTTAACTTTAGGGCACATTCATTTGAATTTTTAGGGAAAGGCTAAGTGATTTTAGAGAAAAAAGAGTTTGCAAACAGTTCAATGAAGGGTTAACCAAATTTTACATCGAGTCAATAGTCTTTATGTACACCCCCAAAATAGCAATCATCTTCGATTATAGTAGATTAGGCCTAGAAAACAAATTATTCCTACTGAAAATAACTCCGTTGCCCACCTATGCACCACCTTGGTATTTTATAAGGTTAATTGGACAGCCCGAAATATAATTTTATGCTATAAAAGCCCATTATAAGACACGATAGTCCTTGGTGGCAGCGATTTAACATGTTACAGTTTCTAGGTTGCATTTCTTTGTCCTAAGGGAGGCCAAATTAAAACAAAATCACGCTGGATTTTTTTGTGTTCGACAAGTTTACTTTACGAAATCTTGCCGACAAATCTGGTGGCGAGTAAACTAGTCTAGCGGTTAAGTGCAAATCTGAGGAGAATTGTGCCTTTGATGATAAAAGCACGATTTTTGGCACAGAGATAATAGATATCTTAAAAAACATTTTTTGATATAGGGCCATCCCAGATTAATCACGTGACCTCCATTACATTGATTTAAAAATGACGTCATCGGAGGCTATCTTTTTGCTTCATTGCAAGTAGAAATAGAGTAGTATCTCATCCACGTTTTAATAAAATCCTTATTTTTCGGCTCCCATACATTTAAAATGATGATATTTTTGGAGTGGTAGCTGTAAATCACCGATGGTGCTATATTTCAGTTTTTATCCTTTAAGGAAAACAAAGAAGTAACGTCGCGATAGTCAAAATGGTCTTGAGGCAAAACATCACTCGCTCATGGAGAAGAGTCTTGGCCATTTTAATATTATCCATAAATGAAAATAAAAGAAAGCGTTATGTGAACTTCGCACTCGGGGAAATTTCGTAGCGTTGAAGTGAAGTCCGTCTCGACCGCTGTCCCTAAGATTACATTCAATGCTTTGGGAGAATAATTCAGTCACTTCCAGCAATGTAAGTATTAAGTTTTATCTTATTTAACTGAGTTTAAAATGAGATTAGATCGTTTCTTTCATAGCCAAGAGGTAAATACAATACACAATTGCAAAGCAAATCCAGTGGAACTGGCCAGGAACCCATGGTGAGGATAAGTTTGTGGAGATGTTTGGGGGACTGCACATTGAAATGGCAGTTCTGAAGGTCATAGGAAATCTCTTAGACGGCAGTGGATGGGGAAGTGCACTAGTACAAGCCGGTGTTGCTACGCCTAGGACGGCTGATTCATTTTGTCGATCACGGCTGGCAGTCTGTTTGTACTTCTTGAAAAGGCTTATTCTGAGTATCGTGTCAGTCTGAGCGACGACCAGAATCCGCTGTCATTAGAAGAGTGGTGTTCGCACAGTGCAGAGCTTTATCCACAGTTCAAGTTCTGGACGCTTAACCTGCAGATGCAATTGGCCGTATTGATCTACATTAGAGCTATTAGAGAAGCTGACTTAGAGCTGTACGTTGACGCACTCACGCAAATCGTTCCGTGGTTCTTTGCTCTAGACCAAATTCACCACGCTAGATGGATCCCTGTTCATTTACGGGACATGGTTACACTGAAAGACGTTCACCCATGCCAACTGTTTTTGCTGAGTTCATGAAAGGAAATTTTGTTGTAAAGAAGACAGAAAGCAGATTCTCGGCCATAGCAATTGATCAAGCGCATGAACAGAACAATGCTTCTGTGAAAGATGACGGAGGAGCTGTTGGCTTAACGAAAAATCCGGCTGCATTGCGGCGGTGGATGGTATCTGGACCAGAGAGGGCCAGAGTTATTGAAGAGTTTGAAGCATCAACAGAGAAGAGAAAATGTTTAGATTTCCGTCATCATGAGGAGGCCAAACATGTGCAGAAAAAATTTGCACAAAATTTTGAAGATCTAGCCAAAGCCATCGAAGAAATGGGAAATCCATTCACCGAGAACAGCAACGATCTTCTTGTACTGAACAGTAGAGACCTTCCAGATCCAGCCATTATTGATTCTGTTCATAAAATTGAGAAATTACGACAAGGGCAGTATGACATCTATGTAGGAGAGAGGCTTGTCAATCAACCAAAGTCCGTCAAGAAGAACAATTTGGCACTATTTAGCCGACCTCCAGTCCGAGAAAAGACAAAGTCGCAGCTACAGCTTGCTTCCCTGAAAAATGACTGCTCCCTTTTTTCACGTCTGTACATTGCATCGTAGGTCCGCAATGGGAATCTTGATAAATTTTTCGAGCGTGAGAATCAGGCATACCCTCCAGCATTATCACAAAATGGCAAGCTGAGAACCGGTAGTCTGACCTTGTTAGTTGTCTGGAAGAACTGGTTAATTCCCGCGAGCATGCCACTCATCCCAGCGTGGAAGTTATCATCCTCGATGGCTCTGTCATTGTAAACATGCTTCGACCAGGTTCAGCAAAAACTTTCTCGGATTATGCTTCGCAAGTTTTTCTTCCATACGTAGCGTTCCGGCTGCATGAAGCATCGTTTGGGATGAGTACCGCCCTGACAGTTTGAAAGCTGAAACGAGAGTTAAGAGAGGAAAGGGAGTTCGAAGAAGCGTAGAGGCTTCAACACCAATTCCAGGAAACTGGCAAGAGTTTTTTCGCACTGATGAAAACAAAGTAGAACTGTTTAGTTTTCTAGCAAATAGAGTGCCATGCATCGAAACCGAAAAGAAAGTTCTCAGCACTATTCAGTCTGATATAGTTTGCAAGCTCGTGAGAAAGGTCAAACGACTCGCTCTAGGGTAAGCCTCGAAACATTTTTTGACTGAGTATGTACACACGAAGAAGCAGATACCAGGATCGTCTTGCACTTGGAGGACGCTGTCTCTGAAGGATTTAACAAAATATCCATTCGTACCGTTGACATTGATGTAGTGGTTTTGGCAGTGGCAGCAGCACAGCAACACAGCACCACGGCCCGAGGCGGGGGGGGGGGGGGGGGGGGGGGGGCGGGGTACTCCATATATGGGCTATATAGGTACGTGCCGCGGAATAGGGTATGGTTTTTGAGGTTCTCGGTCCTTAAATAGGGTATTTTTTTTACCCTTTTGTTTCTGTGTCCCTGGTGTGGTCCTTAGATAGAGTAGCTTAATTGTATTATCTAATTCTGGAGTGTGAAAACGCCCGCCTAAACGAACGGTTTTTTTTTTAAACTTGATGTATTTCATTTATTTGATGCTATTAATAATTTTGTTTTTTCCTTGAATAGGGTGGCTTTGGGCTTTGGGCCTTAAAAAGGGTATCAGTTTTCGCTTTCTTGTCCTTAAATAGGGTTAGGGTTCACGAACCTTCGCGGCACACCCCTATACAAAATTCGCGGGAGTATCCCCCCTGGGCACCACGGCAACACTGAAATCTGGATCGCCTTTGGTACAGGAAAGAGTTTCCGCTTTTTGGCCGCTCATGAGATGGCTAGAGTACTGGGACCAGACCGATGTACTGCCTTGCCGATGTTCCACGCCTTAACTGGGTGTGATACTGTTTAATTTTTTGGAGGAAGAGGTAAACGGACTGCCTGGGACACGTGGAGATCCTACAACGATATCACATCGATATTCGTCTCTTTGGCAAACACCCCAGAGTTGGTGGAGAGTTCAGTTACATCACTGGAGCGATTTGTGATTTTGCTGTATGATCGCACCAGCAACCTAGAAGACATCAATCAGGCCAGGAAACACCCCTTTGCGCAAAAAGGCAGGTCGATCGAAAACATTCCACCGACGAAAGCAGCCCTTGTGCAGCACATCAAGCGGGCAGTCTATCAAGCTGGTTATTGCTGGGCACAAGCGACGACTCCAAGCCCTGTTCTTCCATGCCCTAGTGAATGGGGCTGGAAAAGAAAGGAGCCATGCAGCTGGGAAGCCAACTGGACCTCACTGCCAGAAGCAACGGTGGCCTGCAGAGGACGTTTGAGGTGTGGCTGCAAAGATAATTGCAAATGCTCAAAGGCTGCTCTGCAGTGCACAGCTCTATGTCAATGTGGTGGACAATGCAATGAGAACTAGGATTTTTTATGGTGAAACAGCATTGAATTCTATGTTTTCTATGCTTTCTATTAGATGTAGCTTTTATTCATGGTAGTAAGGATTTCTTAGAACGAAAGTCATTTTTTTTTCCATTTCTAAAGTGGTGTTTTTAAAACAGCAGGAAACCAGTTTTTCTATACGAATTTGTCCCTATGTTCGTACCAAGCTCTGCAATCGAACATTTGCAATAGTTTTTTCTACACCATCATTTTGCACTTTTGTCATGTGCATGATAATTTGGTATAAGAGAACCAAATTCTGTATTATTCTTACTTTTACTCCATGCTTACACCTCATTTAGTGCTTACATGACGTTTTAAGTAATAGGGTTGTTGCTATGACAACAGTAAACGGCTGCAATGTGAGTATTGTGATGAGGACACAATAAATACGGTGTAAAAAGCATCCTGACCTTAAAGTGTAATTTATTTCGTTAACTGTTGTGGATTTATTAATGGTAAATGTAAAAAGGCCACGCCCTTTTTAAAAAACGCCGCCATGTTGGTCACGTGACTAATCTGCGATGGCCCTATACCTAAATTTTTTTCAAAAGATATGAGCTGCACGTGTGCCAAGTTTTATTCTTTTATCATAAAAGGCACAATTTTTACTCCCAACTGCTGGACTAAACCAGCCTTTTTGTACTTTTTATACATCACATCTGAGATACACAGTACGTAAAAATGAGGATATTTTGCTCTTTTTTGCTAAACCTATTGCAAGACTAATTGCACTCATTCAGTATTCAGGGCGAACGAAGCACCCGCTTCCTTTGGACAACAAATTATTGAACTGACTACATTATAAAAAGTTTTCATAAAGAGAATTCCATTATGTCGGGACTTTTCAGTCAGAACAATCTGCTCCTATGTGGTATGCAAGGTAGTAATGCGCTTTTAGGGAAAAATCAAAATCAATATACTGCAAGCCGGTTCTCACTTTCGACAAGTGCCAAATTTTGTAGTGCGAGAGAGATACGCTTCAACATATTAAAGAATTTATTACGTCTGTTTTTTAATTTATGGTTTTGTAAAGCTTCCGAAAGCGTTTGATACGCGCGGCATTTTGAGTACTCTTGCATGCGACGTTTATGTTCGACTAATAAAACCAAACAACAAAGCGATTAAAATTGCGAAAGAAACTACTAACAATCAATAAAAGGAATATAATTCAATAAAACATTTACAGGGACAACAATTTTCATTCACGAAGACAAGTACTGAGAGAAAAGTATTCCTGAAAGTCTTGAGTTTTTAAGCATATAAGGTTCCTTGCAGATTTAATTGAAAATTATGTTTTAACCCGGCTTCCCGGTATTTGCTATTTTTTAGATAAACGCGAGGCAAGAAAATCGCTCAAGGCTTTCCTTCTACAGCCAAGATTATAAAAAAATATTCTTCGGAAAGTTTTCTTTCTATTTGCGGTCAGAACATGTCTAAAGCAGGGGTGTAAAGGCTTTTTAAAGTTCTAAAGCTTACGTCACTGATCAAATCTTACTAACGTACATACAACGTACATGAGCTAGCCGCATAAACTACGCTCAACTTCATGAAATAACAAAAAAGACATCAATACAGTAATTACTCAGGCTTACCAGTCGAGATACAGGTCCTGACAGCCACCAAACAAGGCCATGATCGCTTGAGACTTTTCAACTCTACGCATCAAGCAAGATGAAGTGAAGCTCATTTTTGAAACTGACGATACTTTCCGAAGTCGCATTTCTGACAAGCGGCTCGTTTCTTAACCATAAACCCAATAAAAAGATAAGCCCAGCTTAGTGCCTAGGTATTCTTGGCGCGGTCAGTCCTGGACTCTACCTTGAGCTGTGACGTCACCGAGAGAGACTCGCCGAGGACGCTGTTCTCTCGCCCTCTCTTTCCCAGACTTCGTGTGGACAACGGGTCAAGAGAGAATGCCAAGGGACTATGCTGAGACTAGCCATGAGTAGTAAAATATTCTTTGTAGCAGCTGTATTTCATGATCATTTTGTACGTCCAATGAAAAAAAAAACAGTTAAAACCATTACAAGATGACATAAACTCTGTCAAATTCAGCTATCAGTAAACAAGTTTCCAAATGCTGCATAAATTTTCCGCATGAACTCACCCTTCAAATTTTGACCAATCAGAGCATACTATGTATAGATTTAGCATGCGCTAAAACGAAACTTTCGTTAGTCTAATATCTATAGTTTGCACAAATAAAATATAAGATCGTGTAATGGTAAGCGGTGACGCCAACGAAAACAGCCTAAAATTCAGTAGGTACAATTAGCGAAAAAAAAGACTCCTTGCACGTGAAGCACACTTTTTTAGTACATTTAATTGCCGTTGTTTTGCCTCACGACTACAACGAGAAACTTCCAGAAACTTCCTAGTTACACGTTTTATGAGTTCCTGTTCACTTTTTTTTCGCTGCTGCTCATTTTCACTTTGGTGGCCGCTAACTTTTTCCCTTTTTCTTACCGTCGTTATATATAAAATTATTATGTTTTTCTTCCAACGAAACTGGTCTCCTTGTTTTTTTACCTTTCGCTCTAGCTCTTCCTCTGTTATCCACGTCAATGTAGACATTAAAATTTAGTTGAAGTAAAGAATCGACTTTGTTGTTGTTGTTGGTGCTTGAAACGCAAAATTTCATCCGGACTTACATGAAGGGGTGGACGTACGTACGGACGTACCCGGTACGGACGATTTTCTCAGAACCAAAATTTCTTAGGTGCATACCGTAGTTTACCAAATTGTCTTACCATGGTGCTCTCTGCGCGCTCTTCGCGAGTGCGAGAGCTCCGCTATCGACTGGTGCAGCGTCAGGAGCCCATAAGACGGGTGAGGAACTACCATACTAGACTCATATATTTCACAGTCTATTGTTAACAATTTTTTTAGGGTACCTTTTTCCCGCAAAATTGGAATCTTCCCTCCGTACCCCAAAACTACTATTTTTGGACTGCACCTTTTTTTTACCAGTTTGTGAACATTTCCAGAAAGTTTAGTGGTCGCCCCAGTCTTCCAGCTATCAGATATCACCGTATTCGAAGGAAAGCATCTCATTCAGCATGTATGACTGGGTAAGTGTAGCCTGAGTATCAGGCCTTCCTAAGGGGATAGGGGAGAGGAGATTTTAGATGGGGGAGGGGGGAGGGGGAGAAGAGAAAGGAAGACCGCTTCAGCTCTCTCCCTTTTTCTCTTCCATCTTTCCCCTTTTCCCCAGAAACGCCTGATACTCAGGCTAGGGTAAGTGTGACATTTCAGGTTGGCGTACATGGTACAATGACTACACGTGAGAAGAAAACTGAAGAATTAATGGTCAACATTTATTAATTTAACAATCACCACGCCCTCTTCAGGCTCTAAATGCGTATGTCCTTGAATTACTCGACCGTTGATCTTATGAAACGCCTACTTGAATAGGCCTTTTCCGAGTTCCACAAACCCTCACTTTGAACTAAACGAGGCTAGGTGCAAAACATTTCTTGTGATAATGAGTTTGATCTGCGTGAGAATAAAAAATCATTTTCCGTCCGAATGGCTTCACATAGCCTCGCTTTGAAACAGAAGCTTTGGGCAACTCAAAAACAGCCTATTCTAGTTGTTGGAGAAAGGATGTTCTATTATAAACTAAGTTATTCCTGTTTCACTTAAATAGTTCTGCAGGTACTGTAATACTGGTATCCTAGAATTGGCCTCATATGAATAGGAACCTTATGGAACGAAAAACTCCTAACAGTTTTCCGTAGATGCTATTTTTTGTTTTGTCATGAAACGTGACAGGGGCACAGTAAGAGATATTTAATTTCACGCATGCACATTAAGTTACCGTGAGCGAACACGGTTAGCGCTGTAAGAGCTATAGATTGCTTATTTCTCAGTTTCTTTCAATTAAGGGTTAGGTAAGAACAGCCCTTCAGATAGGAGATAGTCTGTCAGCACTTTTAACGTACTTTTTATGTGTCCAACTTTTACAAATGTGTTAGCAAAATAAGGTTAAATTTGACCACGAGCATACAATACAGCACGTTATATGACCAAGATTGTCTCCAAACTTGCAAATGAAAAACTATAGAAGGCTCTGGGCCTTTTTTGATGAAGTTAGGAGAAATTTGCGTAGGATTTCGAAGTTATTTCATTTGAAATTGTAAAAGTAAGGTTTTAATTATATGCAACATCCTAAGTGATTCTTGTACAAGGCCTAAATGTAATAACATTTTGACCTTTATAAGAGATAATAAAATCCTAAATGTAATAACTATTTGCCCTAAATGTAATAAACTCTAAGAGTGATAATATTAGGCCCTAAATGTTTTAGCGTCATCACTGACGTAAGTAACACGTCATTAAAGGCGGCGCTGTGTCATATGGCTGTCTGCTTCATTATGATAATGTTGCTAATTATCGTACTTACTCAAATAAGCACCGCCCCCGATTAAGCGCCTCCCTCAAAAAGGGCCGTATTTGGGAGAAAAACGTTTATAAGCGCCGCCCCCGAATAAGCTCCGCGGCCTTAATATAATCTAATAGAAGCTTACGTTAATACTGAAAACAATAATACAGGGGCACTCAAGGAAAATATAGTTCAAAACTACTTAAATATAGCATTGTTAAACGTATTTCGGTATCAAAACAGTAGATAGAGGCATATTTTTATCCCCTAAAAATTTTTCATCTGTTCGGATTTCCTAGCTCAAAGTCTAGTGATCCGAAAATTATAGGGATCAAAACTTACCTTTTCGAACATTTCAGCCAGTAAAAAGGCTCCCGAAAATTCTAGGTGACCCTTTTAGGGTAAAAACTGTTAAAAATGGGCAATTATGCCATTTTTTAGATTTCGAAAATCCTATAGGAGAGACAGGCAAGCAAGAAATTTTACAACATGTTCCGAAAATTCTAGATCTCAAATCGTCTTCCGAACAGCTTTTTTCCGAAAAGTGACAAGTGGGTGCCCCTGATAATATAGCCTCACAGGCAGGCGTTTTTAGAGGAGCTCGTTTTTCATCCCTCCCCTCTCAGTAGGCTACTGATAATACAAACGAACCCCGCTTTACGGTTACCCGTTTAATACTGAAACTTCGTTATAGGGGACTTTTTTCTTTATTCCTGGGAAAATCCCATTTACTTATTTTCTCTAAATTCAACCCGCTTAATAAGGATACCCGTTAATGCAGACAACGGACACTTGTTTCTTGCCGAATCAACAGATTCCCATCATGAGAAAGTCAACCTCGTTAATGCGGACACTTCTGATTATGCACTACTATATGTACTGTATTAGACCTTTCCTTTGTGGAGGTAAAAAATCCTTCAGTTGACAGCATGTCGATGTTCTCAGCGCTTTAGTATACCAAATAAGATGATTTGGAGATGTCAAAAAAACAACGGGTCAGAGGTGATCAGTTGCCCTGGATAGCTCCACAAATTCGACGCGAAATTTCGCGTCGTAATCGATTGTTTAAGAAACATGCAAAGAACCCAACAAAGACCTCTTGGGAGGAGTTCAAGAAACAGAGAAACAAGGTCACATCCCTGAAACGAAAAGGGTTGAAGGCGTTTTGCATGAAGGCATCGAGAAACACTAAACATCATGGTGAGTTTTGGAATAATTTGAGATCCCTGTTGCCAAGCAAAGGAAAGAAGCAATCAAAGATTCCTCTGATTGATAACGAGCGTGTAATTACTGATTCATTGTCTGTGGCTGAAACGTTCAACAACTACTTCTGTGAGGTGGCTAGGAGTGACGGAGACTGTAAGGAAATGGTTGAGTTTGTTGATCATCCTAGTGTTAAAGTCATCGCTGAGAAAACTCGAGATAATTGTTTTAACCTTGTCCCAGTTGATGTCAGCTACATAAGGAAAATTTTGGATTCTCAAGACCCTCGCAAGGCTGTTGGTTGCGATAAAATACCACAGAGGTTGCTACGTTTATCCTCACCTGTTATTGCTGAACCGATTACCCGTTTGATCAATTACTTTATTACTAATTGACAATGGCCGATAGTTTGGAAAAGTAGCGATGTTGTTCCAGTATTTAAGAAGGAAAGTGCAACGGATAAGACCTGCCATCGACCAGTTTCTGTTCTGACTGCCTTGTCGAAATTATATGAGAAGGTGTTGTTCGACCAAATTTATGAAGCCTTTTACTGGAGGCTCTCACCGAATCTGTCAGGCTTTCTCAAGGGTCATTCGTGTTGTACGGCGCCATTGAATTTGACTGAAGATTGGAGAGCCTATCTAGACAGAAGAGAGGCCTTTGCAGCAGTGGCTATCGACCTAAGAAAGCTTTTGACTCTGTTTGCCACCCACTTCTACTAGCTAAATTGAAGGCATATGGGTTTACGCATGATGCGCTGGAAATAATGACCGCTTATCTTATTGGACGGAGACAGAGGGTTAAACTTGATAGTGTACATTCTACGTGGAGAACGATAAAAACTGGTGTACCACAGGGGTCCCTGTTAGGTCTACTCCTGTTTAATATGTATGTTAATGATCTTAATTATTTTATTACTAATACGTCTTTGAGGCTGTATGCTGACGACACCACTCAATACGCCTCTGATGTCTCACCAATGATTTTGCAGTTTGTAATTAACTCCGATCTGAGTGTGCTATCGAGATGGTTTAGAATGAATTTTTTCCAGATTAATGCCGCTAAAACGCAAGCTATTGCCATTGGTCCGTCTTCATACCAGTACGAATGCGATCTTAATGATTCTAATGTCCATACGAAGGATACACTTAGAATCCTAGGAGTGGTCCTAGATAGTAAATTAACATTTAAAGCGCACATAAAGGAACAGCTGAATAAGGCCTGCGCAAAGGCTTCGGCTCTGCCGAGAATACGTAAGTTCATTTCTAAGGACGTATTAGTTCGACTCTACAAGGCTTATGTTCTCCCTCACCTAGAGTACTGTAGTCCCCTTTTACTGGGAGTAGGCAATGCGGAGACTACCAAAATAGAGACAACTAATTATTTTATATTAAGAACTATACTAGGCTATTCGAAGTCTGTGTCATATGACTTCCTCCTCAAGATGGCTGATATCAAGTCCTTGGAGAAACGTAGGCAATTCCAATCGTTAGTTATGTTATACAGATGCTTGTATGACAAGAGGGCACCTTATATCAGAGAATTTTTTAATTTTAAGGGTGTACATTACAACTTACGTGGGCTTAGCACAAGGCTAGATCTACCCCCCTTTAATCTGGAGTTTATGCATCGATCCTTTACATTTTTAGCCAGCAAACTTTGGAATGCGTTACCCCCAAAAGTCAGAGAATCACAAGACATTGTGTCATTTAAGCGATCTCTTAAAGCTCATATGGCTTAGGGTGTAGTGCTTGTAAATAGCTAAATGAAGGATTTGATTTGATTTTGATTTTTCCAGACTATTCTGACTATTCTGGCATCAAACGACTATGCAGACGTTAATGCGCGGTCTTGATTAAGTTGCATAATATATAGATGAGTGATTTTTGAGCCTTTCGTGGATTTAGTCCGGGGAATGACGGCTTTGTGAAGGTTAGATATGTTTAACTCAATGATGGTAAGGTCATGTTTTAGTTCTTTTTAGTTCTTTACTTATGTAAATTTTGAGCAGCACACGTCAACCGGAAGTGGAATTCGGACAAAACTGCGTTAATTTGTTCCCACAATGCTGCGCAAGCATTGCAAACAAACATGGCGAATCGAAAATCGGCACTTGCAAGCAGTCGCACATAAATTTCATCTTGCCAATCGGTGATGTGACATCTAACACAGGAAATGGATGAAGACGAAAAGAGGGCCGACAATCTGGATGTCTTCTACCATCAAGGTAAATTGTGCATGTACAGGTTGTTTTAAAATCCTCTGTCTACGGTGCAGAGCGCGCGCTTTCCTGATGTGTGATGAAAGATATAAATAAGCTTATATTCCCTCAGCAAATTGGAATTCAAGGCGCACAAAAGTAGGATGAGTCTTAGGTCTTACTCAGAAGGTTTTGAAACAACCATCAAATAGCATGTTTGATTGATGTATTTTTAAAACCTTAAAATAACTTAATTAAAGCATTTATTATGAGTGTTGTTATACAGTGTACTCATTAGCTGTCTTGTCATTGGCTAAGAGCCTACAGCTAATTTTGGAAATCAGCACAACCTACAGGCAAGTTAGTTATCTGCTAGCTGATAACTGACTAATCTGTAGGTTTGCACGCACAATGCATGATTTCCAAAATGCTGTGCCTATATGGACGGTAACCGGTCAAGGTGTGAAAAACACTAAATGACCGGCAGTCCCATATTCTCGGTAAATTTCACAAAATCGAAAGATTCTAGCTAATCTAAACTATCATATGTCGATTAAGACAAGTCAAGCGATCCTGAAATGCCTTATAGATCTCAAGTCTAGTGTTTAGTTTACGCTGGGCTTAGAAGACGAAACTGTGTTTTGTGACACTTAGAACTTTTTTCAGCTTGACTGCCGGTCAAGGTTTTCAAAACACTGGCGCTAATTGTCTGTCTGTCTGTCTGTCTGTCTTGTAGAGACAGGTAGAGAAAAAAAAAAGGCAGGGACCAACTTGAGATGTTCATTTTACTGATGTGTTATCTTATAGCAGTGATTTTGTTACAGCTAAAAATAATTCATAGCATGTGCCCCATAGGACGCAAAGATCAATTGGTTGATCTGAAGATGTGTATTTGTAGAAATGTCCCGTTCATGTTTTTTTTAGTGGCAATTACTATGGCTGTTGTTTAATGATGCATATTTCTTTTATCCTTTGTTATGCTTTAAAAAAGAAGGACTATATTTTCATTTCAGAACACTGTTATACACAGTTTTGAAGTCTGTCTTCAGATTAACTGTCTAGTTATATAAAGGCCCAAGCATTTTCAATTTCGGACTTTGTTTTTAACTGGGACTCACTGGTTCTGGATTGGGACTCATGATCTTTCACAAGATGAGTCCCAGGACTCACCGTAACTATTTGTACCAAAATCGCTGTTGTCGATGAGTCCATTGACAGAGACTCAAGTGTAGTAAACTATCATGAGTGGGCAAATAAAATGCTGAAATATGATTGGCTTCTTACTCACCATCTATAGAATGATAGATAGCATGGAGCAAGCTGATCTTTATAACGAAACAAAACATTTTAGCAACTTCTTTTTTCAACAAATCATCATATTTCTAAAGAAGTAGATAAACTAAATACATGTACTGCAAAGCAGTCATGGAAAATTTGAAATTAGCATTTTTACCGCTGACAGATTAGTACAAATTTATTGTTCATTTGTGATGATCTAACAATTGTTTTTGAGAATTCAAGTTGTGTAAACAATGGCCTGTTTTTTAGAAAGTTATTTCCATTCCGTAACTTTTGTTGAGAATTGAAGGTAGTATGCTAGTTGATTTCTAGGAAACTTGACAACATGTAGTCTAATCATTATGAAAGAAAATGCTTTTAATATACCAACTTTCCTTGAGTTTGGAGCATGTCATGTAACTGGAAAGAATTGGTGGGGGGGGGGGGGGGGGGGTGCTCTCATGATATGGCCTATACGGGGATGTGCTTCTGGGCCGGTTATGGATTTTGACCTCTTTGCCTAAACACAAGGCTGTGCTGTAAGGAAAATTGAAGCGAGTCCAGTGCTCTAGAACTGTAAAATTTAGGGTGCCCTGCATATGATTTGAATCAAAAAAGTAAGATTTTTTAGTCAACCAAGAGCCAAAGTTAGGTGCCAGGGGCCACTGGGCCCTGTTAGAGCACAGACTTGTAAACAGGGTCTATAATTTTGTGAGAGTCTTTCCTAAACAGGGTATATAATGTTGTGTGAGTCTTTCCTACTTGGAAACAAGGTAATGCCTGCACGATTGAATTGATTTGCTAGATGAAATTTGTTTGTACTCTAAGTAGACAAATTACAAAAGCGATATAAATAAATGGCTTACAATTAAGACGGCTGGTGTGCATTTTCTCCTTTGTCCTAAACATGCACGGTAATGAAACTGAGGGATTGTCCTAAACAGGGTATCTATTTTAGCATTTTTTTGTCCTTAAGAGGGAAAGAGTTTCAAACCCTCAACAGCTCACCTCACCTACTGCACAGTTCCTTTTTCATGCCATTTTTTTTTCTTTAGCAAAAAAACAAATACTACAATTCCAAAGTGGAAGCATTGGTTTGTTTCCCCTGCACACATCTGGTAGAAATGAAGAGAGTCATGTACGAGACAATGTTTACTGTGCCATGGCTCTGTGGGCTCTTGGGCTGGCCTACAGGTGAGTGCAGTGGCAATAGCCCATGCGCGATGTATTAAAATTCTTACATGACTCCGAGGTTTTCTGGTCATTTTATGTGTACTATATTATTTTGGTTTGGTTTTCTTTGTGCTCAATACTCTTCTGGGAATTGCGCAAAAATGGAGTCGTGAAAAATTGCAATTTTGCCTCAGAGTCATTGGAATTTTAATATATCGAATGTGAGCTATTTGGTGATTTCCTAAAGATAACCCATCATACATCTGTAATTCTGTTAAAAATGTTTGTGAAAATAATGATGGTGGTGTGTTTTTGTGCCTCTGAAAATGTTTCATTTGGGCTTTACTAAAATGAAATGATCTCTCTTTTTCTTTCAAGACATCAAGTGTGGAAAGTGATTATAGTATCACAATGTAGAGGTTTAGCACATGTGAGCACTTGACTATTATTATTATTGAGCAGGCTTTTACAAGAATTTATTTGTTTATCTATTTACTTGTTTTTTGTTTTTACTTGAAAATTAAATTCAAGGAAGGATGGAATAATGCTGAAGATAATCCTGGAATGAACTATGTACTTAGGTGCAAGAGGGGGGAGGGAGGGGGTCGCAGTTAAATATGTAGTATGTGAAACCTTCTTTTAAAAACACTAACCCCTATTTGGTATTTTCATCTTTTGACATGTGCCAGTACATGTAAGTGAAAATCGGTTGTCAATGCAAGAAAGAAGGCCTTCATATTAGTTAACTTGCCAAGTTTGAGAGTGATAAGTGTTAAGCGAGCAAAGATATAGCTCTACAAAGTGAAGTTGCAAAAATTTACAGACGTTTGTAAGGTGCATCAGACAAATGTCTGTAAAATTTCGCAACTTTGTAGAGGTATCTCTTGTTAGTTTTCAACAAATAACCCTCAAACTTGGCAATTTTACAAATTTGAAGGCACTCTTTCCAGCAGAGTCAATAGATTTTAGCTCACCTGCCCATAAAAAAAAAAAAAAATTGAAAAAAACATGGAAAGGTCTGTTATCTGCTTGTTTTTATAGACACATGGATGACAGCCAGGGTCGGGCATATGAACTTCAACAGGCAGCTGTCAAATGTATGAGAGGAATCTTGTTCTGTTACATGCGGCAAGCTGACAAGGTAAGTGTCTGAAAACTCCCGTGGAAGAGTACTGTTATGATGCTCATTCAAAATGAAATAAAATTAATGTCTTCTGTGAAAGGTTTGAACCCAGGAGTCATTTCAAAAGGTTGAGTTTGATTGTCCGGGTGAACGTAGTCCTGAATAGGACTGTTGTCGTTGACAGTGACTAACGTTTCAACAACAATTGTATGGCGCTGGTAACTGTTGGCTATGATTCAGTGGTTGCTGAGCACCATTTAAAGACGAAACATGAAATTGACCGGGACTCTGCGACATATATAACGTATTCTACAGACTACTATCAACGTCTTACTTTAGAAAGCTGGTTTACTAACTTAGAACAAACGCCACTGAATCGTAGCCAACAGTTACCAGCACTGTACAAACGACTTATTGATGAGATCAAGCAAAACTAACTACGAGAGAACAACTGGAGAACTGACAATTTGACTAACAATAGACGACTGTTTAATTGTGACAATAGGCGGATCGAAACGCACCCATCACTGATTACGAGTCTTCATAGCAAATAACATCATAGCTTAACTGACAGACGACCAATAACATTGCGACATAATTGACCAATCAGATCAATAACCAGAGTATAATACCATCAACTGACATGATACAACTCACTTTGACTCTGAAGATGACTACCGCACAGGTTGTCAAAACGTCAGTCACTGTCAACAACAACAGTCCTATTCAGGACTACGTTCACCCGGACGATCAAACTCAACCTTTCTTTTTATTAATGTCTTCTCTTATCCTTTATATTTATTTTATTATGTGGGCTTCTTTTCGTTGTCAAAATATTATTTTTGAATTTCTTTTTACACACTACAGGTGGAGCAATTCAAGAAAAACCAGTTGGGGCATCATTCACTGCATGTGAAGTTTAATGTCAACACTGGTGACCCTGTGGCCTCAGATTCAGACTGGGCTCATCTTCAAGTATGAACTATTTCTTGACTCATTACTATCATTAATAAATCAATGATTTTGTTAATCACTGATTTTTCTACTCTGCCTTTCTTTTAACATTTTACTCAAAAAGTCTTGTGAAGTAGTAGTTGGTAAGCTGTTACAGTGTAACACCTCTGAGTTTGGATTTGTGGGTCTAGTTTCAAGCCTGGTGGTGACATTTATCCCTTAGACATGAAAATGTCTCATTTTTCTTGCTTTCACCCAGGTGTTTAAATGGGAACTAGTGACATACCGCTGGGGGTAGCCTTCTGATGGATTAGCATCCCATCAGGGGTGGGGGAGGGTTAGCAATACTCAATAGGTGCTAATTATCACAGACCAAAATTGGCCAATTTCAATGTAATTAAATTCACTAAGGCTCTAAGGCTTGGGGGAATGAAATGAAAGAAATGTGTTATTCATTGCTGAAGTTTAAGATGATTTCTTTTGTTTTAACCCCCTAAGCCTTGGAGCCAAGTATGAATTTAAATATGTTATGAACATTTGTCTAAATAGGATGATTTCTGGCCTTTGGGGCCTTCTTTGGCCAGTGCTCCAAGCTGTGACCATTTTGCTTGCCATGGTGAGAAAAAACAATCTGGCAATTAAAATTAAAGCAAAAGTTAGCTCTTTCACCCTAGTGTCCTTGAGTTGTTGGGTGGCTCTCCAAAAAATATAATTTGTAATATCGCAGAAAGTGTCCTGTGTCCTTTTTGGCATCCATCTTATAATTTTAGGTCACCAATTGTGTCCTTAAAAAAAGTTGAGCTTGCAGCTCTGTTGGCTTGTGTGTCTCTTTACCTTATAGCTATTCCAACAGTCAATGCTGTTTAGTAGTTACTGCACTTTGAGAATTTTGCTGAATCTAAGAAGACTTGTTATTTCATGCACCACATTCACATAGTATATCACAGCCCTCACTAAATCAGAGCCACCGACTTCATTTGACAGAATGCATTGTGTGAATTATATAAACAGCAAGAATGTAACTGAGTTAGAATGTCAGAGTTGTTTTCAATTTTATTTAGATTGATGCTGTCTCATTGTACCTCCTAACCCTTGTCCAAATGACAGCGTCAGGATTACAGGTAAATGTTTCTGATTAAACAAAATTAAATGGTCATCTAGTAAGTAAAACTATGATACTATTTTAATTCTTACTTTTAATTATCAGAATTAAAAAAGCACATTTTTGTGGCACATGCTCGAAATCCAATTCAATCTTATATGGTTGTCCATGAACCACTTTGGATGTGTTACCACTGTTAAAACTGCTGTTTGTTACTTACTTCTCCAAATAATTTGTTTATAGTGGCTTGCCGGTTAATAGCCTGCACCACTCCCCTCCCCAGATTTTAGCATTCTGCATATGATTCTGAAAATTATGTGCCTGTCTTGCTCTTCAGATTATTTACACCAATGATGAGGTCAGTTTTGTACAAAATCTTGTGTACTACATCGAGCGTGCCTATAGAACCCCTGACTATGGGATGTGGGAAAGAGGAAGCAAGGAAAATATTGGACACAAAGAACTAAATTCCAGGTATTAATAATGTTAATGTTTGGATATTAATTTTAAATAGTTGATCCTTTGGTTAGCTTTTGTTTTTGCGAAAAAGGTTAATAAATCACTGAACACCACTACCCATTGTAATTTAACGCTAGGATTGGCACAGTTCATGGTCTGAATAGCTTGCGAATACAGCTGTCTCTCCTTGCTTATCGCCGCTACGATATAATAGTTGCAGCATTTTATACTTTATTTTTGTCATTCCTGATGCCTTTGAATATTTACTGTTTTCTGTACTTCAGTTTCTTTCGGTTTGTGAACTTCACTAACCATTCTTATTTCCGTTATCTACATAATTGATTCATACAAAAGTTTTACTTCGTTTTTTTTTCAGTTGTGTTTTGTAATTATCTTTTTAGTTCTATTGGTATGGCGAAGGCTGCACTGGAGGCAATCAATGGATTTAACATCTATGGAATGCAGGTCAGCAGAGATGTATTATTGTAAACTTTCAATTAGCCTGCGAGCAAGCTCTCCATTAAGTTTGTTTGTGCAACAAGAATTAATAAAGTACTGTTTAAAAAACGAGCAGGAGTGTATTATCAGGTTTAAAAACTCTCGGGTGTTTCGTTGCGAGTTTTTAAACCTGATAATACACAACTGCAAGTTTTTTGAGCGGCTTCAAAATGTCTGATATAGATCAACTCATTCTTGCACTAATATTTAGATTTGGCATTATTTTGGTCTAAAATCTTGGACAGAGTTAAGCTGTGTCTTTATCAGATATAAAGACACTCATTAAACATTAATTTCTTTTGTTTTTTCTTTATGATTTATTATAAAGTAACTGTGGGCGACAAGAGGAGCCTGCAATCCTAATCTCCAGGTTGTTATTACGCATGCGTGGCATTTATGTAGCCAGCATTCATTTGGACTTCCACTAAGAATGAAAGGAATGCACAAAACACTTTGATCACGCGCGTTTGGACCTTCTACCCCTCGTATACCCTCGTACCCCCTCGTGTTTTGCCCATCAGTCACCTGAAACTGGAGCGCTGGAGCAAAAGTGTTTGGAACTTCGATTGTTGTCGCCCGCACTTCCTAACCATTGGTTATTACTAGTTACATGTATTTACATGTATTTCTTAATGATTTTTTGCCAGTCAACCCGTTCACCGCTTATGTGGAAACACGATTTGGTAACCCTTGTGACATCACCATTTTCAGCACTCAAAAATGACTTTGAAGCACAACTTGTGAGTCTTTCCGGGCATGCCCAAATAATTGTGGACTCTCAAATTGACTCGTCATCATTCTTCTCGCTACTTAACAGCCATAAAGCAGCCATGCGCGTTGAACCCCTCCAGTTGCGCTGGCTGTGCTAACTCGGAGGAAATGAGGACTTCTTGTCGCCAAAGTGTACATAACTTGAAGTAATTTCAAGCGGCTTTTTTTGCTCAAAAGCAAGCAAGCTTTTTGCTAGCCTGCGAGTAAAAGGCCTCATTTCGAGTGGCAAGCGAAGCGAGACGCAAGAGAACGCGGGAGCGAACGGTTACCGCGATTATAGTCCCTCGCTCTCGCGTCACGGTTCGCGTGTCGTTCTCGCGTGGTTCTACTATACCCCCCAACTGAGGAGCGTCCCCAAGCTAGCATACTCTGTGCCTATTGTCCATGGATTTTCTGCTATTGAATGTCTTGCTTTGCACAGGGTACCTCGTCATCTGTTATTTACGTGGATCCGGATGCTCACAACAGAAACTACACCATCATGCATTCAATGCTGCCTGTAGCGTCGTCATCAAAGGTTTGATTAGCACTCCCATATCTATGTGTATCTATGTAAAGTACCTGCGTAATATGTGGAACATTTGTTTTAACTAATTGTTTTGGTTACCGAGCGTCAGCAAGATAGCACGCGATTCCCGGAAATTCAGAATCTTTTGCAGTGAAATTTTGTCGGATGTAACCTTGCGCAGTTGGTTGGTTTATGATTATCCGAGACTTACAGCTGCGATGTTTGTCGTCACCTAAAATTGCACGTGAAAATCTTTTCACGAACTTTCACGTCGTTCACAGATGGTGCGCATGATCAGCGGCCATTAAAACCATACTTTAAGTTCCTTGCAAGCGAACAGCTTTGCAGGACTGCCTTGTCGAAAATTTTTCCGTTCTCCCTCAAGAGTCGAAGATTATTTAAACTCCAAGCTACATTTTTTAACCACAGTGATTCAGGATCGTATTAACAGTGAAGTGTTTTCTCTCGTCTTTCGGACAATATAATTATTCTTTTTAATGTGGCTGAATGTTCTTAATAAGTGGGCAAAGTTGTCACGGGTCAGATAACATTGTAGCGTCAATCCTCGCACTGCGCACATAAGTTAGAGTTATTGCTTTCTCATTTCTGGTATTTTTATAAAGCTGGAAATTTTTTCCCAACAGTTCGCTCACTCATTGGTTATTTGGAGGTCACATGAAATCTGACAATGAAACTGTTTTCAGCCAAAATCTCTAAAGTGGGCCACATTACAAAATCTATGACGTCAGAGTGTAACAGTGCATTGTCATTCGCGAATGCTGACCGACAACCGCCGTTACAGCGAGGTTTAATGAATTTCCAGCTATATAAGCAAATCACTTAAAGACTGGTCCCTTGGGAAACGGCCCGCGAATCTCAATGTTTCCCGAGGCGGAGAAACAAAATTAACTGTTTCCCTCCGGACCAGTCATTAAGTGTTTAATGTTATGCTTCTTAAAAATTCATGTGTAGTCATAGATACCGCTAACATCAACGCCTGAACTCACTTTTTCTTGAAACTGGTACTCGGTACATATCCCTGTTCATGTCTGACTGTATGAAACGTAATGAGTAATTTCTATGGGCTATCCCTACAGTAATAACCTCAAATATGACAGCAATCTTCAAAAACCTATGATTCATATTTATTTTTTTGAACAGTCCCATGTAATGTAAATTGTTGGCTTGCACCTGTTACCCTCTAGCTAATCACTTTGTTCAGTGCCGGATCCAAAGGGGCAAAGGGGCAAAGGGGGGGGGGGGGGGGGAAGGGGGGGACAGTCTCGAAAAAAATTTTATTTCGAAAACATAAGGGGAGGCGCCCCCCCCCCCCCCG
>OZ037776.1:12071656-12219156 GCA_964035525.1 Porites cylindrica | reverse complement strand
ACCCCGGAGAGCTTGCTCGCAGGCTATATACCTTACATGGAAAGAGCTTGTTTTCTTGTTTTTTGTTTGTTCCGCACTCTTTCTTTGGTCGCTAGACTAACCATTACTCGTCAGAGAACGTGTGAGTGTTTTCTTCCGATCGCTTAACCCAGCAAATTGCTTCTGTCAGTTTGTTTGTGTTCATAGAAAGAATTATAAAATGATTGTATGGAGAAAAACAATCAGAACACAAGATTTGCTCCGTGTGATTAGAATTTACCATTCAGAAGCCAGAATGTTTAGACTGACGTCGTGTTCAAGTTAGAAACCAAATCCTGTGCTCTGATTGGCTGAACCCATACCAGCGCCCTATACTACTGTGAAATGCTTGTTATGTCAGTGGAAGCGGGTTGAAAGAAACAGGGCTCTTTCAGCTGACGTTTAAACCTAACTACGAGGTATCTCGTGTCTGATGAAATATTTTTTCAAGTTTTTGGTCTAGCCTCAATTAATATTAAAGAAAATTAAAAGGTATAAATTGCCAAAATTTTTGTTTGTGCATCTTTTGTGCAACTCTCTAGCGTTAGATTTCCTTTACTTTAGCGCTATCAATCATTCATGAAGCAGATAACATCATTTTAAAGTAATATTCAGTTCGTTCTTTAACCTAGCCATTGACTGTGTGTTTATCAGGTGACCTGATTCCTCATTATTACTATGTACCAAAAATCTACCTGGATGCTGAGAAGAAAGAGCCACACTCTCAAGTCCGACTACCCAGTGACGAACATGGTGACCTGTTTCTATGGGGACAGTCCCTCTTGCTCATCATGCAGTTGTTAGGTATATATGACATCATCATATGACGTCACGATACAATGACGTCATCATTTTTCGAAATGAAAAAACTATATATTGAATCTTGTGATGTTTTAGTTCCATCTCCTCTTAAGCTTTTATACTTTCACGAACTTCAAATTCAATAGCGTTGTTCGTTATCGAGTAGAAAACGTTTGAGTTTGCCTCACGCATAGCCTGACGAGAAGATGGAGAGAAGCGAAGGGGCCGCGAACGACCTCGGACGTCCGAGAATCAGGCTACTTCACGCAACGTTTTCGTTCCAAAAAATTGGAATGTAGGTGTGCTGGGCTCTTGTTCTCGCATGATGATTAATCGCAGTTTTTTACAGTAATATCCGACGACTGTATGCAGCGAAATAATTTAATAAATGATAATTTTTCCTCGAGCCCAAATGGGCTATTAACTCCGAGGCCATGAGGGCGAGGGTAATAATTGTTTTAGTAAAATCCAACTAATTGGTCAAAAATATCGAGAATAAAAAATTTTTAGCTAGTTAAAGCTAGAATTTAATCCTTTTTTGCCGCCAAAAAGCCCGCGCTTTTCGCTAGTAGGGGGCTATAACATATAGCCTAGTAGTAGCTCAACCAATCAGAACGCAGCATTGATAATAGACCACTAGTTTGATTTTACTAATAAACAATTATTAAATGAGATTTTTGTTATACACGGACTAATCAAGGTCGAGGTAAGTGTTATCAGCCGAGCCGTAGATCGAGGCTGATAACACTTACCTAGTCGAATAAATGTTTTACTATACATTGTTTTAAAGAAAACAACACATACTCAGCGCAGCACGGAAGTGATTTGACTTTACCCTTGGTAATCATGCGTTGCGCGTACAACCTACAGTTATCTGCTTTCAGAGAATTAACTAATCTGTTGGTTGCGCGCGCTGATTTCCAAAATTTTTTATTAACAGTAGCTTCGTAGCCAGTGAGAAGACAGACAGTGAATAATTATAATGTATAATAACGACCATAACTGGTTCGTCTAGAGACTGGTGTCAGGCACTTTAACATCCCTGTCCTGTAAGGTACTCTTGGCTGACCCAGGCTTCTCTTGTTATTTGTAGAAGCAGGCCTTTTGGATGTTAATGAGATTGATCCTATTGGACGACACTTGGCTCACTCCGCCAAAAACCGCTATGGTTTCAGCAGTCACAGATATTCCTCTTTTAAGGTGCAGCGGAAATACGAAACGAAAGAATGTCACATGTAAAAGTATCAGTGTATCGCTGTTAATTCAATTACCGTAAAATTCCGAAAATAAGCCCCTCCATGTATAAGCCCCTCCAAGTGTAAGCTCCCCAATCCAGTAACGCAAAAAACACTCCGTTAAATCGCCCCTCCAAATGTAAGCCCCCCGGGGGCTTGTAATTGGAAATTTGCCCTCAAATGTAAAGTAAAACAACGCAAAAACGGTAAATTTACTTCCAACTATGAGACTAACCCAATCGATTTTGAAACGCAAATTTCCCTCCGTAGATAAACCCCTCCGAATAAATGCCCCTCCAAAAACAAGCCCCTCAAAAAGGGGGCTTATTTTCGGAATTTTACGGTATCACATTACCGATCTGTTGCTCGAAGTAGTAATCGAGGACACCTTATTAACTATTTAGGTTTATTGATGTTATTTATGTTTTCCCTAACATTTTAGGTTGCTGATTCCGATTTGGTAGTTCAAGTGTCACTTATCTCAGAAAGCAGAAAGTAAGAACTTTCGATCCGTTTTTGTTTAAACTTTGAGTAAGGTTCATATCTCGCCACATCTGAACCGTCTTAGATAACTCTGAATTGTAAGACAAAAAGGATGATTTGCATGTTTTAGAACCGACCATTATGGTGTGTGAGGTCAAAAAGGGGGAGGGGGGGGGGGGGGGGGGGTGAGAATCTAACACTTTGTAACGGGCCCAGCGAAATTCGACGGCAGTTCGCTATTGTTTGCACTCTGATGGGTCATAAAATGTTCGAAATTGGAATTTAACTATTGGGGGCAGGCAAGTAGTTTCACTGCAGGTTTTGGAATATCTTTTTGCGTCATTTCTAGGAGCCGCAACAGTGTAGACAATGAAAAATTGTCATCGAATATTTACAGTAATAGTCCAGTTTCGAGTTCGCTATGACCGCTGAATTAAAGAAGTGAAGACCCATTTTTTACAGGCTTATCCTCCATCTGAAGTAATATATTCACAAATTCCAACGAGAAAAAGACCTGTTTATTACTTTGTCTATTGTGTATATTCAAATTTTAAACACTTACTTGCCGGAATTTCTGAATATTTTACTTTGCGTCGAGGCTAACCCTGTATAAATGTGCCGTTAATGTTTGTATTCTGCGGTAGTGTTTAATTCGAAACTGGTCTATTGTATGTATGTTTGCCATAAGTAACGGTCTTGCTGGACCTTTTACGTGTGTTTTCATCCTCAGTAACTCTAAGTTATACTATTCACCCGCTTTGCTATACTGTTGATTTGCAGTCTACAAACTACCTTAGCAACATTTGGTATTGAGACACAAACCCCACAACAGATTGAACCCATACAGATCTGGCCGCCTTCACTGCTGGTTCAGGTAACGTTCTTAACCTATCCATCAGACTGCGAGCCTAAAGTAGCTGGAGTAGCTAGCATGCTTGATGGTCAGCATTTTGATTAGACAATCGACAGAGACGGGGTTCACGTGAGAAATGTTTTTGGCGGAAAATGGAACAAAGTTTGTTTGACCCTTTCGGCTTCTGGCGAATGAAACAAGTCGCGAGTAGTGTGAACGCGACGGGTTAAGGTCACGTTGGCAATTTCTAAATTGCTCTTTGTTTTTTTTTAGGCCTATAAGCGTCTTGGCGTCAATCGCAAACTCGGATTATCCGGGCGTCCACCGAGACCAATAGGAACTCTGGGAACTAGCAAGGTAAAATGGTTGTTGCGGTTTGTTTTTCCATTCAAAGAGATTTCGAAGTTATGAATTTCAAACGAATTTCGGTGAATTTTGTTGCAGATATACCGGATCTTAGGAAGAACAGTTGTTACTTATCCAAAACTTCTCGACGAGAACGACTTTTACATGGCTTTGGATATGGCTCTGCTTATCGACGAAATAAAGGTAAAGAAGTAATTTTATACCTCTAATAATAATAATAATGAATTCTGAATTTTTTAATAATGAAAATAACCTTGTATTGATGACAATGCTAACTATTAAAACCTATTTACAATTAATTTCGCTGGAAAAAAAAACTATTCGCCCAAAGTACTATTTACAAATCATGTCATGTAGGCTCCTGTTCATTTGGATTAAAAAAAATTCATTTCAATTAAAAAACAATAGTAATAATAATAATAAAGAACGTATTTTATTGATAACATACTAACTATTAAAATCCTTTATACAATTAAGTCACTTTAAAAAAAAACTATTTCGTCAAAATACTATTTACAATTCCTTTCGTTTAAAAAAAACACTTAGTTTTGTTTAGAAAAAAAAACTTCATTTCGTAAAACAAAAATTATTCAAATTAAGAACACTTCATTTCAATTAAAACAATTCATTTCGAACAAAAAAAAGAAGAAACTATTTTCAAGTTCAATTGCATTCTTACGAAGATAATGATGATAATAGAAACTGTGCCTGTAGTTATTGGAGCACTTGGCCTAGTTAATAAGGGCCTAGGAAAGTACGTGGAAAAAATCCCTGGAAACATGTATGTCGAGGAACTCCAATTAAATAATGACTCCCCTCCAGCCGCTCCCAAGGAAACTTGTTGCTTCTCTGAACCCTGGACAGTACAAACTGTGAAAGAAGAAAAAGATAACAATAATAATAATATTTTAGTGATAACTTTATCGGCAACAAAATTAGCTATTAAAACCTATTTACAATTCATGATAATGGTAGTTTTATAATAATAATAATAATAATATTAATAATAATAATGATAATGATAGTAATTTCAATATAGGAATGGAACCTTAGATCACTCATAATGTTCATTTTAAGAGTGTAAAACCGTCAAGAGATCTTTCGAAGCTTATTTGTCACTTTTCTTATCGTAGACAAATTTAGCCTTCACACGAAACAATTGGAATATGAAAGGACGCCCTACATTATGCCTCTTGCTGAGAGAAAAAAATCTACGGTAAGTGGTCAATAGAATATATCTAAAGGACGGGAAGGGAGGGTTACTTTTTTAAATTTGAAGGAAAGTATCCTGCCGGGGCTCTGGAACACTTGTTTTTTACCAGTGTTCAACTGTATCTATGGAATCCCTCTTGTAGACTGGACATAAACAAATCCTCAGCCCATCCCTGTCTCTAGCAGATTCGAGAGCGATTCGAGAGCAATTGGAGCGATTTTGGTTCCGCGCTAGGTATCATGGGAAAGGTGCTCACCCTTCACTGCATTCTTTGCGTCAAAGTTAAACTTACCCATAGTCCATTGCGCGATACTCATTAATTGTTCGCGTTAAGTCGCATTTTCCGTTGTCTAAACACTTGAGACGCCAAGGAACGAGGCAGGCCCAATCTCAGACGTCTACTCGACGTTTGATCAGTTTCGTAATATTCGTTTCCCTTTTACGGAACAAAATCTCTGATTTCTAAACCCTATTGTCTACTCAATCTTTCGAAAAAACTGCGCCTATTATTGCGGCTGTGCAAGTGGTTGTCCTATATTTGAGAGTATATAATATATAGATTTAGCCAGAGCTATATGCGTTTTACTTTTGCGTCAGACAATGGACTTTAAACATTGCAAGGTAATCCAAAAATTCATACTTAACTTCAGGGGAGAAAAAAAACATAAACTTGAGCCTGCGATCAATCATGGACTCAAATTTTGCGGAACTGTGGCGTGTTGTGTAAGGGAGAGAGATTAGGATACGAAAGGTCCGGCTTCGTGGTCCGGGTTCGACCCTGGGTGACGGTCTTCTTTCTTTTTAATAGAAATACTCTCGATAACAGGTCAAAAGTGTCTTAAAAGAATGGCAGCGAAAGTTTACGAAAGGGAAATTTGCAGCGCCACCCTCGCTCCCCTGGGTTATCGTTATCTTTAAGATAACTTGTGAATCAATACTCATAAGACTGATGTTTTACTTTATTCCAGAGGCAAGCAGTTTCACGAGGCGCTTGAGATGTTGGCAGCATTCAAGCGAGGACTTTGTGGGGGAGTGAAAATCAAACTTGGACGACTTCAGGTGTGAATGCTGCTTCTGTCTTCTTTGTAGTCATCATGTTTTCCTACCCGATTTAAAACGTGTTTTGATTTTTTAGTCTTACTGTAAATCCATACGTCCTGTACTGTTATACACAAAGTTCTCGGCATAAGGAACGATTTTCTTCAGCCGGGCTAAAATTACAGTAAAATGTATGGAACAGAACCTCGATTAAACGAAATCCTCGTTATATAGAACACAAACGTACAATTAACATCGATATAACGAGTAAATGTTACTATGTGATAAAACATGAATGCCAATCAGACCACCAAGGATAAAATTTTGTGTATGAGTTTCTAGTGCCGTAGCTATGTACAGCTCGGTAATGAAATGTTATTACAGTAATTTTTCCGATCCGAAAATGCCAGGTTTTGTAACTTAATTATTAACTTTACCTCGATATAATGAACATTTTGTTAGTTTTTCCGAAAATTCGTTAAATGGAGGTATTGGATATAACGAACCCTCGATATAACGAACAAATTTCCCCAGTCCCTTGGCACTTCGTGAAATCAAGGTTCCACTGTTTCATGTTTTTCCACCCACTTCAAGACAGGTTTTGAATTTGTTAGTGTTATTGTAAACCCATACGTACTGTACTGTGAAGAACCTCAAGCAGATTGAAACTCCAGGTACTCAATTATAATCTACAAGTCTATAACCGACGCGCTTGATCAGCTCTCTTCCTTGGGTTTAGTATACCATTTCATTTTTTAGTAGATAATTAAGTTATTCATTTTCTTGTCTTGCCCCGCCATGACTACTTTTCCAACTGTTTTCGGGGCAAACTATCCAACTCCTGTATACAAAGAATAAAGTTGTTGTTGTTGTTGTTCCATACTTGCCGGTTTCGTTATTTTTTTTCTTTTTTCACTTTTTGGTAATTTGCCTTTTTTTTTTCGGAAAGAAAAAACTTACTCCCTAAATCCATTTATATCTTGATTCCATTAGTTTGTTTCTTTCTTTCTTCTTTGTTTTTTTTTCTATCGCAGACTTTGATATCAACGGCAGTTATAGATCATTTGGACTTCCTTCAAACAGACCGCTATTTCAGGTATTTTTCTTTGTTGAATGTAGTTATTTTTGTTAATGTTGTTGTTGTTTGTCTTTTTTTACCACATGACAATAGCCTTATGGCAGGCGATCAAAAAGGAGGGTGAAAGGGGAAAATCACAGGGCGTGCCGTTTCTGTTTTCGCGCAAGAGCCTGCCGCATTTTCTTCGTGAAGATACAAACGGTGATATTAAGGCTATGATTACACTTTTGCGGATAGCTCTAACCCTCTAGCACAGCTACGAAAACCATACCAGAAAGGTCTTCCGTGCACACATAAAAACGGTGATTTTGGGGCGATTTCTGTAACGAAGCAAAGCTGCGCCGCGCCGATCTCGAAAGTCGAGCGTCACATAGTGGATAGGTTTCTGCCACTTTTCGTCGTTGTGTGAACAGGCATTCGGACCGTAGCGAAAGTAGTCCCCTTGTGTCCCTTGTGTCCCCTTTATCCCCTTGTGTCCCCTGTGTCCCCTTGTATCCCCTTGTGTCCCTCGTGTCCCCCGTATCCCCTGTGTCCCTTTGTGTCCCCTCGTGTCCCCTTGTGCCCCCCGTGTCCCTCGTGTCCCCTTGTGTCCCCTTGTGTCCCTTGTGTGCCTTCGTGTCCCTTGTGTCCCCTCTGTCCCCCTGTGCCCCTTGTGTCCCCCGTGTCCCCTTGTGTCCATTGTGTCCCCCGTGTCCCCTTGTGTCCACTAGGGAACTTAAGATGGAGACGTTTTCGGGGCGACGGCGACCGGACTGGCAGAGAAAGCCTGGAACTAAGGCAGCCGTCGCTCCCCGTCAAAAATAGAACATTAACAGTCCGGAATATCCCTAAATTTAAGGACAGGGCCAACTGGTCACGCGACACTTTTCAACCAATGAGAATGCGCGCTTGTGTTTATCAACAAACAAATCAAAACATCGCCCCAGTGATCAAAAATTTTCAAAACAACGGACGGAGGCAGACAGAATCAGTCATCGTTTCGAGGCTCTCAGGCATATTTTAAAGACTTTTCACGAGGCATACACAATTATTTTAGGTGGACAGCTTATCGGAAGCCATATTGGAAGTATCTCGTGAAATATTCAGCACATTTTGTGGCTTATTTCTTCTTTTATCCTTTAAACAACGCGATGCCTAGGCGAGAGTTTGGTCGGTTTTTAAGGTAGGTGAACAAGTGTCTATTATTTTTTCGATTCACAGATTTTTTACGAAGTTCTAGATATTTTTCCTCGATTGTCCTATCGATTAACTTTTATCATGTTGAATGTGGGGATGGTAGACAACCTAGAATTCTGGTAGACAATTTTTGAATTCCGAGGTCCAAAACACGTACGTTTTCCACTCCCGGGTTTCTCACAGAGCCGTGTTATTACTTTTTTTCGCATTAGTACGAGCCTTTGCCTTTTTTCTTTTCAAGACCAAAACAACTTTAATAGTCTTATGGATATTAACGTCCAACATTTCGCCTCACTTTGCCGAATTTGCGGGGATGAAATTTGAAGATCATAAGCGCAACGTAGATACTAACCGCTTTGTTTCTGAAATTCACTAATCTGGAAAGATTTAATGTTGTTGCATTCTCCAAATGTTCATCCACCGTTAAAAAACGATAAAAGAAACAAGGCAAATCTCAATTGTAAATGATGTATTTCGCTACTCATTGAACATGCACTGATTATCTGGGATAAAATCAAAACATTGCAGGTACTACAGCAAGCAAAGAAAGCACCAGATGCGTGAAGTCAACACGAAACAACACAAAACACGAACAAGAAAAATTAATAAATTTGAACTACTTTCTACTCTTGTTATGATGACTGATTCTTTGATTCTTGTCCTGTAGAAGTTAATAGGTAGTACCAATCCTGTTTTGTACGATCTCAACAAAGTTTTTAAGCTCTCTCTAAGGCTATTTTTCACGGGACTAGTTTGCTTCTATCAAAACTCTTGCAAGCCATGCCAGTGAAGCCACGACCTCCGCGATCGGTCCGGAATCAGTTGGAACACCCCAATGATTCGTTCCTTGCAATGATTAATGCTCTTATTCTCTTACATGAAATGTTTTCTTTGAAATATTAAATGTAAAATCTAGACGAGTACTGTAAGCTTATCTTTAATTCTGTCCGACTCCGTCCGTTGTTTTGAAAATTTTTGATCACTGGGGCGATGTTTTGATTTGTTTGTTGATAAACACAAGCGCGCCCTCTCATTGGTTGAAAAGTGTCGCGTGACCAGTTGGCCCTGTCCTTAAATTTAGGGATATTCCGGACTGATTAAGATCGCAGTGAACTCAGAAGGACGGCGCCTTTAATTAGAAGAATACCGAAGGGGAAAATATGGCTTCACATAAAGAATTAAGAGAATAAATGTTTGCTATGCAGACAACATGTATCGGATGAAGAGTTTCTCATTTTGTGGGAAAATTACGAGTCCAAAAATCCCGATTTTCTTTGGGACAGTTACGATCCCTTCACGCTAAGAAACATGCGGGATGCAGCTTAGTTCAAGGCAGAATTTCGTGTTGAAAAAAAATGATCTCCACAGGCTTGCCGAAGCCTTGCAAATTACAGGAACATTAAAATGCTACCAAGGAACCGTATTCTTAGTTTGGTATTGAAATAATTCCCGGGAAATACTTGCATGCAACAACAACAAACAAGGGCAACAACTTTTTTTCAGTATTCCCACGCCGAGTTAGTACATGGGATTACCTACTATTCTATATAATTTTCAATGCGTTTCATTTATACGATATTCTAACGAAAAGAGCGAACTAAAAACACACAATTGAAAGATCGGAGTTCATATTTTTTGTCTGGATACCTTTTTTTGGCTCGTGGGAAAATTTTGTCCCATGGCAAGCTCACTTACCGTTGGCTGTTTACCAAGTTGGATCTTGACCCTGTGACATGAAAACATAGAAACATTCAAAGATGTAAGTTTAGATAACAGAGCTTGGAAATCGTGCTTGAAATGTGCCTCAAAGAAAACAAGGACAATTTAAGAACGATAATCTGCAAAATGTTGGTTGCTAAACGCAACAAACCTGATTGAAATGAAAGTTAAATACTCACGTTTTCGCCACAACGCCAAACAGACCAGTTTCACGTCGCCGACGGGACCACGACGGCAAGGTGGTGAGCACGAGCATGCGCAATATTCAACAAATGATGATGTCACGTCCGGTTGAAGTTGCCGTCGCCACGAAAACGTCTCTATCTTAAGTTCCCTATTGTGTCCCCCGTGTCCCCTGTGTTTCCTTGTGTCCCCTGTGTTTTTTTGTTCCCTGTCCCCTTGTGTCCGCAGTGTCCCCTTGTGTCCCTTTGTATCCCTTGTGTCTCCTGTGTACCCTTGTGTCCTGTTCTTTCCCCTGTGTTCCCTTGGGTCCTCTTGTGTCCCCGGTGTCCCCTGTGTCCCTTGTCTCCCGCGTGTCCCTCGTGGGAAGGGAAAAGGACTGGAACTTACTAATGCGGAAGTATAGTAAATAGTCAGAAATGAGTGTACGGAACCCTTGCGGCCAACCTCTTCGGTGCCGACAACGTTCGATGTGTTCGACATGTTACAGTTCTGTTACGACAAGAAAAGCTTTCCTGGACAGTACGAACGGCAACGACACAGAACGGAACAAGTCGTACACGTTGAACATCGTCGGAAAAGCTTTCCGGTACAAAACGAACGGCAACGACACAGAACGGAACAAGTCGTACACGTCGAACATCGTCGGCACCGGAGAGGTTGGCCGCAAGGGTTCCGTGCACTCATTTCTGACTATTAACTTCCGTCCGTATCAGTGGGTTCCAGTCCTCGTTTCCATTCATTAACTTCCGCCACGGTCCAAAAGACGAAAAGTGGCAGAAACCTATCCGAAATGTGATGTTGTGGTATATGTTGTGGTTCAGTTTTATCCTTGGTTCAAATGTCATTTTTCTTTGTTTAAAACTCATTTTCATACATAACCATACCCCAAAACAAAGGTAAATAAGTTCGACCCAAGGTTAAAATCGAACCACAACATACACGTAACCTGATACAGGTATTTTCCTTGTCTCCCCTCTAGCGATCTTGATGATAACGATGGAGGTCTGGACCATGTACGTGTCAAAGAAAAAGAAGGACCAGACTCCAATCCCCAGAGCCCTTGTGTTTCCGAGGGACATAGGATGAGTCGGCCCGTACGCTTGTCCCGCTCCATGACCGTGTCTGAAGATGATGATGATCATATGTCTGATGAGGAAGACTCCAAGTAAGTTAGCAAAAAAATTTAGCTTAGCAGGTATAAAGGCCCATAAAAAAAGACTGTGTTTACTTTAACACTCTCCATATCGGAAAAAGTGCACGCGACAATCCCAAAAGGTATTGTAGGTGGTTTTCTGTTCACTGTTCTTCAAAGAAATTTGAACGAATGGCACGAGCGGCCATAGACATATGTTTGCGAGTGCTAAAGGAAATCAACAAAAGTAGGGTCGACAGTTTCAGTGTCATGAACAGTGTATTAATCATATCCCCATAGGGATACCTATATCCCATCACTCTACCACTTGTTATAAATTATGCTTTGTTGGGGTGAGCTGAAAAGCTTAAGAGGTCAAAGTGTTGGTGAGGTCAGACTTGTCATGCGTGCAATTTTCAGGATATGTGGAAATGAAAGTCAACCAGGCCTACAACTAGTCGAAAAGCTGTCTACGCCCCTTATCGCTACAGCCGAACCGACCCGACCGCCTCGTTAACCCGTGGGCTTAGTTAAAATTCAAGAATATTTCCATATTTCATTTTGTAAAATTAATGCTCTGAATCAAGGAGTATTAGATGAATACTGCTGAAGAGGTTCCATTTGAATGGTCACGCCACAGGATTTCGTCCACAGACTCAAAAGTTAGAATTACACACTAAATAAATAGTACGATGTGAAAGTACCGCTGAAGAGGTTTTATTTGAATGGTAACACCATAGGATTTCATCCACAGACTCCCAAAAAAAAAAAAATCGTAAAAAAAAATCGTTAGAACTGCATACTTAACAATTGGTACCATGTGAAACTACTGCTGAAGAGATTTTATTTGAATGGTAACGTCATAGGATTTCGTTCACAAACTCAAAAATTGGAACTACATACTCCGTAAATGTACTTTTTTTACCGCTCAACTCCTTAATGAACGTAACCGAAAGTTGGCTTTAGTCTGGTTTGGCCGGTTTCATTTTTCAGTCCCAGGGATCTCGTAACCAAGTCACGCGAAGCTCTCCTGAATGAATTGGGAAAGAAGCCAGGTATTGAACGCCAATTGCTGCTGCTTCAGGAACTGCTAAAGCGAGAAGGCGAACACTTTCAAACTCCTGAGGGCTCCATTATCGATATCATCAATGTCCTTTATCAGCAAGCTGCGTATGATAGGAAATGGTCAGCGGTTCGTCGCGGTGCCGCTCTGCTAAAGAAACTGGTGGATAGTCTAGCGCCTGGGATCACTACTTTACTGGTTAGCGGCAAAGTGGTAAGATGCTTTGCTAGAACGTTTTACTTTATCTAACCTTTTTTCTAGCCTTTTTTTTTTTGGGGGGGGGGGAGCGTGCGAAGGTATTTCAGCTCCGTCTTATAAGCTGCCTAATAAATAGTTGTTTTTACTTTTACTTTAAGGTGACTATTGGTGTGTTTGGCCATGAAGAAAAAGTGATTTACGAGCCTCTGACGCCGGCAGCTATTCAGGTAGTTTTGTTGTCTAAAGTCTAGGTTCTTGCTCAGAATAGGTACCACGAAAATTTACACTCACGAGTTGTAGAAAAAGCCACACTTTAACTACTTGCGTCGCTCTTTTTCTAGTGAGCAGAAGTCGATCCAAACAGGCTTTTGCGAATGTCCAAAGAAAAAAAATAGATATTTAACAATCCAGCAAGCAAACAGAGAGAAAGAAAAGTAGAAAATATTAGCAATGTTACCTATTTTAATTTGCAAAACAAAGCTCAGTTTTGGTTTTGGTGCCCCAAGTTTCATTTATCAATGTAAAAGAATAACTGACAGTAATACCAACCAAGTCCATTTTACCAAGCACCGGTATAAAACAAACGCCCTGTCCTGTTCATTAATGGCGGTCTCCTTCTCTTTTCTCAATAGAAAATCCTTTATTCGTTCTGCACTCCTCATGACGTCCGGGAGGCAGTCCTTCAACAAGAGGTCTGAAAACTAGTGTGTTATTTTAAGACACTTTACTGGTGTTTTTATTTTTTACTATGGTCTTGAATTTAAGAGGTGTCAAAAAAAATGAATTCTCATTCTTGTAATTCTGCGTGGCTGTGCCTTCCATATGCGGCACGTGGATATAAATCTTTAAGAATGGCCGTCAAATACTGTCAAACTGTTATGTACATTTGTGATGATCATGAAGATGATGGTGATGATGATGATGACGACGATGAATGTTCACTTTTTCACAATGTGTAGATACGCAGTTTACACATAGTTGAACCTTTGATATACGGCAGAGTGGAGGGTGGATTGGGGAAAAGTTGCTGCTAAGAAACCATTGGTGCCCGTTAATAAAACTATTCATAAAAAGTTCGATTGTGCAGTTCAAATGGAATAACTACGCCGTTTAAACTGGCCTTCCATTTCCTAGCTCCACGCAGCTGTTTTTGTCTCGTCACGCGAGGCAAAACCGAGTTCCAAGAGTTCCAAGCCTGCGTCGTAGGCGCAATTTAACCTGGGTCAGTAACGTCTGCGAAGCAGCGCTAATATCCTTGTTCTGGGCCCCCAGCGGACTCAACCAATTACCGGAATCGCGTCTTGATTTGCAAATCGACAATGGCTTTTTTAACAGGCCAATCATGGCGCGCAATCAAATCCTGGTACACAGGTGGGGTCCTAGATCAAAAATTTCGGCGATGTTTCGCAGACGGACTCAGCCAGAGTTCAGTTTCGTCTGTGGTGCTAGCCTGCAGTGCAGGCGTATTTTGGGTGGGCAAAACCTAGTTCATGTTCGCATTGTTGTAGCCCCCATCTTTGATTTTTTGTCAGTGGAAGATTGGGGAGAGTAGAAATAGTAACCCTTAGGGCAGGTGCAAGGGCGAAAGGAGGAAAGGGGCGAAGGGGAGCGAAGGAGAGGAAAAACGTACGCCGTTTTCTCTTTTCTCTCCCCGCTCCGTTTGACTCGCCCCATTTCCTCCTCTCTTCAGGAAGTTTCAACATGGCGCTTTCGCGAGCAAAATTACTTGCGCGCCCAAAGAAAACGCCTGCACTCCAGGCTACTGTGGTGAAGGCTAACCATTTCCAGGCATTTTCCAATTGGCATTTTCCAAATGTTAGTCAAATGGTTCGAAATCATTTTCGTTGTAAAGTCGCTCGTTTTTCCCTTCTGCATTTTTTTCCACAGATGGTTCTCTATTTGGCCTCTTTTGTTGCTACAATTCCTCACGTTTTTGAAGGGATGTTGAAAATCAGGATTGGGTAAGCTATATAGTCGTCCATTGTTTTGCATAATGTCAATCATCCTAGCCATACCCGACCTCTCGTATTAAAGTGTTGTACACTTCGTATTGTAAGAATATACCATAACGTTTGCTTCCCCTTTCTAAATCTTCTGTGAACTCTAAAAACAATATTACTTTTTTAAAGTTCTTCTTGATTGGTTACTCACACTGGATATCCAGTGCAATTGACACCTCCGAGCAAAGCCATACTGGCCTTCTTTCGTCGCTGTTGTCACTGATATCAATGTTGTCGCTGTTGTCACCGTTGTCACTATTGTCACTGTTGTCATTATTGTCACTGTTGTAGCTGTTGTCACTGCTGTCACTGTTGTCACTGTTGTCACTGTTGTGGCTGTTGTCACTGCTGTCACTGTTGTCACCGTTGTCACCATTGTCGCTGTTGTCACTGCTGTCACCGTTGTCACTGTTGTCACTGTTGCGGCTGTTGTCACTGCTGTCACTGTTGTCACTGTTGTCACCGTTGTCGCTGTTGTCACTGTTGTCACCCTTGTTACTGTTGTTACCGTTGTCGCTGTTGTCACCGTTGTCACTGTTGTCACCCTTGTCGCTGTTGTCACTGTTGTCGCTCTTCTCACTGTTGTCACCGTTGTCACCGTTGTCACTGTTGTCAATGTTGTGGCTGTTGTCACTGCTGTCACTGTTGTCACTGTTGTCACCGTTGTCACCGTTCTCGCTGTTGTCACTGTTTTCACGGTTGTCACTGTTGTCACCGTTGTCACTATTGTCACTGTTGTCATTGTTGTCACTGTTGTGGCTGTTGTCACTGTTGTCACCGTTGTCACTGTTGTCACAGTTGTGGCTGTTGTCACTGCTGTGGCTGTTGTCACTGTTGTCACCGTTGTCGTTGTCGCTGTTGTCACTGTTGTCGCGGTTGTCACTGTTGTCACCGTTGTCACTGTTGTAACTGTTGTCACCATTGTCACTGTTGTCACCGTTGTCGCTGTTGTCACTGTTGTCGCTGTTGTCACCGTTGTCACTGGTGTCACTGTTGTGGCTGTTGTTACTGCTGTCACTGTTGTCACTGTTGTCACTGTTCTCACCGTTGTCACCGTTGTCGCTGTTGTCACTGTTTTCACGGTTGTCACTGTTGTCACCGTTGTCGCTGTTGTCACTGTTGTCACCCTTGTTACTGTTGTTACCGTTGTCGCTGTTGTCACTGTTGTCACTGCTGTCACCCTTGCCGCTGTTGTCACTGTTGTCGCTGTTCTCACTGTTGTCACCGTTGTCACTGTTGTCAATGTTGTGGCTGTTGTCACTGCTGTCACTGTTGTCACTGTTGTCACCGTTCTCGCTGTTGTCACTGTTTTCACGGTTGTCACTGTTGTCACCGTTGTCACTATTGTCACTGTTGTCATTGTTGTCACTGTTGTGGCTGTTGTCACTGTTGTCACTGTTGTCACAGTTGTGGCTGTTGTCAGTGCTGTGGCTGTTGTCACTGTTGTCACCGTTGTCGTTGTCGCTGTTGTCACTGTTGTCACTGTTGTCGCGGTTGTCACTGTTGTCACCGTTCTCACTGTTGTAACTGTTGTCACCATTGTCACTGTTGTCACCGTTGTCGCTGTTGTCACTGTTGTCGCTGTTGTCACCGTTGTCACTGGTGTCACTGTTGTGGCTGTTGTTACTGCTGTCACCGTTGTCACTGTTGTCACTGTTGTCACCATTGTCACCGTTGTCGCTGTTGTCACTGTTTTCACGGTTGTCACTGTTGTCACCGTTGTCACTATTGTAACTGTTGTCAATGTTGTCACTGTTGTGGCTGTTGTCACTGCTGTCACTGTTGTCACCATTGTCACTGTTGTCACTGTTGTCGCTGTTGTCACTGCTGTCACTGTTGTCACTGTTGTCACGGTTCTCACTGTTGTCACCGTTGTCGCGATTGTCACTGTTGTAACCGTTGTCACTGTTGTCACCGTTGTCACCGTTGTCACTGTTGTGGCTGTTGTCACTGCTCTCACTGTTGTCACTGTTGTCACCGTTGTCACTGTTGTCACTGTTGTGGCTGTTGTCACTGCTGTCACTGTTGTCATTGTTGTCACCGTTGTCACTGTTGTCACCGTTGTCACTATTGTCACTGTTGTCATTGTTGTCACTGTTGTGGCTGTTGTCACTGCTGTCACTGTTGTCACCGTTGTCACTGTTGTCACTGTTGTGGCTGTTCTCACTGCTGTCACTGTTGTCACCGTTGTCGCTGTTGTCACCGTTGTCACTGCTGTCACCGTTGTCACTGTTGTCACTGTTGTGGCTGTTGTCACTCTTGTCACTGTTGTCACCGTTGTCGCTGTTGTCACTGTTGTCACCGTTGTTACTGTAGTCACCGTTGTCGCTGTTTTCACTGTTGTCACCGTTGTCACCGTTGTCACTGTTGTCACTGTTGTCACCGTTGTCACCGTTGTCGATGTTGTCACTGTTGTCACCGTTGTCACCGTTGTCACTGTTGTCGCTGTTCTCACTGTTGTCACCGTTGTCACTGTTTTCACTGTTGTCAATGTTGTGGCTGTTGTCACCGCTGTCACTGTTGTCACTGTTGTCACCGTTGTCACCGTTCTCGCTGTTGTCACTGTTTTCACGGTTGTCACTGTTGTCACCGTTCTCACTATTGTCACTGTTGTCATTGTTGTCACTGTTGTGGCTGTTGTCACTGTTGTCACCGTTGTCACTGTTGTCACAGTTGTGGCTGTTGTTACTGCTGTGGCTGTTGTCACTGTTGTCACCGTTGTCATCGTTGTCGCTGTTGTCACTGTTGTCACTGTAGTCACCGTTGTCACTGTTGTCACCGTTGTCACCGTTGTCACTGTTGTCACCGTTGTCACTGTTGTCACCCTTGTCACCGTTGTCACTGTTGTCGCTGTTCTCACTGGTGTCACCGTTGTCACCGTTTTCACTGTTGTCAATGTTGTGGCTGTTGTCACCGCTGTCACTGTTGGCACTGTTGTCACCGTTGTCACCGTTCTCGCTGTTGTCACTGTTTTCACGGTTGTCACTGTTGTCACCGTTCTCACTATTGTCACTGTTGTCATTGTTGTCACTGTTGTGGCTGTTGTCACTCTTGTCACCGTTATCACTGTTGTCACAGTTGTGGCTGTTGTTACTGCTGTGGCTGTTGTCACTGTTGTCACCGTTGTCATCGTTGTCGCTGTTGTCACTGTTGTCACCGTTGTCGCAGTTGTCACCGTTGTCACCGTTGTAACTGTTGTCACCATTGTCAGTGTTGTAACCACTGTCGCTGCTGTCACCGTTGTCAGTGGTGTCACTGTTGTGGCTGTTGTCACTGCTGTCACCATTGTCACTGTTGTGGCTGTTGTCACTGCTGTCACTGTTGTCACTGTTGTCACCGTTGTCATCGTTGTCGCTGTTGTCACTGTTGTCACTGTTGTCACCGTTGTCGCTGTTGTCACTGTTGTCGCTGTTGTCACTGTTGTCACCGTTGTCTCCGTTGTCACTGTTGTCATTGATATGGCTGTTGTTACTGCTGTCACTGTTGTCACCGTTGTCACCGTTGTCGCTGTTGTCACTGTTTTCACGGTTGTCACTGTTGTCACTATTGTCACTGTTGTCATTGTTGTTACTCTTGTGGTTGTTGTCACTGCTGTCACTGTTGTCACCGTTGTCACTGTTGTCACTGTTGTCACTGTTGTCACGCTTGTCACTGTTGTCACCGTTGTCGCGGTTGTCACTGTTGTAACCGTTGTCACTGTTGTCACTGTTGTCACTGTTGTCACTGTTGTCACCGTTGTCGCTGTTGTCACTGTTGTCGCTGTTGTCACCGTTGTCGCCGTTGTCACTGTTGTCACCGTTGTCGCGGTTGTCACTGTTGTAACTGTTGTCACTGTTGTCACTGTTGTCACCGTTGTCGCTGTTGTCACTGTTGTCGCTGTTGTCACTGTTGTCACCGTTGTCGCCGTTGTCACTGTTGTCACCGTTGTCACTGTTGTGGCTCTTGTCACTGCTGTCATTGTTGTCACTGTTATCACTGTTATCACTGTTGTCACCGTTGTCACTATTGTCACTGTTGTCATTGTTGTCACTGTTGTGGCTGTTGTGGCTGTTGTCACTGCTGTCACTGTTGTCACCGTTGTCACTGTTGTCACTGTTGTGACTGTTGTCACTGCTGTCACTGTTGTCACTTTTGTCACTGTTGTCACCGTTGTCACTGCTGTCACCGTTGTCACTGCTGTCACCGTTGGCACTGTTGTCACTGTTGTGGCTGCTGTCACTGCTGTCACTGTTGTCACTGTTCTCACCGTTGTCGCTGTTGTCACTGTTGTCACTGTTGTTACTGTTGTCACCGTTGTCGCTGTTGTCACTGTTGTCACCGTTGTTACTGTTGTCACCGTTGTCGCTGTTGTCACTGTTGTCACCGTTGTCACTGCTGTCACCGTTGTAACTGTTATCACCGTTGTCGCTGTTGTCACTGTTGTCGCTCTTCTCACTGTTGTCACCGTTGTTTCCGTTATCACTGTTGTCATTGATATGGCTGTTGTTACTGCTGTCACTGTTGTCACTGTTGTCACCGTTGTCATCGTTGTCGCTGTTGTCACTGTTGTCACAGTTGTTACTGTAGTCACCGTTGTCGCTGTTGTCACTGTTGTCACCGTTGTCACCGTTGTCACTGTTGTCACCGTTGTCGCTGTTGTCACTGTTGTCACCGTTGTTACTGTAGTCACCGTTGTCGCTGTTGTCACTGTTGTCACTGTTGTCACCGTTGTCACTGTTGTCACCATTGTCACCATTGTCACTGTGTCGCTGTTGTCACTGGTTTCACTGTTGTCACCGTTGTCACTGTTGTTACTGTTGTCACTGTTGTCACTGCTGTCACTGTTGTCACTGTTGTCATTGTCGTCACCGTTGTCGCTGTTGTCACTGTTGTCACCGTTCTCACTGCTGTCACCGTTGTCACTGCTGTCACCGTTGTCATTGCTGTCACTGTTTACATTGTTGTCACTGTTGTGGCTGTTGTCACTGCTGTCACCGTTGTCACTGTTGTCACTTTTGTGGCTGTTGTCACTGCTGTGGCTGTTGTCACTGTTGTCACTGCTGTCATCGTTGTCGCTGTTGTCACTTTTGTCACTGTTGTCACCGTTGTCGCGGTTGTTACTGTTGTCACCGTTGTCACTGTTGTCACTTTTGTGGCTGTTGTCACTGCTGTCACCGTTGTCACCGTTGTCGCTGTTGTCACTGTTGTCGCTGTTGTCGCTGTTCTAACTGTTGTCAGTGTTGTCGCTGTTGTGACGGCTTTCACTGTTGTCACTGTTGTCACCGTTCTCGCTGTTGTCACTGTTTTCACGGTTCTCACTGTTGTCACCCTTCTCACTATTGTCACTGTTGTCAATGTTGTCACTGTTGTGGCTGTTGTCACTTTTGTCACTGTTGTCACCGTTGTCACTGTTGTCACCGTTGTCATCGTTGTCGCTGTTGTCACTGTTGTCACTTTTCTCACTGTTGTCACCGTTGTCGCGGTTGTTACTCTTGTCACCGTTGTCACTGTTGTCAGTGTGGTCACCGTTGTCACTGTTGTCACTGTTGTCACTGTTGTCCCTTTTGTCGTTGTTTTCACCATTGTCACCGTTGTCACTGTTGTCACTGTTGTGGCTGTTGTCACTGCTGCCACCGTTGTCACCGTTGTCACTGTTGTCACCATTGTCACTGTTGTCAGTGTTGTGGCTGTTGTCACTGCTGTCACCGTTGTCACCGTTGTCGCTGTTGTCACTGTTTTCACGGTTGTCACTGTTGTCACCGTTGTCACTATTGTCACTGTTGTCACTGTTGTCATTGTTGTCACTGTTGTAGCTGTTGTCACTGTTGTCACCGTTGTCACCGTTGTCGCTGTTGTCACTGTTTTCACGGTTCTCACTGTTGTCACCGTTGTCACTATTGTCACTGTTGTCATTGTTGTCACTGTTGTAGCTGTTGTCACTGTTGTGGCTGTTGTCACTGTTGTCACCGTCGTCATCGTTGTCGCTGTTGTCACTGTTGTCACCGTTGTCGCGGTTGTTACTGTTGTCACCCTTGTCACCGTTGTCACTGTTGTCACCGTTGTCGCTGTTGTCACTGTTGTCGTTGTTGTCACCGTTGTCACTGTTGTCACTGTTATGGCTGTTGTCACTGCTGTCCCCTTTGTCACCGTTGTCACTGTTGTCACCGTTGTCGCTGTTGTCACCGTTGTCACCGTTGTCACTGTTTTTAGTGTTGTGGCTGTTGTCACTGCTGTCACTGTTGTCACCGTTGTCGCCGTTGTCGCTGTTGTCACTTTTTTCACGGTTGTCACTGTTGTCACCGTTGTCACTATTGTCACTGTTGTCATTGTTGTCACTGTTGTCACTGTTGTGGCTGTCGTCACTGTTGTCACCGTTGTCACTGTTGTCACCGTTCTCGTTGTTGTCACTATTGTTGTTGTTGTCACCGTTGTCAATGTTATCACTGTTGTCCCTCTTTTGGCTGTTGTCACTCCTGTCACCGTTGTCACCGTTGTCACTGTTGTCACCGTTGTCACTGTTGTCACAGTTGTCACTGTTGTCGCTGTTGTCACCGTTGTCACCGTTGTCACTGTTGTCACCGTTGTCACGGTTGTCACCGTTGTCACTGTTGTCACCGTTGTCACTGTTTTCACTGTTGTGGCTGTTGTCACTGCTGTGGCTGTTGTCACTGATGTCACCGTTGTCATCGTTGTCCCTGTTGTCACTGTTGTCACTGTTGTCACCGATGTCGCGGTTGTCACTGTTGTCACCGTTGTCACTGTTGTCACCGTTGTCACTATTGTCCCTGTTGTCACTGTTGTCGCTGTTGTCACCGTTGTCACCGTTGTCACTGTTGTCACTGTTTTGGCTGTTGTCTCTGCTGTCACTGTTGTCACGGTTGTCACCGTTTTCACCATTCTCGCTGTTGTCACCATTGTCGCTGTTGTCACTGGTTTCACTGTTTTCACCGTTGTCACTGCTGTCACTGTTGTGACTGTTGTCACTGCTGTCACTGTTGTCACTGTTGTCATTGTTGTCACTGTTGTGGCTGTTGTCACTGTTGTCACCGTTGTCACTGGTGTCACCGTTGTCACTGCTGTCACCGTTGTCACAGTTGTCACTGTTGTCACCGTTGTCACTGCTGTCACTGTTGTCATTGTTGTCACTGTTGTGGCTGTTTTCACTGCTGTCACCGTTTTCACTGTTATCAGTGTTGTTGCTGTTGTCACTGTTGTCGCTGTTGTAGCTGTTGTTGCTTTTGTCACTGTTTTTGCTGTTTTCGCTGTTGTCGCTGTTGTCGCTGTTGCCACTTGTTGCTGTTGTCACTGTTGTCACCGTTGTCACTGTTGTTACTGTTGTCACTGTTGGCACTTGTTGATGTTGTCACTGTTGTTACTGTTGTTACTGTTGTCGCTGTTGTCACTTGTTGCTCTTTTCAGTGTTGTCACTGTTGTCGCTGTTGTTACCGTTGCCACTGTTGTTGCTGTTTTCACTGTGGTGGTTTTATTCACTGTTGTTGCTGTTGTCTCTGTTATCGCTGTTTTCACAGTTGTCGCTGTTGTTACTGTGGTCGCTGTTGTGGCTGTTGTCACAGTTGTCACTGTTGTCACTTTTGTCGCTGTTGTCCACTTTGTCACTGTTGTCGCTGTTGTCACTGTTTTCACTGTTGACACTGTTGTTGCTGTTGTCACTGTTGCGGTTTTTTTCACTGTTGTTGCTGTTGTCTCTGTTTTCACTGTTGTCACTGTATTCGCTGTTGTTACTGTGGTCGCTGTTGTGGCTGTTGTTACTGTTGTCACAGTTGTCACTGTTGTCGTTTTTGTCACTTTTTTCGCTGTTGTCACTGTTGTCACTGTTGTCGCTGTTGTCACTGTTCTCACTGTTGACACTGTTGTCGCTGTTGTCACTGTTTTCGCTGTTGTGACTGTTGTCACCGTTCTTGCTGTTGTCACTGTTGTCACCTTTGGTCGCCGTTGTCGCTGGTTTCACTGTTGACACTGTTTTCACTTTTGTCGCTGTTGTCTCAAATAATCGAAGAAGCTGTTCCCGAAAAACGCGAAGAATGCGAGGAAATTTGATTTGGCAGTTTTTACATGTAAAGCCTTTTCTCTTCAACGTACATTTGTCGATGAAACCGGTGAAAACTTTTTTTGTCTACAAACGCAAAATAAGTCCTTCGTTACTTTATTTTAGCTGACATGTTCATAAATAAGCCTACAACTAAGTTAAATGGTTTGTGGTACGGCTCGGTAAATACCATCACCACTAGCCACCTGCGCTTCGGTGAATAATTGTTATTAGGGCGTTTTTGAGCGATGCACGCCAACCGGAAGTGGATTTTTTTACATTTTTGAGCGCTAGCTTCGCCCAAATTTTCAGTCAAATCGTCTCTATAAAAGTAAAGAAGCTAAGCAATACAAATTTTATATCGTCTAGGCATGTTAAGAGGGAAAAGGGCTCACTTCCGGTTGACGTCCGTCGCTCAAGAACGCTTTTGCTTAAGCTCCCTATTCACTTGCGTTACAACAGTCATTCGTCATGAATTAGCTTAGCCTGCGAACCACAGACGTATTTCCGGTCGTCGCTTCTCTCCCTCCGAAGAGAAGCGACGACCGGAAATACGTCTGCCGTTGGCGGGGCAGAGTTAGCTTTACACTTGCTTATTTTACAGATGGATCATTGAAGCAATGAAACAGAGACTAGCAAGTAAAGGCCTCGGGGTAGGAATGCTTTTTAAGCATTATAGAAAAGCATTTAGGCCCCGTCGACACGTATCCGTTTTGGATTAAAATTGAGAGTTTTCCCTCCGTTTTCAAAGAAATCCGCGTCCACACGTTGCGTTTTTCTATTGGTTTTGCTCGTCCTCACGAAATGCAATAGTGGCTGAAAACGGTCCCATCTTTGTTCGGGACATGCGCATGTAGTTGTATCCAACACCGTGACGTAATCGTTTTCAAAAACCTCCGTTTTGACCATTTACACGCCAGTACAGGAAAACTGTGTTTCAAAAATTTTCAATCTGTAGAGTGTTTTGAAAGGATACGTTTCCGGTGACCGTTTTCACAGAATACGTGTGGACGTCAGGACAAACCGGAGAAAAAAATTCTCCGTTTTCAAATAAAAGCGGATACGTGTGGACCCGGCCTTATAAATCCTCAACTTGTTTATTTATTAAATTTTGATCTTAAGCGCTCGTAGATATCAAGGGTCAGTGTCTATGAATTAATAGTCATATGTTACATCTGTTGCAATTGAATCTCGCATTAGTCGGCCAAATAAGGGGTCATAAGAATTTGGCCGCTCTAACTGGTAAGAGGTTGGCGTCATTAAGATCCGCTAACGGGATAGGATCACATTTCCTGGCTGCTTTCCTTTCTATCAAATCTTGCAGGGTGCTTTTCTTAGTTTGCAACATGTCGCTTGTTCGCAGAATTTGCGTGAAAAAAGGCAGAGGCTACACTGCTACACTACAATGGTTATTGAAAATGTAAACCATGTGACCTTTGAAGGCGGACCCTTTCTTGGGTTTCTCAAGATCTCAGCATTTTCGTTCGTCACTCGTCTGCCCTTTTAGAAAACACAATTGATCTTAGTTACCGTTTTAGCAAGGTGATATATGAATGTACACGTTGGGACTTTACTACGTGGCCGTTGGCCCAACGCTAAAGAGAGAGGTGGCGTAAACGGAGTTTTGCTTGTAAGAAATTATATGGGCATTTCACAAAGCAGCCTTATTGACAAGATGGCCATATGTAAAGATAGGGGTGGGGAGGGTGGGGGGTCCATTGTACTATGATAGACTCTAGAGGCAAACGCTGATGCCTGCTCACAGTAGTACCAAGATAGAGGTTGGACTGTTTTTCTTTGTTGTGTAGTCGCTATACGCTCAGTCACCAAGCGATGTCAAGGCACTGCTCAAGATTGTTCTCACCTCGAAAGGAACGCACCATGGACAGGACGTGGCCCCCAGGTATTTTAATTTGTATCTCACTTTTGTTGTTAATAGTTACCGTATTGTAACGCAAAAATGAAAGTCGTAGGGCAACGCAATAGTAATCTTGACATTTGCGAAGTTTGTGGTAATTTTCCTTTCTCCGAAGATTCCGATAGACCTCTGTCTGCGCAAGGTTTATTTACTTTAGCCCCTTGCATACGCATCCAGATATTTTTGAAATCGGATATTTTTTCTCCGCTTTCAAAAAAAAATACGCATCGACACGTTGCGTATTCGAATCGTTTTGGCCCGTCCATACGAAAACGCTAAAACAATCGAAATACGATAGCATTCCTTACTGAGCATGCGTCATGCTAGAAGTGTATGATGTATGACATCATCGTATTCGAAAAACTCCGTTTTCGCCCGTCTACAGGTAAACAAGAAGCCAGCGTATTCAGAAATCTCCACTCTGAAGAGCGTTTTTGAAAAGATGCGTTTTCGGTGACCGTTCTCACTTGATAGGTGTGAATGATACGCCAAACTGGACGGAAAAAATATCCGTTTTCAAACAAAAACGGATACGTGTGGACGAGGCCTTAGTTAAACGTCAATGTTGTTAGTTTAGTGGCAATTGTTAAATAAAAGTGTTTCTGTTTTAGGAGCCCACTGCAGCACAGACAACTGGACGGTGCTGTCCATAGAGTACCTTCTGGGTTTTACGACAAAGGTCAGTTTGGTTTCTTGTTTACAAACATCCGAGGTCCATGCTTCGACTAAAGAAAGAAAGAAAGATTAAAGCGCAGTGGCGACACAAGCGCTAAGCTACCTCTATTCATATTCGCTCACTTTGTCAATCGTACTCAAGCCATCGAGAATGAGACACTGTCAAGCTCATAGTTAGACAAAACAAGGAAAATTCTCTGTTTTCAGTTGTCGTCTTGAAATGTAAATCATGTTCCGCTGTAATGGCGCAAAGGGAAGAGAATATAACGTAATTAAGTATGCAGTAGCAAATGATCTCGTTCCGTCGTGTTTATCCCACGTAGGTATTTCAAATTAAGCTGAATTACCACTTCTATAAGCCAATCAAATTGCAGAAATTTTTCATGCAGTAGTAGTATACTGTTTGAAACAACTTTTCGCCAAACTTCACTTTCCTTGCTTTAAACATATCTTTTTGTAAAGACCAGAAAACATGATCACGACATAACACGCAAGTTATAGCCCTGTCACGTTTGTCACACACAAGCGTTTTGCCGTCCTCTTCTTCCTGCCGTCCTGTTACGTAACCTCACTGTCATTTCGCGTGAGCTACTTAGAAAAATAACAGGAATATCCATTGTTTTGTTTATAGTGTGGGGTATATTGTCTAGAGCTCCAGAAGGAATAAAAGTATCTAAACATAACATCTTATCGCAGGTAAGTCCTCCTTTAAATTAACAAAGAGATTTGAAATTTCGTTTACGGTAAACGGCAAACGTCAGATTCTAGTTGACGACTTCTCAAAAACAGATAACAACTGTCCGAACCAATTCATTTGGATGAAACTGGCATGACGCGTCTTATTTTTTTGTAGCTTAACGAAAAGTAAAATGAACTGGGAAAGAAAACACCTGGTCAGCTGGTGGTACAAAGTGGCGTTTGCTGTTTGCCGTAAACGTGTTTCTTAATCTCTTTATTGTCTGTAGCATAAGAGTTTAACTCACCTTCTCGCGAAGCTAGGTCCCCCTTTCTAGGAGGGTCTGGGGGCGACCTGACCCGCTTCCACTCTCCCTACCCTAAGCTTATATAGAAAATTGAAATCATTATACATTTCTGGGAAACTGCCCACCTACCCCTCCCCTAAGCCAACATTAACACTCACTTCTCACTTAAGGCAAAATGTTGGCTTAGGGGAAGGGTGGGTGGTCAGTTTCCCGAGGTTTTCATTGGCCAGTGCTCACCTCCTCGCGTTTATAGACCTCTTGAGCTTGTATGTTTTGTTTTCCCAATAGACGTCCTGGGGAACTTGACCCTTTGTCTTTTCATAAATTATGCTTAAATATGCACGTGAATAAGACAAAATTTGAATGAAACAGTTCTCTAGAGTATTATCACATTATATATTACTTTATTGAGAAAACAAAACATAAAAGCCAAAGAAGTCTATTGGATAGTGTTTTACAGGCATTTTCAATAGAAAATGAACAGGACAATGTAACAACGACAACAACTTTATGAAGCCTTAAAGAAATACATGTACACATTCACACTGCCTGCAGTTAGTAACAGCTATTCGAGGCAATGTACAGTCAAGCCTCTGCTAATAGACACTAACCGTTCCACCGCGATCATGAGGTGTTTTTTGTTTCATCTGGTATGATTTGACTCCCTGTTAAATGCAATAGCAATAGCTTTGATAAGTTTCTGTCGTTTGTATCCTGCTTACACTAACAATAACCAAACGCGCGGTGGCTTGGGTCGGGTCTGTGCAACCGGGATGTACCGTTCCATTGGGAAAGTGGAATTTCCGAAATTTAAACCGGAATTTTTGTTGAATGGAAAGCGCCCGTCATAGCGACGTACAAGCTTGTTTTAATCCCTTAAGTGTAAGTGACGTGATACCGGAGGAGATTCGCATGTTTTGCGTACTTTTTGTTGACAGCTTCCTACCTTATCGGATATGACACATCGTGAAAGGAACTTTCAGCTAAAAGTAGAAGAGTTGCTTAGTGATATTTCGAACCCAGAGTACAGACAGACAGTGGTGGAGGTAAGTACTTGATTAAAGAACTTTATTATAATAACCAATGAATACCAAATACCACTTGAGCTTTCGTGCGGAAACATGATATCTTCACACTTGAAAAGATTACTGTTGCTATGACTACACGACAATTGCGCTTTTCGCAGGTTAGGTATTTCATGGCTGTTTACGTAATAAATAGATCATGATATGAACTTGTTCATGACATGGTCGTTTGGTGATACGAAAGTTCGAAATATTTTTCAACGCTCGAAGAGAAATTCCATATCTCCTCGCGACCATATAGCACTCTGTTTTTCCAACTCAGAAAACTGTATCTTTTAACATTTCTTCACGACAGTGCCAAGCACGCATTCTCCGTTCTAGGACGACCTATCACTGAGGAAACAACACCAATTTTCGGGAAAATACTCGCGAGTTTGAAACGTTGCCTACTCAAATGTAGAACAAACTACCCTTATTTCGCAGTTCTTGGACTCTTCAACCGAAGCGTTTCTTTTGCAGGTTATTTTAGGGTAGTATTCATTAAGACAAAATCAGACGAATCAAAGTCCAGTTCAGTTCATTGCCAACTTGTCAGCGAAATTGTATCATTTCATCGAGAATTAGTCTCCAAGCGCCGTGGGTCTAAGCATGTTATTGAAAGCTTACTTATGATGACACTACCAAGATCTTGTTACTTTTTGCTTGTTAGCTGTTGGTCGTACTTGCAACGATTCTTGAAAGAAACCCAGAAGTGGAGCTAAGTCAGTGTATTGATCTTGACGAGGTATGATAACCCAACAACACGCAACACTCACACGAAAATTACAAGAACTTTCGACTCAGCTTTTAACGCATACAAGTAAATAACTGATTAATTTGAAATGCGACAACCTTTACTGAAAATGTAACAGGAAAAAAATGACTTAAAGATGTGACACAATTATTGATCACCCCGTAGTTTAAACTGTGGCCCACAACACAAATAAAACATAACAGGTAAAACTTGCATTTGACGGGGGCCAAACCAGTCTGCTACACAGCGGGTTTTAGTGTCGTCACGCAACGCTCCTTCCCACTAGTGGGGAGGAGCGTTGCGTGACGACACTAAAAACCGCTCTGTAGCAGACTAGGGCCAAACCAGCTGACAATTTACAAAAATGCCAGGGTAGTTGAAATCGGGAATACTGAGAAGAATTCCAGCTTGTTGTCAGGGAGGGACTTAAACTGGAGACCTCCGGATTGCAAGTTCAACGCTCTAACCACTCGGCCACGCTGCAACCTTCAGGGTTTTTTAACATGCAACGTAACAATCCAATGTTTAAGTTACATGTCTCGTTTTAAGGTGTTACATTTCCCACCAATGTTACGTTGCGTCGATTGTTACATTTTTGCAGCATATCAAGATGTTTTGAGACATTTTCTTGGAAGAGACAGTTTTCTCATCCTTACAGTTCCAACACTGCTTTTATTTTCCTTTTATTTTCACAGCTTGTGGACGAAGCCATCGAACTTTTCAGTTTCGATGTCGGGCCAGGTGACAATCAGGTGAGGTCTCTTGTCGAGGATGCAATTTCCATTTTCGTTAACGCTCAATGTCGTTTCAAGACAATCATGTTACTGCACGTTTTCAATATTTAAAAGAAGTTCTAGCCTGTGCACATCCGCCCCCTCCCCTCCCCTCCCCTCAAAAAAACAGGCTAAAGAAAAGACCCATGATCGATCTCCAGCCCGTTTGCTGCTAACTGTTACACTTTGATGGCGATAATTTTTCATTTTAAATTATTGCTGATGGTTGTTTTCTTATTATACATTTCATTCGTAACCTTGACACTTTTTCTCTGAACATATGAGCATATTTGAACATATTTAGTTGCCTGGGAGCCAGTCGGCTTACAATGTGATTTTATGAAAGACGATAATTTTACCATAATCATAATCATAATCAATCATAATCGTCTTCTACACTTACACGTCATCCCTCAGGGCTTTATTAACATTAATGGCATCGACTGTTTACCAACTAAATATAAACGTCATAGGTTCATTTCAATTATTCATTTTTTGTGATAACATTGATTATGATTATGATCATAATTATAATTTTCCATACTAACACAAAGCCATTTTCTGTGTAGAGTGTAAGGGACCAGTTTTACAACACACCCTGCGAAGGCAAAGGAGGTACCACTACGTACATGGCGAGAGCTGTTGTCAATAAGCTCCTAAGCGGGGGCGCATGTGTTTCATCGAACTGTTGCATGAGCTGAAAAAATGTCCTTGTTATAGCCTCTTTGAAAATGGATTTGCACCACAGAATAAATCAATTCGTAAATGGGCAAGCCTTAGGCTTTCTGTTTAGCATCGTTACTGGTTGATGGAGCTTTGTTGGTATATATACATATATTTTTAAAGGAATAACCTGTTTGGCAATTTGAATTCAAAAGACACTTGATTGGTTTGAGACCATATTTTGAAGCCATGGAGTCTTGCACTCTATTGTTTTAAGCTTACTGAATGCATGCCCACATAGGGGAAATATTCTTTAAGAAGGCAAGCTGTTTCGCAGCAAGCTACAACAGTTCATTTGCCACTTAGGACCGATAAGGGAACTGGGTCCAGTTAACTTCTGCAAAGACTTCTGGGATTGTTACTAGGCACAGGGAAAAAAATTGACCAATAGCTGACCGGCGCGTCCACAGTAACGATCCCAGAAGCAATTGCGGGACGCATTTCGGCAACTAGGTTATAATAATGTAATGACTACGAATACAATTTTGGAAAAAGAAAACTTTAGTTTAATATAAAATGGTGTGAGATGTAAAATTTTTAATGGGAAATAAAGGAGGAAGAGAGTTATTTAAGGTCTTAAGGAGTAAGTTGTCTTTTGTGTAGCTGATGTTCTTTTTGTCTCGAACTCGATCACCTATGAGAGAAAATTAAAATGTCTCTTAAAATGTGGCAATAATACTGGGCCAGTCTGTAGCCACTTTATAACTGATTTCCTTGAGCGTTTAATTACTTGGATTGGCGGATTAGGGCAAGGAAAATCCAGGGTTGATCGCCAAATCACGTTCATTCCGCAGGCAAAAATTGGTTACCTGCGAAGCAGCTAGGATTTCTCAACGTAAGACTCGTTTGAGGAGTTCGTGCGTTCCTGATTGTATTGGATTTTGGAAGCAATGGGTTATAAGAAGAGGGGAAAACCGGAGTACCCGAAGGAAACCTCTCGGAGAAAGAGGCAAAACCTGCAAAGAATTCATCCCATGTATGGCATCCCTTGCGGGGTTTCCAACCCTGGCCAATGGAGGTCATATAATGCACTAGACAACTGTTTCATTCAAGCTTCGTCTTAGAGCCTGTTTACTTGGAGGTAATAATATATTAGTGGAATCTCGGGATAAGGGAAATCGCAACTGATCGGGAAAATAACCACACAGGAAGCAAGAAGACAGCAAGTAAATAAGGTAAAGCGTATTTTATTGAAAATTCATGCGAGTATTTATCTTCTCGAATCTATTACCTGAATAGGCCACTTCCGAGTTCAAAAATCCCTCACTTTCAAAATGAGGCTAATTGCACAACCGTTCTTTAATATGAAAATGAGTTTTATTTGCATGAGAATGAAAAATGATCTCCATATCAAAGGCTACCCTCGTTTTGAAACAGAGGCCCCTGAGGAACTCGGAAATGGCCTATTCCCATACAAATTCTTTATAATGATGGCCATGTTAAAAATTACCTAACCGCACGTACTCTCATATTGAACTTGGGCAGCCTGTGTTATCACTAGGGTTTTTGCAATAGGGACGCCAAAACTTGGGGATGCCCGTATTACTCTAACAGCGGGAAAAGAAAAAATATAGATCCTAGAAATGCTTTTGAACGAATAAAAAAGAAACTGGTTTTGGTCAAAATATTAAAAAACTTTCCGTCTTTATTTTTGTGGCAAAATAGGCCATGAAAATGTGTTTCACGATATTGTAGAAAAAAAGAACGCCTTTTTAAAGTATGAAAATAAGGAGTTAAAAAAGACGAAAAATTGAGATTTTTCCAAAGGGATAGTCCATAGTTTTCGTTATCTCTGTACTTTAGGCAGAATAGGCCTGTGAAAATGCCTTTCACTATATTTAGAAAAGAAAAACGCCCTTTAAAACTACAAAAAAAAAAAAGTCGAAAAATGAGAATTTTTGTTAAGGGGAAAGACTATTGTTTTTGGTCAAAAAATTTGAAATTGTTCCGCCTTTTCATTTTAGAAAAATAAGTCATAAAAATGCGTCTCACGGCATTGTAGAAAGGAAGAACACCTTCTTAGACTAAAAAAGCAAGAAGTTAAAAAACTTGACAAATTGGGATTTTTCCCTAGAGGATAGTCCATGGTTTTGCTCAAAAATTTGCAAGTTTTCCATCTTTCTATTTTAGGCAAAACAGGCAAGAAAAATACATTTCACGACACTCAAGAAGGGAAAAACGTCTATTTACACAATAAAAACAAGAGGTTAAAAAAAGTCCAAGAATTATAATTTTTCCAAAGGGGATAGTCCATGGGTTTTGTCAAAAAATTTGAAATTTTTCCATCTTTTTATTTGAGGCAAAATAAGCCCGGAAAATGCGTCTCACGTTATTCTACAGAGGAAAAATGCCTTTTTAGACTATAAAAACAAGAATTTAATAAAGTCGAAAAATAAGCATTCTTTCAAAGGGGTTGGTCCATGCTTTTGGTCAAAAATTTGAAATGTTGCATCTTTATATTTGTGGGAAAATAGCCCAGGAATATGCGTTTCACGACATTTTAGAAAGGAAGAACGCCTTTTCAGACTACAAAAACAAAAAGTTAAAAAGGACGAAAAATTAAGATAATTCCGAAGGGAATAGTCCATGTTTTCGGTCAAAACTTTGAAAATTTTCCATCTTTCTATTCAAGACAAAACAGGCCAGAATAAGGTGTTTCACGATATTCTAGAGAGGAAAAACGTCTATTTAGACAATAAAACACGAAGTTAAAAAAGTTCAAAAATTAGAAATTTTCCAAAGGCGATAATCCATAGGTGTTGTCAAAAAAATTTGAAATTTCTCGTTCTTCTTATTTGAGGCAAAATAAGCCAGGAAAATGCGTGTTTCAAAATTCTGGAGAGGAAATATGTTGTTTTAGACTATAAAAACAAAAACTTAATAAAGTCGAAAAATTAGCATTTTTTCAATGGGGTTAGTCCATAGTTTTCGTCAAAAATTTGAAATTTTGCCATCTTTATATTTGTGGGAAAATAGGCCAGGAATATGCGTTTCGCGACATTTTAGAAAGGAGAAAAACCTTTTAGGACTATAAAAACAAAAAGTTAAAAAAGACGAGAAATTAGGATTTTTCCGAAGGGGATAGTCCATGATTTCGGTCAAAAATATGAAAATTTTCCATCTGTTTATTCTAGGCAAAAAAGGCCAGAATAATACGTTTCACGATATACTAGAATGGGAAAACGTCTATTTAGACAATAAAAACAAGAAGTTGTAAAAGTCCAAAATTAGAATTTTTTCAAAGGGGTCCATGGGTTTTGTCAAAAAATTTGAAATTTTTCCATCTTTTTATTTGAGGCAAAATAAGCCAGGAAAATGCAAATCTCGATATTTTACAAAGGAAAAATGCCTTTTTAGCCTATAAAAACAAGAACTAAATTAAGACCAAAAATTAGCAATTTTTTTAAAGGGTTTAGTCCATGGTTTTCGTCAAAAATTTGAAATTTTGCCTTCTTTATATTTGTGGGGAAAAAGGCCAGGAATATGTGCGTTTCACGACATTTTAGAAAGGAAGAAAACCTTTTGCGACTATAAAAATAAAAAGTTAAAAAAAAACGAGAAATTAGGATTTTTCCGAAGGGGATAGTCCATGTTTTGGGTCAAAAATTTGAAAAATTTCCATCTTTCTATTCTAGGCAAAACAGGCCAGAAAAATACGTTCCACGATATAGTAGAAGGGGGAAAAGGTCCATCTTTTTATTTAAGGCAAAATAAACCAGGAAAATGCGTCTCACGATATTCTACAATACTATTCTACTATTCTACGATATTCTGTCGTTTCATGACATTTTAGAAAGGAAGAACGCCTGTTTAGACTATAAAAAGAAGAAGTTAAAAAAGACAAAAAATTAGGATTTCTCCGAAGGGGATAGTCCATGGTTTTTGTCAAAAATTTGAAATCTTCCATCTTTCTATTCTAGACAAAACAGGCCAGAATAGTACTTTTCACGATATACTAAAAGGGAGAAACGTCTATTTAGACAATAAAAACAAGAAGTTAAAAACAGTCCAAAAATTGGAATTTTTTCAAAGGGGATAGTCCATGGGTTTTGTCGAAAAATTTGAAATTTTTCCATCTTTTTATTTGAGGCAAAATAAGCTCGGAAAATGCGTCTAACGATATTCTACAGAGGGAATATGCCCTTTTAGACTATAAAAACAAGAACTTAATGCAGTCGAAAAATAAGCATTCTTTCAAAGGGGTGGGTCCATGCTGTTGGTCAAAAATTTCAAATTTTGCCATCTTTATATTTCTGGGAAAACAGGCCAGGAATATGCGTTTTACGACATTTTAGAAAGGAAGAACGCCTTTTCAGACTACAAAAACAGAAAGTTAAAAAGGACGGAAAATTAGGATTTTTCCGAAGGGGATAGTCCATGGTATTTGTCTAATATTTGAAATCTTCCATCTTTCTATTCTAGACAAAACAGGCCAAAATAATACTTTACACGATATACTAAAAGGGAAAAACGTCTATTTAGACCATGGTTTTGGTCAAAACTTTGAAAATTTTCCATCTTTCTATTTTAGGCAAAAGAGGCGAGAATAATACGTTTCACGATATTCTAGAAGGGAAAAACGTCTATTTAGACAATGAGAACAAGAAGTTAAAAGAGTCCAAAAATTAGAATTTTTCCAAAGGGGATAGTCCATGGGTTTTGTCAAAAAATTGGAAATTTTTTTGTCTTTTTTTTGGGGGGAACATAAGACAGGAAAATGCGTAGTACGATATTCTACCCAGGGAAAATGCCCTTTAAGACTATAAAAACAAGAACTTAATAAAGTCGAGAAATGAGCATTTTTTAAAGGAGTTAGTCCATGGTTTTGGTCAAAAATTTGAACTTTTTCTATCTTTCTATTCTAGGCAAAACAGGCCAGAATAATACGTCTCACGATATTCTAGAAGGGAAAAACGTCTATTTAGACAATAAAAACAAGAAGTTGAAAAAGTCCAAAAATTAGAATTTTTCCAAAGGGGATAGTCCATGGGTTTTGTCAAAAAATTGGAAATTTTTCTTGTCTTTTTATTTGAGGCAATATAGTACAGGAAAATGCGTAGTACGATATTCTACAGAGTAAAAATGCCTTTTTAGACTATAAAAACAAGAACTTAATAAAGTCGAGAAATGAGCATTTGTTAAAGGGGTGGGTCCATGCTTTTGGTCAAAAATTTTAAATTTTCCCATCTTTATATTTCTGGTAAAATAGGCCAGGAATATGCGTTTCACGACATTTTAGAAAGGAAGAACGCTCTTTCAGACTAGAAAAACAAAAAGTTAATAAGGACGAAAAATTAGAATTTTTCCGAAGGGGATAGTCCATGGTTTTTGTCAAAAATTTGAAATCTTCCATCTTTCTATTCTAGACAAAACAGGCCAGAATAATACTTTTCTCGATATACTAAAAGGGAAAAACGTCTATTTAGACCATCTTTTTGGTCAAACTTTAAAAATTCTCCATCTTTCTATTTTAGGCAAAAGAGGCAAGAATAATACGTTTCACGATATTCTAGAAGGGAAAAACGTCTATCTAGACAATAAGAACAAGAAGTTAAAAAAGTCCAAGAATTAGAATTTTTCCAAAGGGGATAGTCCATGGCTTTTGTCAAAAATTTGAAATCTTCTATCTTTCTATTCTAGACAAAACAGGCGAGAATAATACTTTTCACGATATACTAAAAGGGAGAAACGTCTCTTTAGACAATAAAAACAAGAAGTTAAAAACAGTCCAAAAATTGGAATTTTTTCAAAGGGGATAGTCCATGGGTTATGTCGAAAAATTTGACATTTTTCCATCTTCTTATTTGAGGCAAAATAAGCCCGGAAAATGGGTCTCTCGATATTCTTTAAAGAAACGCTTTTTTAGACTATAAAGACATGAAGTTTATGAAGTCGAAGAATTAGGATTTTTTTGAAAGGGGTAAGACCATGGTTTTGGTCAAAACTTTGAAAATTTTCCATCTTTCTATTTTAGGCAAAAGAGGCGAGAATAGTACGTTTCACAATATTCTAGAAGGGAAAAACGTCTATTTAGACATTAAGAAAGAGAAGTTAAAAGGGTCCAAAAATTAGAATTTTTCCTAAGGGGATAGTCCATGGGTTTTGTCAAAAAATTGGAAATTTTTTTGTCTTTATATTTGAGTCAACATAAGACAGGAAAATGCGTAGAACGATATTCTACCCAGGTAAAATGCCTTTTTAGACTATAAAAATACGAACTTAATAAAGTCGAGAAATGAGCATTTTTTAAAGGGGTTAGTCCATGGTTTTGGTGAAAACTTTGAAGATTTTCCATGTTTCTATTTTATGCAAAACAGGCGAAAATAGAACGTCTCTCGATATTCTAGAAGGGAAAAACGTCTATTTAGACAATAAAAACAAGAAGTTGAAAAAATCCAAAAATTAGAATTTATCCAAAGGGGATAGACCATGGGTTTTGTCAAAAAATTGGAAATTTTTTTTGTCCTTTTATTTGAGGCAACATAAGACAGGAAAATGCGTAGTACGATATTCTAGAGAGGAAAAATGGCTTTTTACACTATAAAAAGAAGAACTTAATAAAGTCGAGAAATGAGCATTTTTTAAAGGGGTTAGTCCATGGTTTTGGTGAAAACTTTGAAGATTTTCCATGTTTCTATTTTAGGCAAAACAGGCGAAAATAATACGTTTCACGATTTTCTAGAAGGGAAAAGCGTCTATTTAGACAATAAAAACAAGAAGTTGGAAAAATCCAAAAATTAGAATTTTACCAAAGGGGATAGTCCATGGTTTTTGTCAAAAATTTGAAATGTTCCATCTTTCTATTCTAGACAAAACAGGCCAGAATAATACTTTTCACGATACACTAAAAGGGAAAAACGTCTATTTAGACAATAAAAACAAGAAGTTAAAAAAAATCCAAAAATTAGAATTTTTCCAAAGGGGATAGTCCATGGGTTTTGCCAAAAAATTTGAAATTTTTCCATCTTTTTATTTAAGGCAAAATAAGCCCGGAAAATGCGTCTAACGATATTCTACAAAGGAAAAATGCCTTTTTAGCCTATGAAAACAAGAACTTAATTAAGACGAAAAATTAGGAATTTTTTTAAAGGGGTTAGTCCCTGGTTTTGGTGAAAAGTTTGAAATTTTGCCATCTTTATATTTGTGGGAAAATAGGCCAGGAATATGCGTTTCACGACATTTTAGAAAGGAAGAACGCCTTTTTAGACTATAAAAAGGAAAAGTTAAAAAAGACGAAAAATTAGAATTTCTCGTAAAGGGAATAGTCCCCAGTTTTTGTCAAATTATTCTTGGCAAAACAGGCGAGAATAATACGTTTCACGATATTCTAGAAGGGAAAAATGTGTATTTACACAATAAAAACACGAAGTTGAAAAAGTCCAAACATAAGAATTTTTCCAAAGGGGATAGTCCATGGGTTTTGTTAAAAAAATTGAAATTTTTCCACCTTTTTATTTGAGGCAAAATAAGCCAGGAAAATGCATCTCACGATATTCTACACAGGAAAAATGTCTTTCTAGACTATAAAAACAAGACTGAACTTGATAAAGTCGAAAAATTAGCATTGTTTTCAAAGGGGTTAGTACATGGTTTTGGTTAAAAAATTGAAATTTTCTATCTTTCTATTCTAGGATAAAAAGGCCAGAATAATACGTTTCACGATATACAAGAAGGGAAAATCGTCTCTGTAGACAATAAAAACAAGAAGTTAAAAAAAGTCCAAAAATTGAATTTTGCCAAAGGGGATAGTCCATGAAATTTGTCAAAAAATTTGAAATTGTTTTGTCTTTTTATTTGAGGCAACATAAGCCAGGAGAATGCGTAGTACGATATTCTACAGAGGAAAAATGCGTTTCTAGACTATAAAAACAAGAACTTAATAAAGTCGAAAAATTAGCATTTTTTTCAAAGGGCTTAGTACATGGTTTTGGTTAAAAATTTGAAGCCCTGTGATATTTTAGAAAGGAAAGGGCCTTTTAAGTTATATATATAAAAAAGATAAAAGATAAAAAGTTCGAAGAATAGGAATTTTTCTTAAGGCAAAACAGGCCAGGATAATGCGTTTCGCAGTATTCTAGAAAGAAAAAAAACGTCTTTTTAGACGATAAAAACAAGAAGTTCAAAAAGATGAAAAATTGGGATTTTTTCGAAAGGGGTTAGTCCATGGTTCTTGATAAAAATTTGAAATTTTTTCCATTTTTTTATTTGAGAGAAAATAGGCAGGAAAATACGTTTCACGACATTCTAGAAAGGAAAAACGCCTTTTTAGAGTATAAAAACAAGAGGTTAAATGGTTGTGGTCCAAGATTTAAAATTTTTCCATCTTTTTATTTCAGGCAAAATAGGCCAGGAAAATGCGTTTCATCAGCATTTCCGCGGCCATTGTTGGCTCGAAGCTAGGTTATAGTAATGTAATGACTACGAAACCAAGACAACTTTGGAAAAAGAAAACTTTATTTTAATACAAAATGGGGTGAGATGTAAAATTTCCAATACAAAACAATGGAGGAATTTAACAGTTACTTAAGTTCTTAAGTTGTCTTTTGTGTAGCTGATGTTCTCTTTGTCTCGAACTCGATCACCTGCGAGATAAAATTTAAATGTCTCTTAAAATATGGCAGTAGTACTGGGCCAGTCTGTAGCCACTTTATAATTGATTTTCTTGAGCGTTTAGTTACTTGGATTGGCGGATTAGGGCAAGGAAAACACAAGGCTGATCGGCAAATCACGTTCATTCCGCAGGCAAAAACACTTAAATAATTGTTGGTTACCTACGAAGCAGTTAGGACTCTTTCGAGGTGTTCGTGATTCCTTATCGTATTGGAGTTTGGAAGCGATGGGTTATAAGGAGAGGGGAAAACCGGAGTACCCGAAGAAAACCTCTCGGAGAAAGAGGGAAAACCTGCAAAGAATTCATCCCATGTATGGCATCCCTTGCGGGGTTTTCAACCCTGGCCAATGGAGGTCACGTGATAATGCTCTACTCTAGAGAGCTGTTTCATTCAAACTTCGCCTTAATTCCGTGCATTATGTACACTTAATGTATCAATAGGGGAGCAAATCCCCCCAAGAACTTTATTGGGAGAGGAAAACATACAAGGTAAAGAGGTCTATTGATGGCAGCCGAATGATCTTAAGACTGTGCCATATAGCACGAAAAAGCGTTTCGTGAGAGAATAGCTGATAATGTGGGCCTGGAGGTTCAAAGCTGGGTTCGGATAACCGAGGCATTGTATGAAATTTGAATTCAGACACGAAAGCTTAAAAATTCTTTTTGTCTACAAATTCGCCACCTGAGAAATGAGAAGAAAACTTGGCCGAGTTAACTAACGCAAAGACTTCTGGGATGACTTCTGCGGTCAGCTATTGGCCAATAATTTCTTAAATACTTTTCTAACAGTCCCAGAAGTCTCTGAGAAACATAACTCGGTCCAGTTTTCTTCTCAATTCTTAAGTGGCGAATTGATGATTGGATGCTCTAAAAACAACCTCGTCGCCAGGGATTTTCCCTGAATAAAAATGGAAGGGGCGGTGTCACAGTGATTTGGGCATGCCCGCGTTTTGTGCATCCCCATTCCCAACCGACCCTTGGTGATATGGGCATCCCCTGTAACCCTAACCCTTACCCAAATCGCTAAGGTAATATGAGAAGGGGCTGCCTATATCACTGGCGTTTTGGGAATGGGGCTGCCCAAACGCAGGGTTGTCCATTTCACAGCAACGGTGGGAAGGGAAAAAAATATGCTAGAAAAGAAACTGAAATAATGGTAAAAAAAAATAACCTCCACCCCTCCCCATTAGCGCTAACCATTCGACCCAGATCAACTAACCCACACATTACCACACAACTGAAAACGAAGTTAAGTTTGTACCTGTTGAACATTACTTGATGCTAATCTCTTCATTTCATCATTCAGGCCGTGAGAGGAACGAAGGTCCTGAAAAAAGAAGAAGTTAATCACAAGCCTTGGCATCAACTGTGCAGTAAAAAAACAATATACGTCAGTGTTGGTTGGTTGTAAAAAGTGGCCGGGGAAATTTTTAAGGAACTTTACCTTCAGAAAGCTCTTGCAGAGCGAATATAGTCTCTCGGTGCAGGGATGGTAGAATGCGTGATTAGAATCAATCCCGTTGTCTTGGAGAGTTTTCTGCACAACTTGACGCAGGCGCTGTTGAATCGAAGTTAAGATGGCGTTAAATCCTTATAGAAAATAAAGAAAAGCATGCATACGCAAAACTAAGGTCATAAAACGTTTTATTTAACTGAAATACTTAACACTGTTATCTGTAATCGAAGACTGGACACAACAATATTTTTAGCCTAAAATCGGCAGGAAAATCCTGGACATGAAAATATACTTTTTAATAAAAAACAAGCGTTCTTTAAGTACTCACTCGTTTGTGTCTTTCCGATCGCGTTTCTTTTTTCGTATCTTCTTGCGTGTTCTGGTGAGGTTTGGCTTCTAAAATTGAAGCAATTTACAAATAAGTCGCTGTTCTACCAGTTGAGCTTCAAACATCGATATGTTATTCGCAGCGGAGTTTGCCTGCGTGGCAAGCGCCTGTTAGTTTTTGGTTCGTCGTTATAGAGCGCGCGAGGGGAACACGCGAGGAGGTGAGAAGCCTCCTCTCCTTTTCTACCCTCCCGTGCGCGCACGCCCTAGAAATTGTTCCCTTCGTCCTAAAAAGAATCCGGCGCCTGCTACGCAGGCTATAGCGGAGTCCTCATCCAAGTCAGGCCAAATACATCACACACAACGAAAACAATCCTTCTATTCATCTCCGGTTCTTAGACCGTAAGAAGCCTGGGTAACAGGCGCGCGTGCAAGAAAGGAAGACACGCGCAAGGAAGCTTACTCTTACTGCTCATTATGTTCTCTTCTCTCGCTGGCTACTTGCGCTTGCTACGTGTTGAGTCTAGGCATTCAAGATATGTTTGTAGGCAAAGGGAGATACAGCAATTGGCCCGTCAGAGAGGCTAAAATCAAAGCAACCAAACAAGCAAGAACACAAATCGTAAACACATCAAATTTATGGACAGACCTTCAGCAGATGACTCTTGTCGTTTCCTTTTTGCTGCGACAGCTGGGTTTCTTACCACTGGTGATTTTCTTTTGATAGGCCTTGTGGAAAAACGCAATTGATATATACTTTTCAACAGTGACTCACGACAAACATAACGTCATTAAGATATGGCTTCATATACAGCTCGTCCACTAAAGAGTTAAGACTCGGATACAGATTGCAGCCTTGCTAGTAATAGTGCGCCCAACATGTTTTGCTCGATGGGATTACACGCTGCAACGGCACAGTGGTTACCGAGCGAGCAAAGGGCAACGTTTCCGGTAAGTGGTAAAAAATGAATGAAAAATTTGACATTTCCAGCAATGTCGCAGATGGCGGCACACAATGGTATTTCAGTATTGTGCTTGTTGATGTAGAGGCAGCAGATTCTAACGCTGCGATTTTTCCTGCAATATTAATCCCAACACGAACATGAATAGGCCACTTCCGAGTTCGCAAAATCCTCACTTTCAAAAAGAGATCAAGTGCACAACCTTTCTGGTGAAAATGAGTTTTATTTGCATGAGGAGGAAAATTCATTTCCATATTAAAGACTGCGCACTTAACCTCGTTTTGATACAGAGGCCTGGGTGAACTCGGAAATGGCCTATTTATCACGCTTGCGCACAAAAAGAGCATTGTGTCAGGCAATTAATATTAAATGTCACCTGGCTCAATCAGCGATACCTTATGAGCAGGGCCTTCCTGGTTTCTTACTAAATAAGCGAGAAATGATTTTTTTTCCCTCTAAACTGAGGAAAGAGTTAAAGAAGGGTCTGCTCAAAAGTAAAACAGACGAACCTCCCCCCCGCCCCCCACCCCATTCTACCTCCAGTAGTCTTCGGGAAACGTGTAACACAAGATCAGCGTTTCCCTGAGATTGACGGTCTTAATCAATGTCTTTGTCAGAATTGGCCCAGACTGCGAAGTCCTTTACAGTTGTACATAATGCATTTTCATTGACTCTACTTCTCGGGGGAGCTACTTTCTTGTATATACACTTTTCTTACCTTTCCCCAGCAGCAGGTCTTTTGCCTTTTCCCGCCGCTTTTGTTCTCATCAAAGGCACGCTAAGCTTCATAAGACTTTGCTTCGTGTCATTTCGCGCAGCTTTGGTTACAGCTCGAGTGGAGCGTGTTTCTAGCGGCCTGTGGTCTCTTTGTACGCAGGTTGACAATGTCTCGAATTTAACATGCGAAGATTGGAGAGAGGAGAGTTGTGAATCTTTGGTGATGGCATCACGATTATCCAGGCAATATCTGAGACAAAAAAAATATTTGAATTAGAATTACTATGTTGTGTTTTTTTCTTTAATGGCATGTTTTATCACATGGCTGTTCCAAAGACTTGCACTTCCAAAACGAGGCTTTGTGAAACGAACCTTTCTTGTGAAAATGAGTTTGCATGAGAACAAAAACTCATTTTCATATGAATGGCTTTGCACTAAGACTCGCTTTGAAACCGAGGTTTTGGGCAACTCAGAAGTGCCCTATTCATTGCGAAATTTCAAATCAGTGTGGTGAGACCAAATTTGTTGCTTATTCAAAACATTTCTAAGTTTTTGTTTGACTAAATCCCTCATCCATTGCTACGTAACATGATAAAGCTGACCACATTTAAATAATTTCGTCACTCGCGCAATAATAGACAAGTTATTGGACGTTTGACGTCAGTCGTACAAATTTTTGACGTAACAAAATGTGAGGGGCTCGGCGGCTCAGCTGTTTTGGCAGCACAGAGCTGAAAATAGTGAAAATAGTGAACTTACGCACAATCACGGCAGAGGAAAGAAGACGGCAAACATTGAGTGACACGCGTGACAACAATTACGTTTCAAAAAGTATTCCGCCAAACTTCACCTTTTATAAGCAGACCTTTTTGTAAAAGACCAAAATATAGTGATGTTAACTGAAGGTCACGACAAAACATGCAAGTAATAGCCCTGTCACGTTGGTTACAAAAAAAGGTTTTGCCGTCCTTTTGTGTCAGCTCACTCATGGCTAGTAAATCAGCGTAATTTTTCATAACTATCACACTCATCTTCATCTAAGAATTGTTTATTAGAAAAAATTAACAGCTAAATCAGCTTATGACTCGAGACAGTGGCTGAAAGAAGACATCAAATGTTACGACAGAAAAACTTACTCAATTCCATGGTAGGACGCCGTAAGGGCATCTGGGTATCTTCTTTCCCTAACATCTAAATCTAGAGAGAGAGGGAGAGAGACAGAGAGACCGGAATTTAACGATAAATATTTGCGGGAGTTTTTTGATTGACTTTGTATCATTAAAGCGAAGGTTTTTTTTCACTCAGATCAATCACAAATGACACTGTCAATAAATTTTTCGCGAAAACAAAACAAATCCAAATAAAAAATTACGCACCAAAAGCTAACAACAGAAAATGTTTGGTGAAGGACTTGCATGCAGCAACAGCCTCGTTCACAGGAAGAGCCCGAAAACGAGGTTGATGCAGCCGCGGGAAAGCGCGGGAAACTCGTTGGAGGAAGTCGTGATTGGTTTGGTTTCTTGATTGGTTAAAAGGGGAAGCCGTTTATAGGGTCGTCTACGAACAAAAACATTCACTGTCCTTACCTCTTTTTGCGCCTATTTCTATGTACCTATCAATTGATCCTCTCTCCTAAAAGTGAAGCACAGAACACGAACTTGAAAAGCATGGGTATCACCTGAACATTTTACAACCTATCATAAGCGACCGCCCAAACTGCTGAGATTTTGTGATTGCCTACAAGGCCGACCGTCGGGCACAAGACATCTCTAAGAGGCTACCATAGTTAACGTAAGTTTACAGCACGGATACTTCACGGAAACACTACCACCATGCACAGCTTACCCGTGGTTTCACAGGGCTTAGATTGCTGGCCACAGCAGTCCCATCCAAGCGGAATTTCTCCAAGATATCGTGAACACTCATTGTTGTCGCTTTAGTCCGAATAGAGGCACATGAAAAACAGAGTAAAAAGAGACTTGATTGGTTAAGTCAAACGCTGGCGGTCCAGAAGATACGAATAAAACACGAGGGGTGGGGAGGGTACTCCCATAAATAGCGGATAGGTGTGTGTCGCCCAGGTTTAAAACCTGACACATTTAAGGATGAGACAAACGAAAATTTACACTCTATCAAAGGCCCAAGCCTGATACAAAAAATGAGACCCCATTCAAGGGAAAAACAAGACTAACAATTTGATGACTGATACAATTTAGGTACTAAACCTAAGGATCAGACCAGGAACGCAATACCAACAAGGGCAAAACCAGTACCCTAGTAAGGTTCGAGACACTCAAAAACCATACCCTATAGGGCGGCACATACCTATCTAGCGCATATATGGGGTTAATCCCCACCCGCGCCATGACACTGGAGTTATGGCCTGTTTACATGGAGGTGGGGAACCCCATGGAGGTGGGGAACCCCAGGTAGGTGAGGTAACCCGCCTGCCCATATAATCTCTCATTTTAATTTGATCACGTTTGTACATGATAGGTGGGGTAACCGGCCACATGTTACCTCACCTATCTGGGTAACAGGCCCTAAGAAGTGTTTTGAAATACATGAGAGTAAGTAGAAATGAAACGTTTATTTCAGATCTGCGGGTGTCCTTATTAATATCATTAAGGTTGAAGAAATGTTAGGAAGTTGTTGAAATTCACTGGCCGAAGGCATCCAACAAGATGGACTAACTTCATTAAACATTGTTCGACACTTGGACGTCACATGTTATGGCGGTTGGGTCCGTTTTGAACATGTTCGTCTTGGGTGCTGTTCGGTGATGTTGGATCAGGTTGAAATTGGGAGAGTTCAAATGGACCCAAAAGAATCCAACAATGTCCCGTGCGAACGATCCTCTGAGGTCGCATAATAAAAAAAATCAACAATTACACACCTGAAGCTAACAACGTGGAGTCCTTCGCAGTTGCATCTTTAACCCTGTTAAAACAAAAACAAGAGGAAAATCATGAACGCACTTGGCAAAGAGTAGAAAATTAGGATTACTATACGTTTATAGGAAACTGACTACCTACCCTCCCATAAGCCAACATTTTGCCCTAAGTGAAAAGTACAGTAAGTGTTTGCTTAGGGGAGGGGTAGGTCGGCAGTTTCCCAGAAACGTAAAATGATCCGAAAGAAAATTAAACAGAGTCAAAGACTCTTTCCGCAAACACCCTGCTTGAGTTTATGTTACTCTCAGATACGGTAGCAAGAAGTTTGTTAAGAAGCACTCACACTGCATTTGGATCGTTTTTGATAAGCCACGCCCTCTCAGGCCATCTGCTGGGAGACATCAATGACTCTAATTTGTAACATGTAAGGAAAAAGAAAAAGAAAGCGAAAACTGTGAATTAAGAGAAAACGGCAACGGCAAAAACAAAAAGACAACAACCAGAAAAGCTGGAAAGAAAAAAATCATTTAACGAGATAAGAACTCATTCTAAATAAGTAAATAACGATTTGAAGGCAGCACATCCACATAAAGGTTCTTTGTCTACCTTTCCTGATCGAATTTTGGTTTTTGAGGAGAGGGGAAAACCGGAGTACCCTGAGAAAATCCTATCGGAACAAGGAAGAGAACCAACAACAAACTCAACTCACACATGGCATTGACGCCGGGATTAAACCAGGACCACGTTAAATAAGAACGAAGGCCGTTACATCTTAATCAGTTAGTGCACCATACCCAGTGTCTGAGACTATTCGCCACTTTGAGGTTGCGAGGGAGACTGGGTCGAGACGGTTGTCAAAGTGCATTGTGGGACTGTTTTGAGGGACAAATTTGACGCCACAATGAAAATGCGTCCCCCAAAACGGTCCCACAATGCACTTGACCACCATCTCGACCCGGTCTCCCGCGCAACCTCAAAGTGGCGAATTGTTGCATTATTTTTCCCCCCTCCTTGATGACAGGAGGTCCATATTTTCCCAACTTTGACACCGGTTGCACAAGTTGCGATAACAGTTTGCATATTTCCCCGCAAGCGGGCACCAGTTGCGCGTTTTACCGCACTTAACAATCTTCTATTCCACCATGGTTCTCCAGCTATTGAACCCTGCTATAAGTTTCCCTGCGCTTCAAACCGGTTACACATCGCCCAGTGGCACTGGGCACACGTTTTTTGCTTTGTGCTTTATTATTGGGCTGCCCGTAAGGGCAACGTTCAATCAAGAATATCCTTCCATCTATGTCGAGGAAAGACAAAATGGCGAACGGAACTCCCAGAGGGTTTTGCGTATCCCACCACCCCCCTCCGCCCCCGCTTCTATGGGGGCGATTTCTGCAGGGAGGGGACGGGTTACCTCAGGTCGTCTGGCGAACAGATTTGGAAGTCGATTTAACACGAACACAAAATTATTGCGAGAAGTTATTGGCCCTATATCTGCGCCGCACGATTATCGAAATACAGTATTTGGATGAGGTAGTTAACCAGCGCGGGAGCTGCAGAAACAATGCACTCCCACAGTCTCCACAGGAAAAGCTTTAACTTGTTGCAATTTTCTCCCTTAGTGTGAACAGTCTTTCCTTTAAATACCAGAAAGGGATATATTATCTGAAGATCGCCCCGTCAAGTAGAAGCAAATTCACTTGGATACTGTCAGTTGCTGCATTTAGCAGTGAGATCAGAAAAATAAATATACAGAAATTTTCTGGTTTTGAAAGTATCTTGTATCATTACCTCTTTCATCATGGAATAATGACTCTCTTCTCACGACGTCAAGTTCATTTTCTTTTCCCGCCTGCAGCAACTGCTCTCTGCAATAAAAATCCCAGCAAATAAGTTACGAAATACATAAGAGAAATTACACTGATTTTTGCATTAATTAGGACGTTAAATAGGACAAGAAAATATGAATAGGGCACAGTGCACCTCCAGAATTTAGACTATGTTCCTACTTTACCGGATGGCTTTTCGTGCCGACACGAAAAGCAAATCATGCCGTAGCGGTTGTCTAAGAGGATTTGGCGAACTAAATCTCAGTCTTCGGCACTTCTGTCTCAATGGAATCAAGTCGTTGCTCCTAATTATTCAGTTCCGCTACCTGTGTATAGTGTATATTTACGCGATGGTAATAAGGGCTTAACACGCCGAGTTCCCCTGGGCCTCTGTATCAAAACGAGGTCAGTGATAGCCTTGGATATGAAAATGATTTTTCTTTCTAATGCAAACAAAACTCATTTTCACAAGAAAGATCGTGCACTTGGCCTCATTTTAAAAATACGGGATTTTGGAACTCCGAAGTGGCCTACTGGAGTGCAGTTTGTTAGTCCCCTAGTAACCATGCTTAACCATAATCCCACCATTTCACGTTCATTTTATACTTTCAACATTCCCCCGCACACGCCCTCTACTCCTTCACCCACCGATTCCATCGACCGTGGAGGGGCACCCATGTATTTAGTGATCCCTTTCACAACACCTGGCAAGCCACAAAGGAAGAGAAACTTCTGATTTCTTTTTTTCTCTATTTTTTAGTTTTACAAAGAACAAATCAATGCAGTAAATCGTATCGAGAGTTACCTTTTTTCCTTTAGTAACTTCACCTTTGCGGAGACTAATTGATCCAAAACCTTAGAGGAAGCGTCAAGTATAACCTGATCATCGGAAGTGGTATCGCCTGAAAGAATATTATAGCATCACGAACACTTTTGAATGACTGGTAACAAAATGATTTTCTGTAAGAGAATGGTTACGATTAAGTGTAAGTGGCCACGTTGGAGAAATTGGTGATAGCTCAGTATTCGGAAATGGAAAGAAAACATTCTCTCCCTTTGACGAATATCAGCTTCTAAGTAACGCCTAGGACAAACATTGAACTGTTCATGCGACGAACCCGGTGACCGGTGCTGAGGGTCCCCGCGAGGCTTTTATCGGGATCCGGAATTGTCTTATTTAAAAAGCCGATAGCAAATGGGAACGAACTTCGGGATTGAAAGAATGAACGGGGTGCGGGATGCCGAAAATAACCATCGGGATTACGGGACTGAGCGAAAATTTGGATTGGGATGAAGGGATTGAAGACCCCTTTGTAGAACCTTGGTGCCCGTGTACTGCGAATATCGTACCATTCTCCGCAGTTAACGTATTGGAATACGTCAAAGTAAGGAAATCTTGGGGACCCACCTATTACACCCCTCCCCCTCCCCCCCCCCCCCATCCCCCCATTACTGTACTTGATGAAGCCCCTGATTAATAAAGGTGGGTGAAGAAAAAAGGAAAACAGGAAACAAAGCAATACTCACCCAGCTCCTGTTGTAACATGCAGAACAGAATTTCAGTTAATTTCTGTTCTGTTTCAAAGAAGCTATCTTCGAGGTCAAGAAATCGTAAAGGTCCTCCAACTACAAACAAGATACAAAAACATTACATGCACAAGCATTTTTGAGGAGGGTAAGATATTAGCTAAAAATTCTTTGCCCACAAAACGCCTATTCTCCGTCCAGTGACAACTTGAACAGTCGGTGTAACGTTTTACATGGGTATAAGTTTTATGAAATGTGTCCTCCTATGTGAGTATTCGAAAAATAAATCAAACGCAATTTGAGTTATTGTATTCCCAAACTTTTAGCCAGAATGAGTAAGAAGGTCTTGACAGGAAAGTTGTCCGCATCATTGAAAAACTGGTCAACCGAAGAAATGTTGCTTAAAAACAACTAATACGTCACTTCCACGTTTCCCATAATGCACCTTATTTGCCCCCCACATTTTTCCATAAGCATAGTTTTCAATTTTTCTTGGGACGGCCCTAATAATCAGGAGAAATGAAAAACAAAGGTTATGCAAAACTTTGGGAGGCAAATAAGGTGCATTATGGGAAATGTGGAAGTGGCGTATGAAAGAGCTGATGAGGTGGGGTGGGGTGGGGAGAGGGTATTTTTTTTGGATCATTTTACGTTTCTGGGAAACTGCCCACCTACCCCTCCCCTAATCCACATTTTGCCCTAAGTAAGAACTAAGTGTTAATGTTGGTTTAGGGGAGGGGTAAGTGGGCAGTTTCACAGAAACGTAAAATGATCCTATTTTTTTTTACCGTTTTGATCATTTATAATGGCGGGCACCGAAGAATGTATGTACATGCTCAGCAAAGAAAAATTGCTTTAAAAAAACTAATGAAGGCACTGAAGGGGTGGGGTGAGGAGGGGGTATTTTGTTCACCTTCTTGATCGTTTATAATGGGCACTGAAGAATGCACTGTAGCCAAATCATGCTGTATCCTTCCATTCAAATGTTCGGGCGCCCTCAAAACGAAGACATTCAGGCCGTTTTCAGCACCACCACAAATGAGACAGAGTCGATTACTGTAGTCATCTTTGTCTTCCTCTCCAGCGTTGGTTTCACTGAGTGCAGCTGAAATCCCCCAAAATACAGAAGTTAGGAAACCATGACGACAATGCCATGGAAAAATTCTTAGATGCAGCAAAATTACAAATACATATTACAAGAAAACTGCCCAGTGCAACACGACAGTTGTGGCCGGAGCGAAATCTCTTTAAACGCAACTTGCAACTGTGTAGCAAAATTGCGAGATAATAAGCACGGTAAATTTTTAAGCAACTTGTAATGCGACAAAATAGCAAACAAGCTTCACGAGGAATTGCCTAAAGTAACAGGCCTTTAAATGTCTTTTAAAAACAACACACCTGAGTAGCTTTCGCCTTTGACAAAGTTGAACCAAGCTTCCTTGCTCTTTTCTTTTAGGTGGGTGTTGGTTGGCTGGGTGAGTTTTAACCGTCCAATAAAGGCAACATCCTGTAAACACATTCAAAGTTAGAAAAATATTTAAAAATGATATATATAAGACTTGGGGGCCTTACTTTGTTGACGAGGAGCAGGCAATTTAGCCAAATCTACAAAATGGTACATATGTACGTGTATAACACATCGAGCGAAAGATTATTTAAACGTATTGTAGTTAGAGTTTGTAAAAGTAAACCTAATAATAATAATAATAAAAATAATAACAATAATAATAATAATAATAATAATAATAATAATAATAAAATAATATTGCCTAACGCTTGTTGTAACGCTAGAGAGACTCACGTACAGTACAACTGTATTTATCAAGAAGCTGTCATTCTGACGTAATTTCTTTGCTAACTTTTAGTTTTGTGGGCCCCAGTTGGCAAAACTAACCGGACGGCAGGCTCAGCTCCAGTTTTATCAAGAGAGACTTGGTTCAATTTCTAAATGAGAAACTCCATGTTTAGGCTTAGCTATTTTTGTTACAGAGACATGAAATACTGACCTTGTTGACCTCAAAAGAGAGCCATTGGACGAGCCTAGCAGACGTTTTGATAGAACAACACGCCAGTTTTCTGTAAACGGATGAAGCTAAGGATTTTCTTTGCAATTTGCAGACATAAAGTCCACCAAAATTAGCCTTCTAGCTGACCCTCAGGAAAAGGATTCTCCCCACCCCTTTTTCCTCATTCAAACCTGCTAATGAAACTGTAGAACATAATAAATATTGTTCTGGAAAAAAAAACTGTTTCATAAAATAAAGAAGATAAGACGGGGGAGGAGGGCACCAAACATGCAAAGTCTGATAGACATCATTTTTAGTTTTAGTCTATCATCAAGCCTTTCAAATTGGTTGTAGCGGTTTACATCAAAACCAACCCAGGGCTCTAAACAGAATATAGAAGGACGGTAAATAGCCTAGTTAAAAGCAAAAGGGAACCACAAGTTACAGTAGGATGAATTAAATCAGAGTTTCCTCTACTAAAATCCCTTAAAGTAGAATTGATAAGCAATAGGATACAACTCCATCTTTACAGGCACAAACATGTGTAGAGGAACCGAGTGCTTCTGCACTTTGCACAGGATAGTTATCTCTTGGCCAATGCAGAGATCAGAATTCCGATCTTCGGTGGAAGATTTCCTCTGTCTGTTTAGAAAACAGAACAGAAAACAAAGAACATTTATTTTAAGATTTGATACTTTGTACATTTTGTACCTTGTAAATCCTAAACAGTCAAAGATACACCTCCTTAAGATAGACACGTCATTAAAACGGACACCAAGAAGTGGTTCCTGCCTTTCGTTAGTCACAATTACTGTAGCTTGCTGGTCCCAAACATGTGATGTCTTTGATAGGGTTGACTGTTATCAACTTAGAAAACGGTAATAATTGGTAGTAATTTACATGAAATGACATGTCAGTATTTGATTTACAGTTCAAGCATCAACACACCTTTTTAGGGGAAACTGGATCTTCTTTTTGCTTTTCTCACACCACAACCTGAACCCTGGTAATTTCATTTCTGACTGCTCCTAGAAAACGTGTACAACAAGAATTAGAAGCCCTCTATGCATAATGGCCAACTTGATGACAGGGGAAAGTGGCTGTTGTAGCAACAGTCGGTAAATAATGGGGTAATTTTGGAAAAGATTTCAAGTTGCTGGGTAAATAAAACAAGTAGGCGGGGAATCAAACGGCTATTTTTCTTCTATTTTCCAATAAAACTAGCCGCGCGCACTATCTTAGTAGCTTGGAAAAATCCCCGGTCCCCGGCTCTTAATGATAACCCTCCGAGATGACTTGTGATGACCGGGATGACTAGGGATGACAGCGATGACTAGGGACTAAGGATGACTAGGGATGACTAGGGATGACTAGGGATGAATAAGATAACTAAAAAAGACTAGAGATGACTACTATGACTACGATTAAGTAGGGGATGACTAGGGACGACTAGGATGACTAAGAATGAATAGGGATGACTAGTGATGACTGGGAAAGACTATAGATGACAAGGGATGACTAGGGATGACTGGCATAACTAGAGAGCACTACGGATGACTGGGTTGACTAGGGACGACAAAGAGGACTACGCACGAATGAAAATGACGAAGGATGACTTGGATGACGAGGCAAGACTAGGGCTGACTGAGACGACTAGGCATGACCACGGATAACTCAGATGACTAGGGATGACTAGGGTTGACGTAGATCAATAGGGATGACAAGGCATGACTAGGGTTGACTAAACATGACTAGGGATGAGAGGGATGACTACGGATGACTGAGATGACTAGGGATGACTAGGGAAGACTAGGGATGACTGGAATAACTAGGGATCACTAAAATGACAAAGCAAGATTGGGGATGACTAAGGATTACTAGGGATGAGTAGGGATGACTAGGAATGACGGGGAGGACTAGAGATGACTTGGGATAACTACGGAAGACTAAGACGACTGAGATGACTAGGGAAGACTACGGATGACTAGGGATGACTGGGATGACAAAGGATGACTAGGGATGACTAGGGACGACTAGGATGGGACTAGGATGACTAGGGATAACCAGGAATGACTAGGGAAGACTAGGGATGACTGGGATTACTAGGGATGACTAAGGATGACTAAGGATGACTAAGGATAACTAGGGATAACTGGGATGACTAGGGATGACTAGAGATGACTGGGATGACTACGGATGACTAGCGACGACTAGGAGGACTAAGGATGACCAGGAAGACTAAGGATGACTGGGGATGACTAGGGATAACCAGGGATGACTAAAGATGACTGGGATGACTTGGGATGCCTAAGGATGACTGGGATGGTAGGGATGACTAAGGATGACTAAGGATGACTAAGGATGACTGGGATGGCTAAGGATGACTAGGGAGGACTAGGGATGACTGGAATGACAAAGGATGACTAAGGATGCCTAGGGATGACTAGAGAAGACTAAGGATGACTAGCGATGACTAGGGATGACTAAGGATGACTAGGGATGACTGGGATAACTAAGGATAAGTAGGGATGACTAGTGATGACTAGGAATTACTAGGGATGACTAGGGATGACTAAGGATGACTAAGGATGACTAGGGATGACTGGGAAGACAAGCGATGACTAGGGATGACTAGGCATGACTAGGGATGAGTAGGATGACTAAGGATCACTGGGGATGACTAGGGATGATTAGGGATGACTAAGACGACTGGGATGACTAAAGAAGACTAGGGATGACTGGGAAGACTAGGGATGACTAGGGATGACTAGGATGACTAAGTATGACTGGGGATGACTAGAGATGACCAGGGATGACTAGGGATGACTGGGATAACTAAGGATGACTAGGATTGACTGGGATGACCAGGGATGACTAAGGATGACTAAGGATGACTAGGGATGACTAAGATGACTACGGGTGACTAGAGATGACTAAGGAAGACTCGGATGATTAAGGATGACTAGGAATAACTAAGACGACTGGGATGACTAGGGATGACTAGGGATGACTAGGGATGGCTGAGTTGACTAGGGATGACTTGGGATGACTAGAAATGACTACGGATGACTAAGCAAACAAGGGATGACTAGGGATGACTGGGATGACTACGGATGATTAGTGATGACTAGCATGACTAGGGATGACTAGGGATGACTATCGATGACTGGGATGACTAGGGATGACTAGGGATGACTAGGGATGACTAGGGATGACTAAGGATGACTGGGATGACTAGGGATAACTGGGATGACTAGGGATGACTAGGGATGATCAGGGATGACTAGGGATGACTAGGCTGACTACGGATGACTAGGGATGACTAGGGTTCACTGGGATGACCAGGGATGACTAAAGAATGAGTGGGATGACTAGGGATGACTAGGGATGACTAAGACGACTGGGATGACTAAAGAAGACTAGGGATGACTAGGGATGACTGGGAAGACTAGGGATGACTAGGGATGACTAGGGATGACTAGGGATGACTAAGGATGACTGGGGATGACTAGGGATGACTAGGGATGACTGGGATGACTAAGGATGACTAGGATTGACTGGGATGACCAGGGATGACTAAGAATGACTAAGGATGACTAGGGATGACTAAGATGAGTACGGGTGACTAGGGATGACTAAAAAAGACTCGGACGACTAAGGATGACTAGGAATAACTAAGACGACTGCGATGACTAGGAATGACTAGGGATGACTAGGGATGGCTGAGTTGACTAGGGATGACTAGGGATGACTAGGATGACTAGGGATGACTGGGATGACTAGGGATGACTAGGGATGACTAGGGATGACTAGGAATGACTAGAGATGGCTGAGTTGACTAGAGATGACTAGGGATGACTAGGGATGACTAGGATGACTAGGGATGACTAAGGATGACTAGGGAAGACTAGGGATGACTGGGATGACTAAGGATGACTAAGGATGACTGGGATGACTAGGGATGACTAGGGATGGCTAAGTTGACTAGGGATGACTAGGCATAACTAGGGAAGACTAAGATGACTAAGAATAACTAGGAAAGACAAGGGATGATTAAGGATGACTGGGATGACAAGGGATAACCAAGACGACTGGGATGACTAGGGATGACTAGGGATGACTGGGATGACTAGGGATGACTAGGAATGACTGGGATGACTAGGGATGACTAGGGATGACAAGGGATGGCTAAGTTGACAAGGGATGACTAGGGATGACTAGGATGACTAGGGATGACTAGGAATGACTAGGGATGGCTGAGTTGACTGGGGATGACTAGGGAAGACTAGGATGACTAGGGATGACTAGGAAAGACAAGGGATGACTAAGGATGACTGGGATAACTAGGGATGACTAGGGATAACTAAGACGACTGGGATGACTAGGGATGACTAGGGATGACTAGGGATGACTAGGGATGACAAGGGATGACTAGGGATGGCTGAGTTGATTAGGGATGACTAGGGAGAACAAGGGATGACTGGGATGACTAGGGATGACTAGGGATGACAAGGGTTCACTAGGATGAATAGGGATGACTAGAGATGACTAGGAATGAGTGGGATGACTAGGGATGACTAGGGATGACTCAAACGACTGGGATGACTAGGGAAGACTAGGAATGACTAGGGATGACTGGGAAGACTAGGGATGACTAGGGATGACTAGGATGACTAAGGATGACTGGGGATGACTAGGGATGACAAGGGATGACTAGGGATGACTGCGATGACTAAGGATGACTAGGAATGACTGGGATGACCAGGGATGACTAAGGATGACTAAGGATGACTAGGGATGACTAAGATGACTAGGGGTGACAAGGGATGACAAAGGAAGACTGGGATGAGTAGGGATGACTAGGAATAACTAACACGACTGGGATGACAAGGGATGACTAGGGATGACTAAGGATGACTAGGGATGACTAGGGATGGCTGAGTTGACTAGAGATGACTAGGGATGACTAGCGATGACTAGGGATGACTAGGGATGACTGGGATGACTAGGGATGACAAGGGATGACTGGGATAACTAGGGATGACTAGGGATGGCTGAGTTGACTAGGGATGACTAGGCATGACTAGGATGACTAGGGATGACTAGGAAAACAAGGGATGACTAAGGATGACTGGGATGACTAGGGATGACTAGGGATAACTAAGACGACTGGGATGACTAGGGATGACTAGGGATGACTAGCGATGACTAGGATGACTAGGGGTGACTAGGAACGACTAGGGATGGCTAAGTTGACTAGGGATGACTAGGGATGACTAGGATGACTAGGGAAGACTAGGGATGACTGGGATGACTAGGGATGACTAGGGATGACTGGGATGACTAGCGATGACTAGGGATGACTGGAATGACTACGAATCACTAAGGTGACTAGAGATGACTACCGATGACTAGGGATGAGTAGCGATGACTGGGATAACTAGGGATGACTGGGATGACCAGGGATGACAAGGGATGACCCGGGTTGACAAGGAATGACTAAGGATGACTAAGGATGACTAGGGATGACTAGGGATGAATAGGGATGACTGGCATGACTAGGGATGATTAGGGATGACTAGGCTCACAAGGGATGACTAGGGATCACTAGGGATGACTGGGAAGACTAGGGATGAAAAAGGATGACTAGGGATGACTAGGGATGACTGGGATGACTAAGACGACTGGGATGGCTAGGGATGACTAGGGACGACTGGGCTGACTAGGGATGTCCATGGATGACTAGGGATGACTGGGATGACTAAGGATGACAAGGGATAACTAGGATGACTAGGGATAACTAAGGATGACTAAGGATGACTAGGGATGAGTAATATGACTAGGGGTGACTAGGGATGACTAAGGATGACTGGGATGACTAGGGATGACTAGGGATAACTAAGACGACTTAAATGACTAGGGATGATTCGGATGACTAGGGATGACCATGGATGACTAGGGATGACTGGGGTGACTAGGGATGACTAGAGATGACTACCGATGTTTAGAGAAGACTAGGGATGACTAGCGATGACTAGGAATGACTATGGATGACTAAGAAAGACTAGGGATGACTGGGATGACTAGGGATAACTAGGGATGACATGAGATGACTACGAATTACTAGGGATGATTTGGGATGACTAAGGATGACTAAGGATGACTAGGCATGACTCGGATGACTAGGGATGAAAGGGATGAAAGGAATGACCAAGGATGACTGGGATGAATAGCGATGACTAAGGAAGACTAAAACGACTGGCATGACTAGGGATGACTAGGGATGACTGGGATGACTAGGGATGACTAGGAATGTTTAGAGAAGACTAGGGATGACTAGCGATGACTAGGGATGACTGGGATGACAAGGGATGACTAGGGATGACTGAGATGACTACGAATCACTAGGGTGACTAGGGATGACTACCGATGAGTAGGGATGAGTAGGGATGACAGGGATAACTAGGGATGACTGGGAGGACCAGGGATGACTAGTGATGACCCGGGATGACAAGGGATGACTAAGGATGACTACGGATAACTAGGGATGGCTAAAGACGACTAGGGTTGACTGGGATGACTACGGATGACTAGGGATGACTAGGCTGACTAGGGATGACTAGGGATGACTAGGGATGACTGGGATGACTAGGGATGACCAGGGATGACTAGAGATGACTAGGGATGACTAGAGATGACTGGGATGACTAGGGATGACTAGGGATGACTAAGGATGACTGGGATGACTGGGATGACTAGGGATGACTAGGGATGACAAGGGATGACTAAGACGACTTGGATGGCTAGGGATGACTAGGGATGACTGGAATAACTAGAGATGGCTAGGGATGACTAGCGACGACTAGGAGGACTAAGGATGACTAGGAAGACTAAGGAAGACTGGGGATGACTAGGGATAACCAGGGATGACTAAGAATGACTGGGATGACATGAAATGCCTAAGGATCACTGGGATGGCTAGGGATGACTAGGGATGACTAGGGACGACTGGGATGACTAGGGATGACTAGGGATTACTAAGGATCACTAGAGAAGACTAGGGATGACTAGCGATGACTAGGGATGACTAAGGATGAGTAGGTATGACAGGGATGACTAGGGATAACTAGAGATGACTAGTGATGACTAGGAATTACTAGGGATGACTAGGGATGACTAAGGATAACTAATGATGACTAGGGATAACTGGGAAGACTAGGGATGACTAGCGATGACTAGGCATGACTAGGGATGAGTAGGATGACTAAGGATAACTGGGGATGACTAGGAAAGACTAGTGAAGACTAGGATGACTAGGGATGACTAGGGATGACTAGGGATGACTGGGATGACTAGGGATGACTAGGATGACTAGGGATGACTAGGGATGACTGGCATGACTGGGATAACTAGGGATGACTAGGGATGACTAAGGATGACTAGGCTGACTAACGATGACTAGGGATGACTGCGATGACTAGGGATGACTAGGGATGACTGGGATGACTAGAGACGACTAGGGATGACTAGGGATGGCTGAGTTGACTAAGGATGACTAGGGATGACTAGGATGACTAAGGATGACTGGGATGACTAGGAATGACTAGGGAAGGCTGAGTTGAGTAGGGATGACTAGGGATGACTGGGATGACAAGGGATGACTAGGGATGACTAGGGATGCCAGGGATGACTAGGGATGACTAGGGATGACCAGGGATGACTAGCGATGACTGGGATGACTAAGGATGACAAGGGATGAATGGGATGACTAGGGGTGACTAAGGATCACAACGGATGACTAGGGATGACTAAGATGACTAGGGGTGACCAGGGATGACTAAGGATGACTGGGATGACTAAGGATGAGTAGGGATAACTAAGACGACTGGGATGACTAGGGATGACTAGGGATGACTGGGATGACTAGGGATGATTAGGGATGACTAGGGATGGCTTAGTTGACTAGGGATGACTAGGGATGGCTAGGAATGACTAGGATGACTAGGAATGACTGGGATGACTAGGAATGACTAGGGATGGCTGAGTTCACTAGGGATGACTAGGGATGACTAGGATGACTAGGGATGACTTGGGATGACTAGGGATGACTGGGAAGACTAGGGTTAACTAGGAATGACTGGGATGACTAGGGATTACTAGGGATGCCTGGGATGACTACGAATCACTAGGGTGACTAGAGATGGCTAGCGATGACTAAGGATGAGTAGGGATGACTGGGATAACTAGGGATGACTGCGATGACCAGCGATGACTAGGGATGACCCGGGATGACAAGGGATGACTAAGGATGAGTAAGGATGACTAGGGATGACTAGTGATGACTGGGATGACTGGGGGTGACTGGGATGACTAGGGATGACTAGGGATGACTAGGGATGACTAGGCTGACTAGGCATGACTAGGGATGACTGGGATGACTAGGGATGTCCAGGGATGACTAGGGATGACTGGGATGACTAGGGATGACTATGGATGACTAAAGATGACTGGGATGACAAGGAATGACTAGGGATGACTGGGATGACTAGGGATGACTAAAGATGAGTAGGGATGACTGGGATGACAAGGGATGACTAGGAATGACTAGGGATGACTAAGCTGACTAGGGATGACTAGGGATGACTGGGGATGACTAGGGATGACTGGGATGAGAAAGGATGACTGGTGACTGATGACTAGGGTGAGTAGGGATGACTAGGGATGACTAGGGATGACTACGGATGCCTAGGGATGACTGGGATGACTAGGGATGACTACGCATGATCAGGGATCACTAGGGATGACTGGGATGTCTAGGGATGACTAGGGATGACTAGGGATGACTAGGATGACTAGGGATGACTAAGGATGACTAGGGTTGACTGGGATCACTAGGAATGGCTGGGATGACTAGGGATGACTAGGGATCACTAAGGTTGAGTGGGATGACTAGGGATCACTAAGACGACTGGGATGACTAGGGATGACTAGGGATGACTGGGACGACTAGGGATGATTAGGGATGACTAGGGATGACTAAGGAAGACTACGGATGACTAGGGATGACTAGGGATGACTTGGATGACTAGGAATGACTAGGTATGACTAGGATGACTAGGGATGACTGGGGATGCCTGGGATGACTAGGAATGACTGGGGATGACTAGGGATGTCTGGGATGACTAGGGATGACTAGGGATGACTAGAGAAGACTAGGGATGATTAGGAAAGACTAGGGATGACTAAGGAAGACTAAGGATGACTAGGGATGAGTGGGATGACTAGGGATAACTAGGGATGACTAGGGATGACTAGGAATTACTAGGGATGACTTGGGATGGTTAAGGATCACTAAGGATGACTAGGATTGACTGGGATGACTAGGGATGACTAGGGGTGACTGGGATGACTAGGGATGACCAAGGATGACTGGGATGACTAGCGATGACTAGGAAATGACTAAGACGACTGGGATGACTAAGGATGACTGGGGATGACTAGGGATGACTAGTGATGACTAGGGTGACTAAGCATGAGTAAGAATGACTATGGATGACTGGGATGACTAAGGATGACTAAGGATGACTAGCGATGACTAGGGATGACTGGGATGACTACGGATGACTGGGGATGATCAGGGATCACTAGGGATGACTAGGCTGACTAGGGATGACTAGGGATGACTGGGATGACTAGGGTTGACTGGGATGACTAGGGATGACTAGGGATGACTAGGGATGACTAGGGATGACCAAGGATGAGTGGGATGACTAGGGATGACTAAGGATCACTAAGACGACTGGGATGACTGGGGATGACTAGGGATGACTGGGAAGACTAGGGATGACTAGGGATGACCAGGGATGACTAGCGATGACTGGGATGACTATGGATGACAAGGGATGAATGGGATGACTAGGGGTGACTAAGGATCACTACGGATGACTAGGGATGACTAAGATGACTAGGGGTGACCAGGGATGACTAAGGATGACTGGGATGACTAAGGATGACTAGGGATAACTAAGACGACTGGGATGACTAGGGATGACTAGGGATGACTGGGATGACTAGGGATGATTAGGGATGACTAGGGATGGCTTAGTTGACTAGGGATGACTAGGGATGGCTAGGAATGACTAGGATGACTAGGGATGACTGGGATGACTAGGGATGACTAGGAATGACTAGGGATGGCTGAGTTCACTAGGGATGACTAGGGATGACTAGGATGACTAGGGATGACTTGGGATGACTAGGGATGACTGGGAAGACTAGGGATAACTAGGAATGACTGGGATGACTAGGGATTACTAGGGATGCCTGGGATGACTACGAATCACTAGGGTGACTAGAGATGGCTAGCGATGACTAAGGATGAGTAGGGATGACTGGGATAACTAGGGATGACTGGGATGACCAGCGATGACTAGGGATGACCCGGGATGACAAGGGATGACTAAGGATGAGTAAGGATGACTAGGGATGACTAGGGATGACTAGTGATGACTGGGATGACTGGGGGTGAGTCGGATGACTAGGGATGACTAGGGATGACTAGGGATGACAAGGCTGACTAGGCATTACTAGGGATGACTGGGATGACTAGGGATGTCCAGGGATGACTAGGGATGACTGGGATGACTAGGGATGACTAGGGATGACCAAAGATGACTGGGATGACAAGGAATGACTAGGGATGACTGGGATGACTAGGGATGACTAAAGATGAGTAGGGATGACTGGGATGACAAGGGATGACTAGGAATGACTAGGGATGACTAAGCTGACTAGGGATGACTAGGGATGACTGGGGATGACTAGGGATGACTGGGATGAGAAAGGATGACTGGTGACTGATGACTAGGGTGAGTAGGGATGACTAGGGATGACTAGGGATGACTACGGATGCCTAGGGATGACTGGGATGACAAGGGATGACTACGCATGATCAGGGATCACTAGGGATGACTGGGATGTCTAGGGATGACTAGGGATGACTAGGGATGACTGGGATGACCAGGGATGACTAAGGATGACTAGGGTTGACTGGGATGACTAGGAATGGCTGGGATGACTAGGGATGACTAGGGATCACTAAGGTTGAGTGGGATGACTAGGGATCACTAAGACGACTGGGATGACTAGGGATGACTAGGGATGACTGGGACGACTAGGGATGACTACGGATGAGTAGGGACGAAAAGGATGACTAAGGATGACTGGGATGACTAGGAATGACTAGGGATAACTAAGACGACTGGGATGACTAGGGATGACTATGGATCACTGGGATGACTAGGGATTACTAGGGATGACTAGGGATGGCTGAGTTCACTAGGGATGACTAGGGATTACTAGGGATCACTAGGATAACTAGGGATGACTGGGAAGACTAGGGATGACTAGGGATGACTAGGAATGACTAGGGACGGCTTAGTTGACTAGGGATGACTAGGGATGACTAGGGATGACTACGGATGACTAGGATGACTAGGGATGACTAGGGATGACTAGGGATGACTAGGGATGACTGGGATAACTAGGGATGACTAGGGATGACTGGCATGACTACGAATCACTAGGGTGACTGGGGATGACTAGCGATGACTAGGGATGAGTAGGGATGACCAGGGATGACTAGGAATGTCCCGGGATGAGAAGGGATGACGAAGCATGACTAAGGATGACTAGGGATGACTAGGGATGACAAGGGATGACTGGAATGACTAGGGATGACTAGGGATGACTAGGGATGACCAGGGATGACTAGGGATGACCCGGGATGACAAGGGATGACGAAAGATGACAAGGATGACTAGGGATGAGTAGGGATGACTAAGGATGACTGGGATGACTAGGGATGACTAGGGATGACTAAGGATGACTACGGATGACTACGGATGACTAAAGATGACTGGGATGACTAGGCATGACTAGGGATGACTGGGATGACTAGGGATGACTAGGGATGACTAGGGATGACTGGGATGACTAGGGATGACTAAGGATGACTAGGAAAGACCAGGGATGACAAAGCTGACTAGGCATGACTAGGGATGACTGGGATGACTAGGGATAACTAGGGATGACTAGGGATGACTCGGATGACTAAGGATGACTGGAGACGACTAGGGATGACTAGTGATGACTAGGGTGACTAGGGATAACTAGGGATGACCATGGATGACTGGGATGACTAGGGATGACTAGGGATGACTAGGGATGACAAGGGATGATCAGGGATGACTAGGGATGACTAGGCTGACAAGGGATGACTAAGGATGATTAGGGATGACTGGGATGACTAGGGATGACTAGGGTTGACTTGGCTGACTAGGGATGACTAGGGATGACTGGGATGACTAGGGATGACTAAGGATAAGTGGGATGACTAGGGATGACTATGGATGACTAAGACGACAGGGATGACTAGGGATGACTAGGGATGACTGGGAAGACTAGGGATGACTAAGGATGACTAGGGACGAATATGATGACTAAGGATGACTGGGGATGACTAGGGATGACCAGGGATGACTAGGGATGACTGGGATGACTAGGGTTGACTTGGATGACTAGGGATGACTAGGGATGACTAGGGTTGACTTGGATGACTAAGGATGACTGGGATGACTAGGGGTGACTAAGGATGACTAGGGATGACTAGGGCTGAATAGGGATGACTGGGATGACTAGGGATGACCAGGGATGACTAGGGATGACTAGGGATGCCTGGGATGACTAGGGATGACTAGGGATGACTTAAGATGACTAGGATGACTAGGGTTGACAAGGGATGACTAGGGTTGACTGGGATGACTGGGATGAGTAGGGATGAGTAGGGATGACTAGGGTTGACTTGGATGACTAAGGATGACTGGGATGACTAGGGATGACTAGGGATGACTAGGGTTGACTTGGATGACTAAGGATGACTGGGATGACTAGGGGTGACTAAGGATGACTAGGGATGACTAGGGCTGAATAGGGATGACTGGGATGACTAGGGATGACCAGGGATGACTAGGGATGACTAGGGATGCCTGGGATGACTAGGGATGACTAGGGATGACTTAACATGACTAGGGATGACTAGGGATGACTAGGATGACTAGGGATGACTAGGATGACTAGGGATGACTAGGGATGACTGAGGATGACTACGGATGACTGGGATAACTAGGGATGACTAGGGATGACTGGGATGACTACGAATCACTAGGGTGACTAGGGATGACTAGCGATGACTAGGGATGAGTAGGGATGACCAGGGATGACTAGGGATGTCCTGGGATGAGAAGGGATGACGAAGCATGACTAAGGATGACTAGGGATGACTAGGGATGACAAGGGATGACTGGAATGACTAGGGATGACTGGGATAACTAGGGATGACTAGGGATGACTAGGGATGACTAGGGATGACCAAGGATGACTAGGGATGACCCGGGATGACAAGGGATGACGAAAGATGACTAAGGATGACTAGGGATGAGTAGGGATGACTAGGGATGACTGGGATGACTAGGGATGACTAGGGATGACTAAGGATGACTACGGATGACTAGGGATGACTAAAGATGACTGGGATGACTAGGCATAACTAGGGATGACTGGGATGACTAGGGATGACTAGGGATGACTAGGGATGACTGGGATGACTAGGGATGACTAGGGATGACTAGGAAAGACCAGGGATGACAAAGCTGACTAGGCATGACTAGGGATGACTGGGATGACTAGGGATAACTAGGGATGACTAGGGATGACTCGGACGACTAAGGATGACTGGAGACGACTAACGATGACTAGTGATGACTAGATCACTGGAATGACTAGGGATGACTGGGATAACTAGGGATGACTAGGGATGACTAGGGATGACTAGGGATGACCAAGGATGACTAGGGATGACCCGGGATGACAAAGGATGACGAAAGATGACTAAGGATGACTAGGGATTAGTAGGGATGACTAGGGATAACTGGGATGACTAGGGATGACTAGGGATGACTAAGGATGACTAGGGATGACTAAAGATGACGGGGATGACTAGGCATGACTAGGGATGACTAGGGATGACTAGGGATGACTAGGGATGACTAGGGATGACTGGGATGACTAGGGATGACTAGGGATGACTAGGAAAGACCAGGGATGACAAAGCTGACTAGGCATGACTAGGGATGACTGGGATGATTAGGGATGACTAGGGATGACCCGGGATGACAAGGGATGACGAAAGATGACTAAGGATGACTAGGGATGAGTAGGGATGACTAGGGATGACTGGGATGACTAGGGATGACTAGGGATGAGTAAGGATGACTGGGATGACTAGGGATGACTAGGGATGACTAGGAAAGACCAGGGATGACAAAGCTGACTAGGCATGACTAGGGATGACTGGGATGACTAGGGATGACTAGGGATGACCCGGGATGACAAGGGATGACGAAAGATGACTAAGGATGACTAGGGATGAGTAGGGATGACTAGGGATGACTGGGATGACTAGGGATGACTAGGGATGACTAAGGATGACTACGGATGACTAGGGATGACTAAAGATGACTGGGATGACTAGGGATGACTAGGGATGACCATGGATGACTGGGATGACTAGGGATGACTAAGGATGACTAGGGATGACTAGGCATGACTAGGGATGACAAGGGATGATCAGGGATGACTAGGGATGACTAGGCTGACTAGGGATGACCAAGGATGACTAGGGATGACTGGGATGACTAGGGATGACTAGGGTTGACTTGGATGACTAGGGATGACTAGGGATGACTGGGATGACTAGGGATGACTAGGGATGACTAAGGATAAGTGGGATGACTAGGGATGACTAGGGATGACTAAGACGACTGGGATGACTAGGGATGACTGGGAAGACTAGGGATGACTAAGGATGACTAGGGACGAATATGATGACTAAGGATGACTGGGGATGACTAGGGATCACCAGGGATGACTAGGGATGACTGGGATGATAAAGGATGACTAGGGATGACTGGGATGACTAGGGATGACTGGGATGACTAGGGATGACTAGGGATGACTAGGGATTACAAAGGATAAGTGGGATGACTAGGGATGACTAGGGTTGACTTGGATGACTAGGGATGACTGAGATGACTAGGGGTGACTAAGGATGACTAGGGATGACTAGGGATGACTAGGGATGACTGGGATGACTAGGGATGACCAGGGATGACTAGGGATAGACTAGGGATGACTGGGATGACTAGGGATGACTAGGGATGACTAAAGATGACTAGGATGACTAGGGATGACAAGGGATGACTAGGGATGACTGGGATGACTAGGGTTGACTAGGGATGACTAGGGTTGACTTGGATGACTAGGGATGACTAGGATGACTAGGGTGACTAAGGATGACTATGGACGAATATGATGACTAAGGATGACTAGGGATGACTAGGGATGACCAGGGATGACTAGGGATGACCCGGGATGACAAGGGATGACGAAAGATGACTAAGGATGACTAGGGATGAGTAGGGATGACTAGGGATGACTGGGATGACTAGGGATGACTAGGGATGAGTAAGGATGACTACGGATGACTAGGGATGACTAAAGATGACTGGGATGACTAGGCATGACTAGGGATGACTGGGATGACTAGGGATGACTAGGGATGACTGGGATGACTAGGGATGACTAGGGATGACTAGGAAAGATCAGGGATGACAAAGCTGACTAGGCATGACTAGGGATGACTGGGATGAGTAGGGATAACTAGGGATGACTAGGGATGACTCGGATGACTAAGGATGACTGGAGACGACTAGGGATGACTAGTGATGACTAGGGTGACTAGGGATGACTGGGATGACTAGGGATGACTAGGGATGACTAAAGATGACTAGGATGACTAGGGATGACAAGGGATGACTAGGGATGACTGGGATGACTGGGATGACTAGGGATGACTAGGGATGACTAGGGTTGACTTGGATGACTAGGGATGACTGGGATGACTACGGATGACTGGGAAGACTAGGGTGACTAAGGATGACTAGGGACGAATATGATGACTAAGGATGACTGGGGATGACTAGGGATGACCAGGGATCACTAGGGATGACTGGAATGATTGAGGATGACTACGGATGACTGGGATGACTAAGGGTGACTAAGGATGACTAGGGATGACTAGGGATAACTAGGGATGACTGGGATGACTAGGGATGACCACGGATGACTAGGGAAGACTAGGGATGACTGGGATGACTAGGGATGACTAAAGATGACTAGGATGACTAGGGATGACTAGGGATGACTGGGATGACTGGGATGACTAGGGATGACTAGGGATGACTAGGAATGACTGGGATGACTAGGGATGACCAGGGATGACTAGGGATGTCTAGGGATGACTGGGATGACTAGGGATGACTAGGGATGAGTAAAGATGACTGGGATGACTAGGGATGACTAGGGATGACTGGGATGACTAGGGATGACTAGGGATGACTGGAATGACTAGGGATGACCAGGGATGACTAGGAATGACTAGGGATGACTAACCTGAGTAAGGATGACTGGGATGACAAGGGATGACTAGGGTGACTAGGGTTGACTAGGCATGACTATGGATGACTGGGATGACTAGCGATGACTAGGGATGACTGGGATGAATAGGGATGACTGGGGATGACTGGGGATGACTAGGGATGACTAGTGATGATTAGGGTGACTAAGGATGACTAGGGATGACTATGGATGACTGGGATGACTAGGGATGACTAGGGATGACTAGGGATGACTAGGGATGACTGGGATGACTAGGGATGACTAGGGATGATCAGGGATGACTAGGATGACTAGGGATGACTAGGGATTACTAGGGATGACTGGGATGACTAGGGATGACTAGGGATGACTAGGATGACTAGGGATGACTAGGGATGACCAAGGATTAGTGGGATGACTAGGGATGACTAGGGATGACTAAGACGACTGGGATGACTAGGGATGACTGGGAAGACTAGGGATGACTAGGGATGACCAGAGACGAATAGGATGACAAAGAATGACTGCGATGACTAGGGATGACTGGGGATAACTAAGATGACCGGGATGACTATGGATGACTCCCTAGTCATCCCTAGTCATTGCGGGTCATCCCTAGTCATCCCAGTTATCCCTAGTCATCCCTAGTCATCCGTAGTTATCCTTAGTCACCCCTAGTCATTCCAGTCATCCCTGGGATGATTAGGGATGACTAGGGACGACTAGGGATGACTAGGGATGACTGGGATGACTAGGGATGACTAAGGATGAGTGAGATGACTAGCGATGACTAGGGATGACTAAGACGACTGGGATGAGTAGGGATGACTAGGGGTGAATGAGATGAGTAGGGATGACTAGGGATGACTAGGGATGACTAGGATGACTAGGGATGACTAGGGATGACTAGGGATGACTGGGATGACTAGGGATGACTAGGGATGACTGGGATGACTAGGGAAGACTAGGGATGACTGGGATGACTACGAATCACTAGGGTGACTAGAGATTACTAGCGATAAGTAGGGATGAGTAGGGATGACTGGGATAACTAGGGATGACTCGGGATGAGTAGGGATGACTGGGATGACTAGGGATGACTGGGATGACTAGGGATGACCAGAGATGACTAGGGATGACTAGGGATGACTGGGATGCCTAGGGATGACTAGGGACGACTAAAGATGACTGGGATGACTAGGGATGACTAGGGATTACTAAGACGACTGGGATGGCTAGGGATGACTAGGGATGACTGGGATAACTAAGGATGACTAGGGATGACTAGGGATGACTAGGGATGACTGGGATGACTAGGGATGACTAGGGATGACTGGGATGACTAAGGATGACTAGGGATGACTGGGATTACTAGGGATGACTAGGTATTAGGGAGGACTAGGAATGACTAGGGATGCTTAAGGATGTCTGAGATGACTAGGGATGACTAGGGATGACTAGGAGTGACTAAGGATGACTGGGCTGACTAGGGATGACTAGGGATGACTAGGATGACTAAGGATGACTAGGGATGACTAGCATGACTAGGGATGACTAGGGATGGCTAGGATGTCTAAGGATGACTAGGGATGACTGGGGATGACTACGGATGACTAGGGATGACTAGGGATTACTAGGGAGGAGTGGTGTGACTAGGGATGACTAGGGATGACTGGGATGACTAAGGATGACTAGGGATGACTAGGGATGACTAGGGATGACTGGGGTGACTAGGGATGACTAGGGATGACTGGGATGACTAAGGATGACTAGGGATGACTGGGATGACTAGGGATGACTAGGGATAACTAAAGATGACTGGAATGACTAGGGATGCTTAAGGATATCTGAGATGACTAGGAATGACTAGGGATGACTGGGATGACTAAGGATGACTAGGGATGACTGGGATTACTAGGGATGACTAGGTATTAGGGAGGACTAGCAATGACTAGGGATGACTAAGGATGACTAGGGATGACTTGGATGACTAGGGATGACTAGGGATGACCGGGATGACTAGGGATAACTAAAGATGACTGGAAGGACTAGGGATGCTTCAGGATGTCTGAGATGACTAGGGATGACTAGGGATGACTAGGAGTGACTAAGGATGACTGGGCAGAGTAGGGATGACTAGGGATGACTAGGATGACTAAGGATGACTAGGGATGACTAGGATGACTAGGGATGACTAGGGATTACTAGGATGACTAAGGATGACTAGGGATGACTAGGGATGACTAAGCATGACTAGGGGTGACTAGGGATAACTAGGATAACTAAGGATGACTAGGGATGGCTAGGATGTCTAAGGATGACTAGGGATGACTGGGGATGACTAGGGATGTCTAGGGGTGAGACCCACATTATGAATAGAACGTTTTTGTAAAACCATAGGACGTCTTCCACAAACTCAAAAATTTGAACTGTATACTAAAATAATAAATAGTATCACATGATAGAACAGCTGAAGAGGTTTCTTTGCATGGTTACCCCATACCATTTGGTGCACAGACTAAGAAAATATTAAATCCACCTTAATTTAAATGTACCTCACTGATAACCAAAGAGCCTTGCCAAACAACAGACGGATCAAGCAGCTTGACCAGTGAATCTGGATTCTTTTTATTGAGCTGCATCACTGATATGCTTAAAACTTTCTGCCAGGTTTTTGAAAAGGTTTCTCTATTAATAAAATAATACAAAAACAAAATTGAAATCAGTTTCCTGTATTACCTCTTTTTTGGGGGGAAACAAAATATACATGTACTAGGTTATCCTCTTAAGAAATGCCAGCCTCTTAGTAAGTGTAGTATATTGAACCCTAGGGATGCAGCACTTTTGTCCCAACAGTATGGCCCAAGTTCCATTCACAGTCTAATCCCAGTATATTTATAACCCACATCCTGTACATGACTGGGTTAAGTTTTTCCAATTGGTCCATCCCTGCTTTGATACACTTCAATCCACGACGTGGGTACAGGTATACAGGGTGTCCCAAAAGTTCGTTCCTCTATTTTATAAGTCTGTATTTGAGTACGATTGGATTTGGTAAGCAAATCATTTACACAAAAGTTGTGTCTTTCAATCTAATTCACTATTTGCGTACTTGTAGCGCCATCTTTTGACTCGAATATTGGATTTGTGTTCTTCCTCGCCAAAGGTGCGCATGCACGAGGATACTTTCCAGCCTTTTTTTTTGTATTTTATGGCCTGAATTGCTCTAACTCCTTCCACTTTTTTTGTGAATATCAAGAAAGATAAACCCCCTTAACACTAAAACGTTCAGCCACGTGAGAGCATAAGCATGTATACTTCGATTTACTGGCTTATCTGTTATAGGAACTGATAAAAAAATGGAAAAATCTGAATGTTGGGTGGTAAAATGATCATGAAGAAATGAAGGTTTTGAAGGCCAGAAACGAGAGGGAAGACCAAAAGTCCTGAATAAAGCAGGTAAAATAGTTTTAAAGAAGGTTAAATACAAAAAAAGGAGACATCTCCTTGAGGAAACTCTCACATGGTTAGCAAGTCAAGTCCAGAAAGGGTCATGAAAAGCTGTTAAAAATGTTTAAAACATTAGACGCCCGTTAGATGGCCAAAAAAAAAGACTCTGTTTAGTCTGCCAAGTAACGCCCTGCTCGTCTCAAATTTGTAAAGAAGTACAAAAGCCTCGCTTTGGAAGGGATGATTATCTTTTTTGGAAGAATGTCCAATATATATATATTTTTCAGCTGCCTTAAGTAAACAAATATTGTTTGGGGGCTGAACTGGCTCCTGCACACCAGGTGATAAAAAAGCTCAAAATGGATCATCTGTGAGTCTACACAGAATGCGACAATAAAACAAAATAGGTATGCCAGTTACTGAAATTCTGAATACATCTACTCGATAGTGAAATAAACATGTTCTAGAAATTTCAAGTAAAAATAAAAAGTTTTGATCAAAAGTTATAGTGTACGAAATTAGAGGAACAAACTTTTGGGACACCCTGTAGTTAATAAGTTATCAGCCTCTTATGAGACAGGAGTCTAACTAATTTTTAAACTGTACAGTTCGAAAATTCAAATTCAGTCAAGATACACATCTGTTCAACAGTTGTTAAACAGGTTCTTCAGGGCCTTTTAGGTTGTTTTTACTGGTTGAGGATAACTGATTCTGCCACCCACATAATGAGCGCTTGTTGCTTTACACTCCTTATAAATCAACAACTCATAGCCCCAATTGGGTACTTGCCTATCCAATTCATCACTACAAAGAACAGTAATATTAGCATTATTCCATTCCTGCAGTCTCTTAAAGGCACCAAACAGATGCAAGTGGGACCTACAATGTAAATCAATCAACTGTTGCTAATGCAATATATAGAGTATCACTTATTTACAATGTGTTAATGGTACAGTGTATCAAAAATACTCATATAGTACTAACAGACTGAGTGTATAATTAACAATTATTCCACGAGGGCGCGTTGGATATGAGATGATAGATAGCCAACGTGGCGCATAGCGCTGAGTTGGCTATAATCATCTCATATCCAAAAAGCACGAGTGGAATAATTTTTTATCAAAAACGCCCACAAAATCTTGTTGAATCTCCCCGACTTTAATAATTTTGTTAGAACAAACCGCAAAAGACTAGGGACTTCCACTATTCACATGTCTTACGTCTATCAAAACTGTCAACGCGCGAACGAACTCGCCTGGACTGCATGTATGAAAAATCAAAACATTGTAGCGATGAACATTTTTAAAAACTCATCGGGATTCTAGGATTTTACACAGCAGGACAGCTAAAAAAAACCTGGCAGATAATGTGAAGGAAAAGAATTTATAAGTGAGAGCCATCGAAATTGCTGTGAATTTGGATTTTTGGTGCAGATACAAAAGTAAGAACAACGGAGAAAAACTATTACCTTGATCGCTTGTTATGAAGTTGTTTGAAGCCACAAGCTGGTTTTGCTGAACAAGAAAAGAAGCTATACTGCTGCCTCAATTGCTCTAGTGAATGACTGCATAGCCTGTATTAATTTTGTAGCTGGCTGCTTGTGATTTATATTCTTGATGTCTGATAAACAAGCCGCAGTTATCTATCGGCGAGTGACTCGATCAGCAAATGGCTTCGCGATCATGAAGAAAACACTTGTCTTCTTTCGTAGCTGGTCAAGGTACTTTAGTTCCATGTATTTTCATGTGTTTTTCGACAAACTTTCAAACAAGCTCTTGTGGCTTTTTTGCTTGTTTTTTTTTTTTTCTTTCGATGAAATTGCATTTCTAGTATTCTAAGAAATGAATTAACATGATTTGCTTTGGGCACCGTTCTATCCTTCGCAAAAAAAAATCTCAGCTAGCTTCCAATTTTAAACTGACGCGTACACCAACCATAAGGAGAGCATGGTCTAATAGCTCATATACCATAATGGCTAAGCCAATCAAAATGCTAGAATTGCATTATCAAATGATTCAGTTTTTAAAAATAATTATTATACACTCAGTCTATTAGTACTGTATGTATTATAATAATTATATTAGCCGGTTACTATGTACTTTGCTTGGAACTGTCTGAGTCTTTTCAATATCAATAGACAGTACATGTAGTCCCCAGTTACAGTGTAGTAAAACATGATTAGGCTAATGAGGTCAAATAAGATGGGGGATTCATCACACAGTTACTGAAAGTACAATGTAGCGTATTGGCACTTCAGAATCGAGAAGAGAATGTTCTGCAGCTGAAATGTGCCCCACATCTGTTTCTGAGATCACTACAGGGAACAAGCCCGTCAGCTACATGTATTGGCCAATTTTTCTTCCAGTCCCAAGTAACAGTGCCAGAAGTCTTTGTGGAAGTTAACTCAGTCCAGTTCCCTTCTTGATTCTAACACAGAAAATGATCAATATTTGATAACAAAACTGCTCTTGTTACACCTTTTCTGTATGCAACACCCTTTGGTTTGAAGATAATTAACAATTATTGAATGAAGCTGAGTCTCATCTGAAGAATTATGGAGATTGAGGTGGGTGTTATCTGATGAGGCAGTAGGCTGAGGTGCATAACACCTTCCAAGATCTCCATAATCCTTCAGATGATATGAAAGCCAAATTCAATAATTGTTTTATATTCATTCAAAGTAATTCCTAGTTCAAAAACATGCTAAAATGTGCATACCTCCATTGAATCTTCAATAGGGCATGTTAATCGGCAAGTTTAGGAGATAAAGGGTTGTTCAGCTCTGCAATTAATACAGTTTAATTCTCCAAATAGCAGTTGTCATCCGTTGAGCTGTCTTCTTGCTGTTCTTGCTATAGTTTTTAGCAAACAGTTCACCTATTTTATTCCTTGTCAAACGAGTGAAATGTTCCGCCATTTATTTACCCACTACCAGTTAAACAACTCAACCTTGTCCACAAGTCTTCTCGGTTAACGGTTCAATAATCTGGCAATTTGCTGCACAATTGATGTCATTTTTCACATATTGCAAAATTCTTCTAAATTTGGCCGACAATAGCTAGTTATATGATGAATTACATTGTATGTGCGGGATTTTAGCCAATCAGAAATGGAGAAATATTTTGAATGAATAATAATGACTGTTGATAAGTTACATGTGATAAATTACTGCAACAACAAGCTCTACACACCTGACTGGCAAACTGTTTTTCCCACACGAGAACCATAGAACATCAACAGGAACACCAGCTACAATGCAAGTTAACAAAGTTAATGATTAAGACAGGCTAGTGACAAGAATCACTGAAAATATTTTCCGTGGATAAAAATCATCAAATTAATGAAAAATTAATAAAAAAGTACTGCATCATACCATGATCTGGTAAATCATCAGCAAGGTGATGTAGTCTTTCTGAGATTTCAGTATCTTTGTCATAACTGTTTTAGGTGGAAATAATAAAAAAGTTTTCAATCACAAATTAACAATAATCATTAGGGTATGGGGGGGGTAAAAAATACTGCTGTTTACTATAAGGTCCTTCCCATGAATTTTTTCACTCACTCACAGAAAAGCCCTACAGAGTAGATGTGCGTCCTTGAAAATCAGAGCATGTTCAGACAGGTCCTTGTGGTACTACATTGTAAGACAATCAATGATCATTCATGTAACATTTTTTATACATTTGTTTAGTCACTAACACTTACCTTATCTTATTAGCAATGACTGGAGAATTTACATGCTTATCAAGTCCAGCTAACACTTCTTTAAGTTGCTCTCCTCCATTCCACTTTGAACAATACTGGGTAGATAAAAAAAAGATTAAATTTTTAGAGTAATTAGCAAACAAGTTATTTTATTCAGGGTTATACATGTAACATAAATGTTGCACACAAGAGACATCTCTTCTACAAGCAACTTAATCGGGTTTCAAATGTCACCCTTTCACTTTCATGCAAATTAAGTGATGCGGCATTCTCTGCCATAGTTTCCATTTCCAACCTCACCGACATTATACACTGTAGTTGCTGTTTCACCTCCGCGCGAAAAAAATATAAAACAAATCTTCTTCTGTCAGTCAAAATGTTTCATGTGGTGAACGCCCATTAAGAAAACTATGCAATCAAATAGTCTACAGTATTATGAAGTTAAATAAAATATTTCTTTAACACAGTTAACAAGGAACACCAACGGTCAGTCGTTTGGCTCAAGCATGGTCAGCCTTGCTTGCATCACCTCCATGTGCTCAGTCCAGTGTTTTCCTGGTGGCTGCTCTCTTTCTTTAGCCTTTGGATGATTCTTTTACCCCTATCCATCCCCCCTTTATTCTTCCACTGATAAATCAGTGTGACAGGTGCCTGGCTTTATTGGCATGGGGGCTCAAGGCTGGAGGACACGGGTTTGCCAGCCATGGGGGTGTACATTGTAACTCTGTCTAGGGGTTGGCTGTGCCATAGGTGGAAGCCCCTGGACATCCCGGGCACCCACCTCCACTAGCGACGTGGGAGATCAAGGGACTGAAATTTATGCCAAATTTCTGGGTTTTGATGATTCTTGTGCTCCATGATTCTCGTCCTGCAACAAGAGTCATGTAGTGTGCAATGCGATTCTCATCATGCAGGAAATGAGACATGACTGGTAACTTACTTTTGAGCAGTACTGTACAAGTAATTAATAATTAGCGCAAAGCATAGTTAACTGTTTATGTCACACTGACTGTAGAAACACATTGATGTTGAGCAGAAGGCTTAGTTGATAAAATCCAAATAGGCATTGTACTTAATAAGTGACAAGTGCCCAAAAGCATAGAACTATCATAGAACTATTTTAAAAAATTGACTAAAATTCAAAAACAAACTAACCTGAAGTTGGTGGGTCAATAGCTTGTCCACTACAACGCTGAAGTAAATTGTTGGTGTAGCATCCTTTAGACCCAAAAATGGATCTACATATAAGGAGAGGATGTGAATAGAACCTTTCGACTTGATACGTACTAGTAAGGAGTACTACATGTAACAATAATTATCAATAAAGATGTAAAACTACATGTATTCCTTTTCCCCTTTAAAATGGGTAAAGCACCACTCAAAAGTAAGTCAAAACACCCTACTTTAGCTCAAGAGACTTGAATCACTTTGCATGCTACTTGATTTTTATCACATGGGACACAAATGGAGAAGTTTTTATCAAAGGAAGTATTAAGGTACAGTTTGTACAAAACACTTGTCTGGTTTATTACCATTGTGGTTAAAGAAGGACAAAAAAAATTGAACGTGTCCTACAGTAAAATTACAATAATAAGTCCACCAAACCACACTGATGAGACAATTAATATCAGATAAAGCAACGATTTTAAAAAAGTGCAAAATACATGTAATGAGAGTGGCAGATAATAATAAAATAAACTCACCAAACAATGCATACTGCTTATTGTCCCAATTTTCAGGCGGGTTTTTATCCTGACTATAAAACTCCTTCAACTGTTTAAAGACTCTCTTAATGCTTGGAATCACATCTTTAGAGCAGCAATGGCAATCTGTGCATCAAATAAACAAAGCCATTGCTAAGACTCCAACACGTACACTCCTTTGATTATAAGGGAATGATCTTAGTTACAAGAACAGTTTTATTTTTTGGAAATGTAAACCTTCAATGATCCAATCTATAACTTTATGCATCACATGTAATTTTAAGATACCACTTACTGACCTCCTCTGGTTCTGTGTTAAAACTATCCCAAACTTGTTTCCAAAGTTACAAAAATTAAAATGTTTTCTTTAAAAAGTCACACAAAGCCAGTATGGTGGAGAATCAAATACCAAGGAGGGAGGGACATTCCATTTTTCATTTGCAACCCCCCCCCCTCCCTCTAAAGATGATAGGCATCCAAACCCTTGAAATTTTGCCTGATCCTTGAAATGTTGGCTGTGCCCTTTGAAAAAATGAAATCTGAAGGGTTCATTTTTAGTCAGCACTTTTGAAAAATTTGTCCTACTCAGTGTAGGGGTCCAAATTTTGTCAGCTTCTTTTTTAAAAAGAAAAAATCCGAACCCCCATATTCAAAAACCCGTCATCAGTTGGGGGGAGGGGGCAGATACGAAATGGAACATGGCGTCTCTGGGACAGACTTGTGGCGATTATCCGATATATCGGCAAAATCTGGGACGGTCGGCAAAAAGTAAAATCCCCGATCGTCTGGGATTTTTCCCGACATATGAAAACCAGGCTTTAATGATATAGAAATGAGTGTAACTTGAAGTCAATACCAAGCTACTTTTTAATTAACATTGGGCTGCCTTTGCTTCAGAACGATTAAACAATTACCTAATAAAACAATATGGAATTGGAAAGAAACTCGCACTGCAAAACTGTCTACAAGTGAATCAGAAAGCATGCAGATGCCGCATATAAATCGTCACGTTACTGCATGTGTGTAAGCAACCTGACATGAAACGATCCAAAGAAAACTCACAGAAATCTCAGCCTCAAAGAAGATTTATCTTTGGCCACCAAACACAAGTGTTCGTTGAAAATTCTTACCTGGTTCACTTACATCATCGTGCACAACAACAAACACAAAATACCTCTGATTCATTTCAAAATCCACAAAGAGTTCGAGCATTTCATCAATGCTTCGTGTACGTTGAATGAAATTTCGCGGGCTTTTTTCTTTTCTTCTTATTCCCGACCCCTCCCCTAGCAATGATTGAAATAGATTTTGTCGGGGTAGGTGCAGGGTCGATCGAAGTTTCCTTCACGTTCAAAATGGCGGAGACGTGTCTTGTGTTTTCTGCGGAAAAAACCACATTTGATCCCCAATCGAAAGGATGTCTGATCGTTGGACAACCCCGTCACCTCCAGGCTGTTTCATATGACAATTTTGCCGAAAAGTTGTCGCGAAGAGTTGATGCTGCGGTATGAAAATGCTTTATTTCCTCAATTTAATTCTTTAATCTCATTTTCCTGGCCTGGTTTCATTTTTGTTGATTAACTAACTAAACGGTAAGCCTCCTTCTGCCCTGTAAACTCGTGAATATTGATCTCTTAAATTTGGATCTTAAAAAACAAATCGGTCTCAAAAACATTGAAACTTAAAGTTGCTATGGTTGAATTTCTACAAGAGCTACAGTTAAGCTCATGCTTAAAGAAGAGTCACCAATTTGGTGCAGTCGACAGTCCATCCTTGGGGGTAACCTTAGAAAATGCCTTACGCCTACATTAGATTATCTTAAAAACACTTCAATTCAATATTCCACTTAACACCAGTTTACATTTAGCTGAAAATTTGCACATCAGACAATAATTATACAGTACAAGAGGAGATACCATGAAGAGGAAAATTATCTGGGACAAGTCTCTTTGTTTCTGATCTAATTATTATTATTGCTACTTTTTGTAATACTAAATTTCCATCCATGTATGGTTTTAGTAAGCATACTTAATTTAAGAGGCTGCTGTTGTGGCCAGTGTTACTGTAAACGTCCACCATTCAGTGGCCCATCTACCTTTAAACCAAAAAATTCATCCGGTTATACCCCCCCCCCCCCCCCCCGAATGTAGGTCCCCCTCTTGTTTATATTGAAATGAATTCAACTTTTTACGACGTTTTGAAGCTCAAAAAAGAAAAAAGTATTTTGATCAGCACCGCTATGTAACTTTTTACTTTGAAATGAAACTTTTGTGAATTTTTCAGACATTCAATCTGGTTCTTCACACCATGGCTGGGTCAGATGCTTGTCCAGTTTGGTTGAATCGTGTGATTATTGGTGCATTACCTGTCACAGCCAGTCGCCATAATTCTCCAGCTCATCCTTATTTCCTCTACAAGCTTGTGTGTAGTAATCTTCCCTGTGGTGATGCTTGTATTGTGGTAAGACACAGTGATATGATTGTGACCCATTTCATTAATTAATAATTTATTATCATTCATTTAAATACAGAATTGCACCAAAAACATAAAGCGAGACCTTCCATGTAAGGGACGGACCATTAGAAAAGTTGTGGGGGCAGTGGGGAATTTTCGAGCCGCAGGAATTTTTTTTTCGTTATCAAATTCCTTGTATGAAATTTTTTTGGACCATAGCATGAATATTTTTTAGGGTTCATTGGCGTGCATGAATCTTTTTTCATTTAATTTTCCAGATTGTGCAATTTTTTTTTTTGTACTTCGAATGCCCCCCCCCCTCCCCCGATAAGTTTTCTGATGGTCCGTTCCTAAATCAACACCAGACATGCAAACATCCCCTCCAAAACGGAAATAAGAGGGACAGAGTACTTTTTTGCGTGGATCCCTTCTGGTACTTGAAAACTGCATGCAGTTGTTTAAAAGGTGGTGACACTATCCACTGGATAAATCAGTGCTGGATAGTGTAATAGATTGGTTTCCCTAATACTTATGTGCTCGATATTATTTTATCTGATTTATAGCGCTATAATTTCAAGCCTTGAAAAACTGGTCTCAGCAGTGCATTGTCGTGACTAATCTGTAGGGAGTCTACCCTGGGGATAGAGATAACTGGCCATTTTTGAAAAGTTAGTGGTTGTTATGGGGAGGTAGAGGACTGGTGTAATGAGAGTCCAATTTGCTGGATATGGTTGTAACATTTGTGATTGGCAGTTTTATTATATTGTAATCCAAAACCAAATGCTCAGAGGAAAATAATTTATTGTTTATTGTTAATGTAAAGCAAGGAAGTTACTTTGAGTTTAACTACATCAGGTTGTCAACACATTTATTATTCCCTTCTGAATGGCTGTTATGGAGAGAGGTTACTAATATTTTTGACAGTTGGGACAATGCATTATTAATCATGCGTTAATGTCAGTTGTAGAGAGATTTTCATAGAGAGTTTAAAATGAGGGTGAATGGTGGAATTTTTTCCAGTAGGGACACAAAAAATGTGGTTGGGAGGTTGGTAGTAGGATTTTACTTTGGTGATTTTGCTGGCTCCCAGATTTTCTGGAGAACACTGGTGTAGAGGTCCTCCTAGATGTATAATTCAGTCTTTTTCATATGTAATAAAAATTAAAACTAGTACATCCAAACAAATACCATCTTCCTCCTTCAGGTTGTCTGTGAAAGAAGTGAAGCTTTTGCATCTGCCTGTGCCATTGCCAGAGCTTTTCCAACATATTCAAGAAAATCCTCCTGGGCTAAGCTGCCATCAAAGACAGTAACTGTGGAGTTTGTCTTTGTTGGGAGCAATGATTTACCACTCTCGCGTGAAGATGCTGAATGCATGAATGTGGTTGCTGATAGTATTCGTCTCAGTGCGAGGCTGGTGGACATGCCATGTCAGGAGATGCATACAAGTGCATTTGTACAGGTGATATTCATGTCTTGAATGCTCCAATCTGCGACAAAATTATGTGAAACACTCTGCCTTAAAGGGCCGTTGTGACATTTTGCCGACTTCAAAAGTGAAAAATTAAGCTTTCCCTCCCCCCTGCACCCTCCAATACTTCAGTGTTGCTGTATGGGCTACCTGTAAGAAACAACAAACACCCCAACTTTGAATTGAGGGAAGAGGAGAGGAGTGTGGTTTTTGTTTTCCGATTTTGAGGGTAGTGACTCAACAATGTTGTTGCCTATTGTACTAGTTTTAAACCTTTAGTTGATCTGTCACTGATTTTTTAAGAAAGAACAATTTTGATCCAGAACTTCTTTTCTTTAGTATGTGTACATGTAGCTGTGCATTAATTTGATTCCCTAACAGGTATTTGGCAAAGTTTGGTGAGGGTTGTCGTGGTCACATGTAACCATAGCAACTTAGTAACAAGTAATGACCAACAAGTGTGTTCCTTTTAAATTGTAGCATGATATTACACCTGTACTGTTCTCCAACAGCACTTTCTTGTACTGGTTTCTTACATGTACTTATAATATAATATGCCTTGTCAGTATTAAACTGTGCTCACATTATTGTGGGTGTGAGCTCCTCTTAAAATGTTCTACAATTAGTGTAGGATTTACTGGAGCCAAAACCAGTTGTGGAATTGCACAAATTTTAGGCATCCCATTGATGAACTTTTAACTTATAGATATTTTGAACAACCACAATTTGCTGTCTGTCCCTTTTGAACACAATGTTGCCCAGACTGTGCATTGTAAAGACACTCAATGTCTGCACTTAGAACCAACTCTGTCATATCCCCTTTTTATCCTAAATTTCATTAGGAGATAACTAGCGTTGGTGAGGAGCTAGGAATTGTTCCTGTTATCATTAGAGGTGAAGAACTCAATGAAAAGGGATTTGGAGGTAAGTTTGCCCTGCAGATACTAAGAGGTTAATTAACAGGATTTAGTTTACTTGGAAAGAAGTTGAAACAAACTGTATTGTCCAGAAATATAACCTTCTAAAATTTAATCATCCAATTTTTCACATGCACAGTATATATAAACTTTGTTAAAATGTACCATATTGAACTAGTCACCACAAAGGTCATTGTAGTATATATACAGTACATGATTATACTGTAGCTAGAATTTGGATGAAGCTCTTCTCAGCTGTTGTTTGCCATCTCACTGGAAAGGAAATTTAAGTTTTTTTTTCTTTTATGAGTGCCCTTGACTGAACTAGACTGAACTTACATGTACTTGCAACACTGCTTTGTAAATTTATGTAAAAACCATGAGGTTGCCGTAAAACTATTATTTATTTTTTCTTAGTCATGAGAATACTGAAGGTGTTTTTCAGCAAAGTGCCTGATATTTTTTCCATTTTGAAATGAGAGTAGGACTGTCCAAATTTGAACATTGGGAGTAAAACAGAGACCATTTTAACACATGTTTGGCAAGTGATGTAGCCTTAATAGGCCCTTTGCAGAATACAGCAATATGATATAAAAAACACCATGCTTGATTGCAAACGACAAAGAGGGGCAAGAAAATCAAAGGGATTACATCATTCCAAAGTAAAATATCCTTTCATTGGGTCATCTACCATCCACCAAGGTTTTTTTTTGTACCATGTGCCCGTATTCTGCAAAGGGCCCATCATCTGAGTTCAAGGTTAACTTTTTTTCCTATCTGTTCAGGTCTTTATGGAGTTGGAAAAGCTGCTGAGAATCCACCAGCTCTAGTGGTGTTAAGTCACACTCCAGCATCTGCCACACGGACAATAGCCTGGGTTGGAAAAGGCATTGTGTATGACACTGGCGGGCTATGCATCAAAGCTAAGGTTTGTTCTGCTGTAGTGTATTTTATGTGGACTTCAGCCAAACAAGATTAGAACCATTTCATCTTATTCTAAATCAATTTGTTAACCCATTTGCTCCTAGCCTGTTGCAGGCATTCAGATAGTGGAGTCACATCTCTTTGCCCTGTCCTCACAATCTGAACGCTTGGAACAGGCTAATTTGTTCTTGGGAATTTGCCAAAAAAATGTGTTTTGAAGCTATTCAAGCCATTTTCTGGTCACTTTCTGGTTATAAATAGCTTTCACTTTCCACAAAGCCATCTACAGGTCCTACACTTCACGGCCTTCTTATCCAGATGCAAAATATTACATTCCACAGTTGGGGCATGCGCAGAAAGCACACCGTGCTCATTCTGGTGTAGTTTGAAAGATTTCTTCACCCTGTGCAAAGTCAGGGCTTCTGATATTTCGTGGAAAAAAAAAGCAAAATTTCACGGGATTTTCAGGGGCAAATTCACGGAAAAACCGACCGATTTCTGGTATTTTTGCAGGAAAAAAGTCAAAATTCATAGAAAAATTGGCTGATTTCGCGGGATTTTCGCAGAAAAATGTCAAATTTCGAAGGATTTTCAGAGGCAAATTCTTAGAAAAATCGGCCGATTTCACGGGAAATTTTGGGGGGAAACAAAAACAAAAACAGCCAATTTCACTGGATTTTTGGGGGGAAATTTCGTTAAAATCGATCAATTCTGCATCGATATGACCAGCGTTGGTTAACCTTTTTTTTAACCGGGATAATCATTTGCTCTTTCAACAACAGTTCGCTCGAGAAATGAGCGAATGCTAAAGCTATTAACATTATGGTTAGTGCCCAGTTTTTCGCAACGTTCATCTAAAAACGTCTGGTAGTTTTGGGACGTTGTTTGCTCGTTGCAGTGACAAAGTTTCAAGATAAATTTGGACGTTTGGGGTGAATAAAACAGGTCTAATAGCCAAGATAAGTATTAAATATGTTTTGCCGACATGTATTTGGAAATATTTCCAGCGGATTTCGCGGTATTTCGCGGGATTTTGCGGAAATACCTGAATTTCGCATGTCTGCGACGGCGCGAAATATCAGAAGCCCTGCAAAGTTGACCTTGAACACTAAAACTAATCACGTTAAAAGCAATAGAAGGGACATGGATCTCCACTGGTGGTTACAGGCAGTTCAGGGAGGAATGGATTAATAAATTTCAGAGAGAAAGATATGAGGGGTTAATAGTTATAGAAGCCATGTTAAATGAATAAGTAAATAAATATAAATAAATAATGACTTAGAGTTAGCTCATCCACTTAATTGTTTGGGGAGAGGAGAAAAGTGAAGACTTACATGGAGAAAAACCTCTCAGAGCAAAGCAGAGAACTAACCACAAACTCAGCCCATGTAGCATCAACTCCGGGATTTGAACCTGGGCCACATTGGTAGGAGCCGAGTGCTCTCACCCCTGTGCCCGCCCTTACTACCGTTGCAGTTTTTGAAGCAGATCCAACAGTGGGATTCCTGCAATCTTGTCGCCTATAATTAGTATGTACATTTGTATCAGGGATGTCACTAAGATTTCAAGTTGCTGGGTAAATACAACAAGTGGGCAGGGAACAAAACAGCTAGGGATTTCATTTGGTTTTATTTTTCTTCTAATGTCCTGCGAAAGTAGCCAGGGACCACATTCATAGTAGAGAGCTTTAGATTCTTAGACGAGAACGACTACGAGTACGAGATTTTCTCAATGCTAAGTAGTGCTCGCGCGTGAGGTAGCGTCATTTTGGCGGGAAAACGTGGTAGCCGTCGTCATTCTACTACGAGTTTTAACGAGAGTGTCGTAGTGGCGGGAACAAGTTATCAAATGTTAGAAGTTTTAGCATTTTGCAATCGGGAGAGGGCTCATCCTCCTTCAATAACGATAAGAGTTTTAACTTTTCTGGTGAAAAAAAGTACAATGAAGAATTCCGGGGTGTCTATTTTTTGACAATACGCGAAAAAACTTCAAATCAAATCTCGTACTCGTAGTGGTTCTCGTCCTCGAATCTAAAGGTCTCTAGTAGCCGGGGGGAAACCCCAGCTCCCGCCTCTTAATGACAGCCCTGTGTATCCTGTTTTGTAAAAAACAAAAAATGGTAACTGTAAACTGTAAACTGTGGACTTTCAGTTCAAAGTAACATTTTGGCCAATTATTAGACACCGTTCATTACTCAGGGGAAACTTAATAATTGAATAATTGTTAGTGGGTTTTACACTGTTGTATTACGGTGAAAAAACTGAAGCTGGTTTGTAAAATGAAATAGAATCAAAAATGGAATTTATTTTTGTAATATATTTGGGTGAATATGTTGGAAACCAGCTTGCCTGTTGTCATGAGAGGGCCAGTTAAGTACATGTATTAAGACTAACATAATTTATTGCACAAGTACATGACTGTTATAACACTGTCCTCGAGAGAAAATTCAAGCAACATTTCAAATTTCCAGAGGGCCTTAAGCTAAAGTTCCATCAGGGCTAACACTGAGGGCCGGGAGCCGGGGATTTAACCTGGCTACTGTCAGACTGACTTCCTAGTTGTTCAATCCCCAACCTACCTTTTCCTACTACCTTACCTATACTTGGAAACTTCAAATCATAGTGACAGCCCTGCAGGTTTCATGAATATTTCTTTAAGTAATCCTATTTTCCCGAAGACTACATGAGTTTTATTTTTGGTAGACATCCATGCTTGGAATGAAAAGAGATTGTGGAGGAGCAGCAGGAATTCTGGGAGCTTTTAGAGCTGCTGTGAAACAGGTCAGTTTGAAGTCTGTGATATTATCAAAACTGCTGTCTCTTCTTTGTAACTCAAGTTTCCAAGTAAAGTGCGTGAGCCTATGTGGCTTTTGAAACATAATGCATTTGTCGGTTTATGACAGTTATAGTGGTCTACGTCAAACCTGCTTGTGCTTGGTTATACATGCACTCTCCTACCACCAGGGTAGGTTTGTTCTCTTTTCAGGTCTATATAATTATACTTAGTTTAAAAAAAACAAGACAAGACAAGACAATAGTATTATAGTATTATTATACTGGCACATCAATTAACGTTTTCCAAATAATTCACAATTACAATACTGAATACTAGTAAGTGTAAATATGGATGTTTCCTCCCGCACCCCACTCCCAGGGACCCCCCCCCCCCCCCAAAAAAAAAACAACAACAACAACAACAACCTTTCTCGATCGTATGCTGGCATCCGAGCTTACTGTTTACATGTTAATGTATTGTAAGAGGGCACGCCTGTTGTCCTCCCATCCACAACTCTTTATTCATTCATTCATTCATTCATTTATCGTCGGCAAGATGGCACCTACATGATCAAATATGAAAACCAAACTATTCAGTCAGCAGTGACAGCTGTCAGCATGTATGGGAAAGGTATGTTTTGAAATTCTGTGCTATGTGTTCTCACAGTTTCTCCCCTGTTCTTTGCCGTTAGGGTTTTAGTGACAATCTTCATGCTTTGTTCTGTATGGCTGAAAATGCGGTTGGTTCTCGTTCTACAAGACCTGATGACATATTAACATTGTATTCGGGAAAGTAAGTGCTGTTTATAAAATGGAAGGTGTTGCCTGTCGACAACGTTTTTCAACCCCTTAACTACTCTCTGACTTTCAGAAGCAACCCTATTAATTCTCAAACGGTACCTTTTTTTCTCTCCAAGCACCTCTTAGCGAGTGAGCTTTAGCATCTGCGAGGGCAATGGCAGCAAAAACGTCTCACAAAAAGTGAATTTATAAGCTCTGCTTCAAACTTTTTCACTCTTATTACATCTCGTTCAATTTGTCAAGTATTTGCGAATTTTTGTGGTTTAATTCTAAAAGTGCTGAATCTAAGTTTAGAAAAAGAAAAATTGAATCGTTTTCTTGTATTTAAGTTCTTACTAAAACGTGAAATCAGGACGTTTCACGTCGTAGCCGTGCAATGACGGCAAAGAAATGTGCATTAAAAAACGTACTGCACGCGCAGAGTTGTTGTTTTGCCGATCAAAACCTACCGCTTTTTTGACGTTCTCGTTGCTGTCACCTTAGTTGTTGCTAAAGCTCTCTATTAACTCAAATGAGGAGACTTTGGGTCCTTTAATTACTTCCCTTTACCCTTCCCGGTTAGGGATGCACCATTAGAAATGTGAAGGGGGGGGTAGGACTTTCTGGAAAGGCATGTTATTTTTTTCACAACCAGCAGGAGTGCAGGATTTTTTTTTCAACCTTCAAACCCTTGCACGATTTTTTTTTTCCAAAATGACTATGCCCTCTTTTGGTCTTGTTTTACTAGACTGTTTCAACCGCGCAAATGTTTTTTGTTGTAGTGTTCCAACAGAACACGTTTGTTTTAAGTATATTTTTTTCATACTAATTGAGATTTTCTATTGAAATTTGGCGTGTGAAAACCCTGTTCAGGGTTCGCAGCCAATCAGAATGGCGAAACGACTTTCACACACGTGAAAAAAAGCGTTTCGTCCAGTCACAGATGTTTAGTACATAATGTAATAGGACACCTAAACACGTGCAGTGTTAGACATGGACTTTTTTCGCATTGTATGTCAGATAAATCTCTCTCGCTTTCTGGATCTCACTCGCAAAGCCTTGCTCGTTCAATTTCTGATGCGAACCAACTCGTGCGTAAATACCGTACGCCCGCGCTGCCCATGAAGTAATCTATACGTTCAAACGTCCGAACTGAGTTCAGTGGCAGTTGAAACAGCTACACAAGCAGATCAAACGGTGTTTTACCCAAAGTAAACAAAAAATTCCAACCAACCAAAAAGAGTTAATACAAATAGAACATAGCCTTTAAAATAGTAATTTGTGAAATGTATGTTGTGTCCTCGCTTTGAATGAGAAGTTTGTACATTTCTAGGAAATAATAGTTGAACAGTCCCCTTTTATTGTACATGTACATTTTCCGTTCCAAGTCTCTGCACATGAAAAACTTGAACATTGATATTTGGTGGAGCAAATGTTTAATATACCGTACACAATGCTTCAAACAAGCTCTGAGGCAGGAGAGGGGGAAGGGTGCACAGAGGCTACGTATACATGTATATAAAAATAAATATATTTTCTTGAATAAAATGGGACTGTTCACAGGACATGGAACTTCCAACCTGAGTATAAAGAATCTCCAGGGAAAGGCTCACAGCAGCGAAATCTTGACATACACTGAATGTGAAATATAGAAGCCAGCAGGAGTGGATGGTTTGTTGACACACTTCTTGAGGCCATGACCTTGGCATTGGCGCTCCCACATTCCATCATAGTAGTGCCATTGATCTTGAATGGTTACAGCACCCCTGTAGTGGTTTCCATTCCAAAATGTGAGACCAAAGAGGGAATAACTACAGGTTTTGAAAGTAAAAATAGTTTATTTCATTGGAAATATGACTTGTGAGTCTCATATGGCTATTACAAGGAAATGGCCAACAATGTCCGTCACAACCTCAGAAACATACCTGTCACTTGAAACTTGAATTATCTGTGGAAGGTGAGTGACATCAGTTATGGTGCCCTGCCTGGCAAATATGTCAAGTGACAACAGTAGGAATGGGGGATTTCCTCTTACAAATGCCCTCCTTGTGTTGCTCCTCAAGCCACCACAATATGCTTTCGGGGTCTGACTAAAATATGACGTAATAGTTGACAATTAGTATACATGTAATTGTAGCTGGAAAGTGTGCAATCACTGTACATAAGAAGCATTGGAAAAGCAGGGAAAAAAAAGAACCAGGTAAAGTTTATAAAACAAGTAACGTGACAGATATGTACATGTAAAAATGAAAGACATACATGAGTTGGCCTGTGCCTGGATCTTGCACATAGCAGTTGGAAATGAAGTAGTTTGCTCCAGGGGGAACATGATGCATCGTAAGTCCACACGTGGACTGTTGCTGGTCTGTGTTCATCCACTGCCGCAATGATTCTTCAAGAAATGCAGGTACTGGAAATCCTACATGGCTATTGATACAACAATAAAAAACGCGGATATTTCTCACTCAATTTGAATGTATATGTATGTATACTCTGGGTAATAAAAAACAGAAATAAAATATTACATTAATGGATGCCCAAAAGAAAATGAATTTTCTGGTTTGGTTCAAGATGTAATATATTAATACATACCCACACACACATTCACACACAAGCACAAAGTAAATTTCGTAAGCATGATGGTGAAGTGATTACTTTTGCCTTGAAAATCTTGATTTAATATCAAATTAAGATCAGAGAATTTACTTTAAATAACATACCTCAAAGCTATTGCATTAGCATGACACTGCTTCACTCTAACAGGGCAGGCTGAAGAGTCACATGTACTGATGAAGGTTGTCTGAGAAGATGAATAAAGTCTAGACACAAAGAGGTCTTCCTCATTTCCCCACAGGTCTATTAGTGGTGTTGTTTGAAAGCGTCCTGGAAACAGCTTGAGCCACTCTAATTTCCCCTCCACAAAATTACCTCTGTCAAATAACTTGTAAATCTTAATCAGGTAACTTGCATACACTTCTACTGAGCTGGAAATTTCCTGAAAAGCCTTTCTGTGGTTTTTCATTAATGTATAAAAAATAGTAAGAAAATTGTCAATCGGGCAGGTGTTCACCAGGGTGATTTGTCCTATGTATGGCAAATTTATCTTTCCACCCCAAGGAGGAACATTCAGCATGTTTGAGGCAAATTCATTCTTCAGTGAATCTGGTAATGTGACGACCACTGTATTAGTTAATTCTTGACTTTTATTGTTAGAAGTGCGTGGGACTGATGGGCTTCCAACTGAAGCTCCTGATATTGGAGGACCAGTAGATGCATAGTAGTGCTTCTTGATCGCTTCAATCTTTTTCTCTTTTGTGAACCCCTTCTTCTCGCATTGTGATTTTGGTAGCTTCAAGTTCTTGATCAGATAGAGGTCAAGCTGTGAAACGTACAGGCCAGTTAGTTGACTTGTCTGTATTAGTTTCTCCCAATCAAAGTCATCATATGTACGAGCCTTCTCGGCTGCCCTCGTACTAGCATTGGTTTTCTTTACAATAAATGCCTTGACCATGGCGTTGTGGCGTCGTTTAATTTCCTTCACCACTGATGTCCTAAGGTCTTCCCCAGTATATGTCTGAACAAAGTAGTCAACATTTGATAACATTTTTCCAAGCACATCATTCCTATCTACTACGGTAACAGAAAGGGATTCTTCTGGATGTACTTCAGCCATTTGTAAATCTGGTGTGCCATAGGATTGCATATAGTGGTTTAACTGTGCTCGAGGGCAGAACTCATCTATTTTTCTGGTAGCGGCATTCCTCAGCTCATCTTTGTTGAGGTCAAATTTCGCTGTTAATTCTCCTGATGAAATTTGCTGAGGAAAGGCATAGTGAAATTCGCCTCCAGTGAAGGAGTAGTCTGGAACTGGTGGTTGCACTCGAGTCACGGGGACACCTCTAAAGCCATTTGTCAAAAGAGATGGATTTTCATACCTCGCATGATATTCGCAGACCTTGCCACTATTCCGACAGCCATTTCTGATCCCCTCAAACCCATTATCAAACAGGAAATAATGGTCACGAAAGAAGTCCCTGACAAACTTGTAGTACTCCTTCCCAGCACACTTCTCAAGTACAGTTTCGGAACTCGCACTTGCACATTTGATCATAAACTTTTCGTCAAAAAAAAACTGCAAGTGGCTTTCATAACAAGGGGTGCTTGCATGAATAGATGTGCCCATAGAACTTTTTCCATCAAAGCGATTCTTAATGACTCGTGCACATTCTATTGCAGTGTCTCTTTCCTTTTCAGCTTGCAGGTTTTTTAGCTGTTCATTGCTGATATCCTTTAGTTTGATTCTTCCCTGATCATCACATAAAGGCAGAAAGGGGACAGGTATGGACCTCCCATCTCCAAGGCATTCATTTAGAGAACGCATTACCTTTTCAGCTATATGTGATGCAGAGTCATTGGGGGCGTAATGGAATCTGCTCTGTAAATCAAGGCAATTTATCATGAAGTACTCTGCCATTCGAAGTTGTGTCATTTGCTCATGACTCGCAACTCCCGGGCCAGCATCAGAGGTCTGAATATCAAATGGCCTATAAAAACAGATACATTATAAAACTCAAGCCAATCCTTTTTTATATAGGAGAGAAAAGAATCAAACAACAGACGAAATGCTATAAAACAAAAATGAAATGCATAATAAATCTAACAGGTCAGTGGCACATAATATTAATGCAACACAGTCAAACTGCTTTAAAACGGCCATGCCTGATACTGAATGTACAGGCCAATGTTAAAAGTGGTCATTGTAGGAACAGCTCTTGGTTTCAAAGTAGCAGTTTACAAGCTGGTGGGTTGGGACAAAAATAAAGTCCGCTGCACAGAGTTGGCTGTTTATATCATACAATGTATTGTATGGAGTTTCAGTGACAAAATTGTTCACAATATGTTCAGTTATTTCAAATTTACAATATTAATTCACTTCTAACCTGTGATTTGGAAGACCATTTTCCTCCAGTCTGTGTCGAATCCCCCTGCACAGTTCGCAGGCACTTTCATAGTAACTACTGATATCACAGTAGTCCTGTCCCTTGTTATCCGAGAGCATTGCTTAAACAGAACAGGGATTATGTCAAATGGAATTAATTTATCAACTATTAAAGAGCCTTTGATCTATAGAACCAAACCAGTGCATCAAGTTTATACATGTTTATGCTATTATGATTTTTTTTTAACTTGTAGGGCACACATTTACTGTATACATATACAGGGCTTTGAATCAGGTGAACATTACACGCTATAAAGTCAGTCACTATAAAATGGTATAGTGCCGTTTTCATATTATAGCAGAATGACGCAATGGGAATTCAAACAGAAAAGGTTTTAAAAACATGTTTCAGAATGTTGTATCATAAAAATCAGGTGACCATTCAAAATCAAATAACTTTAAATCCTCTATTAAGCCCCCCTCTCACCTCCTATCTTCTCCAGTTGTTCTTTCAGCAGCTCCAAATCTTTTGTTAATTTGCCAGTCAAGGGATATCTTTCGTAGGCTGCAACAGATGTCATGCATATATCAAGTCTTTTAAGAAGGACTGTAACTCGGAGCTGTTCTCTGGACAGATGATCTCCTCCTTCGACCACTCGTTCATAGTCATCTTTCAATGACATCAATTCAAACTGAAATATTGAGTCTCTTACGCCAATAAGATAAGGCAAAGCTTCATCTGGTAGGAAATTGGCATTCGCATCAGCCACTGAATTCATGGGCACTTCGTGTTCACTTCTGAAGGTATATCGGATGGAAAACAAATCATTGGCCCAATTTGTAGCTGTGCTTGGGTAGACATGCTTCGGTTTGCAAATGACACCAATTGACAAATCAGTGGGTACAAATTTGTCACGTCCTTTATGTTGTAATTCCTTCATGTTGTTCACCATAAGGACCACCCCTGGACTGACATATCCAACAGTGTCAGGATAATCTGATGATGGAAGTGTCACCTGATTGTCATCTCCAGTCAGCTGAGTGGGAGTGTGTAGTGGCCTAGAAAAACCTTCTGAGGTTCCACACCGGACATATGCTTTGTCGTCTATTGCTCGCCTTATCACAAGTCCCTTCTTGTCAGCTCCATCATGTGTTCCAAATGCAAATCGCGTGTAATTTTTTATGTGGGCTCGATTATAATGTACATTGACATGCCTTTCACGATGTTTCTTTTGTGTACGAAGATGGGCCCAAAGATTGCAGCCTCTGTGTTGCTGCGCTTGACGGTAGCGCTTGTTCCTGCATTTACCCCATGATCGTACTGTTGCTTTGCTCTTTACTGGCTTCTTTCCATGCTTTACTAGGTACTGATTTGCAATCTGACGCATCTCTTTAGACTGGATCCTCTTTTCATAATCAAGATAGCCTGTGTCCTCCTCACCCCATCTCCTTCTGTGGGCCTTCAACTGTTCATGAAGTAATTCACTTATTGCTTGCTCTGCACCACGATCGATACTGTACACTCCCTTGCCCTTGCCCTTTTGTGACATCAAAGTACCTTTCCATGTGGAAAAGATCCTCTTTGAAATTCTTTTCTTGACTTTCACTGGTTTTTCGTAAAGACTTTCTAGCCTTGCCCTCTTTACTCCTATATCAAACTCTCTACTTTCAATTTCCGCCTCATCTAACCTTGCTCTCTTCCGTTTCAGTAAACTCTCGCTGTTCTCCAAGTCTTTTTCTATTTTAGTGATAACTTTGTCAAGATGTCTCTCTGCTTCGATTTCCCCGTTTCTCTCTTGAGCTTCTACATTACTTGAAAAACGGGTAACCTCGTCCACGATATTTTTCAGTCGTTGTTGCTGCATCCCAAGCACCAAAGACAGTGTTGTTGGTGAGAAAATGTTTGCAAGGACGTATGTTAAAATCGCCCGATCTCTCGCATTTGACATCAGTTTCATTAGAGTTGGAATGGACGCGGCTAATGCATTTGGAAAACTGTTACAAGATGAGTCCTCTCTTGCAGCGTCAAGGACACGATCTAGACTGCAGCACAGTTTAATATTGTTTAAGGGCATCTCTAAAAGCATGACGAACATTTGCCCAGCATTACTCACAATGATAACTGGTAGACCATGTTTCGATAGAATTCTATCTTTGAACTGTTGGCGAGCTTTTACCTTATCAATTGTTTCCGTGATGGCAGCAAATTCTTCAAATGCTTCCTGGAAACGCATGCAAGACCTGGCTATCAGTTCATCCAACAGGCGCGAAAGTGCAAGGATATTCTGCGCATCTCTTGCAGATTTAGTAGTGGTTGCTATTGATTCCTCTAATGTTAAATGTCTTTGCTCTGCACTCGTATTACAAAGAGACACAGAAACATGCTTTAAACCCACAGCCTTTTTGAATTCTTGGTGCTTTCTTTTAGCCACACCGAAGTTGGCAGCCATCTTGAAATACCGACTTATTGGTCAGCGGATGTCGTCCTTTAATAGTCCCCAGGCCCAGTGCGCCAGTGTTTTCTCCAAAACAAAATGGCGGAGAATACCTCCAGTCCGGGCAAAGAGGGAAAAAGCTATTTTCTTGAGTGGTTGAAGAGTTGTTCTTTGGAAAAATATTACCAAGCCTTTACAACGATGGGTATTAGTGAGATAGGCCACCTTGAAGATATTCAGGAGGAAGATGCCTTGGCACTACGATTGTCACACATCGAATTTAGGCGACTGACTCGCATGTATGGAGAATACAAACAACAGCAGGCGCGAAAGTCATCCCTACAAGAGAAAGTTTCACCAACAGCCTTCAGACCATCAAGCAGTTCAACTGTTGTAGCTTTGCCAAAGGGGATGAAAGGCTTTTTTCAAACAAGAGATGGCCTTGGAAACGTACTCGTAAGTACTAATTCTTTGAAACGTCAGTTTAAAAATCTGTACTATGAAAAGCCTCTAAATCCGGCCCAGATGTTTTCAAATTCGTTTGTACTGACAATGGCTGCAGAACGCTTGAAATACTCAAATAAAATGAGGGAATGTGAACTCTGGTGCAGGAAAGAGCGTGCAAAACGCAATGATCTTTTGATTGCCTTTGCCAAGAGCCCAGTTATTGATCAGTGGACACCATATTACAAGAAACAAAGTGTTTATGGCTTGCTACAAATAAATGAATTGAAATACCCGCAAATTGTTGCACTAAAGAGCAGTTCATCAGCACCACGACATTCGCACTATGAACATCTTTGCAAGTTTGTTGAAGGTTGCGAGGATGCCCTTGGAATGGCAAAAGCGAAAATGATGAAGTGTAAACAAGAAATGGATGCTACCTTAAAGGATGGCTCAACTGGAAAGCAGATTAGGGAAGGTTAGAATTTAATATTAAAAATACTGCACCCACATGTTACACTTTTGATATACAGTGGAACCTCGGTATAACAAATCCCCAAAAAAGTGTGGGTGAAGAAGTCCCTGATATGAAGAACAACGTTCTTCAGCCTGGCCAAATATTTTAGTTGCAAAAAAATTTATGAAACAGAACCACAGTTGAAAAACACATTTTCCTGGTCCTTTGGGCGGCACTTCGTTTATACATTGTTTTGGTTCCGCTGCAGATATATTGTAATCATGCATTAAGAAACCTCCATTTCTTTCATCTCTTATTTGTTGAATGACTCATCGCATTTGTGGGAAAATAATATTTGTATGAAAGCTGGAAAAGGGGAAACAGAAGTAGCTCCCCCATCCCCATTCAAAAGTCATTGCATGTGACCATGAAGCCTTTCGTATGTATAACGCCAACAAAGTGCCCAAGTCTCAAATAGGGTACAGATTTTTTAATGGAGGTCAAGTTTGAATATGATTTTGGGATATCAAATATTTTGGTCCATGAGATAGGGTCAGCTTTGAGAATGTTCTGAGGGGTACCCCCAGGACTAGAGCACAATAGTCATAATAAAGAAAAAAATATTAGTCCCTATATTTTAAATTTTATTACAGGCTTGAAAGAGACAAATCAGTTCTACCAAGAACTGATACCACGGGCAGAGAAAGTGGTTGAAGAAGTTACCAAGATTTGCACAGAATACCAAGATATTGTAGAGAAGTATCGCTCAAGCTTTGGGAGTAGTGTGGGCCAGCAAGTATTGCGAAGAAAGAGGAAGAAGAATGCTCTAAAGGAAAATAAAGAAAAACAAAAGAAGAAATTTCAAGCAGGCGAGGACTGGAACACAGAGAAAGAACCTGAGGGAAGACAAGAAACAGAGAAACAGAAAGAAGGAAAGCAAGCATCTCAGTCCTTATCATGCAAGGACTGGAACACAGAGAAAGAACCTGAGGGAAGACAAGAGACAGAAAAACAGAAAGAAAAGGAAGAAGAAGAAGAAGAAGAAGAAGAAGAAGAAGAAGAAGAAAAAGAAGAAGTAAAACTGCAGCCAGCATGTCAGTCTTCATCAGGCGAGGACTGGGATACAGAGGAAGAACTTGAAGAACATTTCCTCTAAATCCTACCATATGTCTGTGGCCCATATGTTTAGGTTCAAGTTTTTATTAGAATGCACCATTTCTATTTATGGTTTTGCAAAGCATTCAAAATATTTTGTGTTAGTTTGGGTAAATAATATTCTTAATACTTTTAAATGCAGCGGGATCTGCAGTGTGATTGGTGTTTTTGGGACATCTACTTTTGTTTATAGCTGTAAACTTTATGGATTCAAGTAGCAACGCATATTGTACAACACCAACTCCATAAACTTGCGTGCAAGTGGAACTATTGACGTTGTTAACACAATCTCACTTTAATCCCATTAAAACAAAAGTATTTCAATAAAAAAGTTTATTTAATTTATAAAGTTAAACAATTATCACCACAGTCTCTTAATTTAATACTATGGCAGCTATAGAGATCAAGGGCATCAGAGTTGGTTCAAATTGAAATCTCTATTTAGCCAGTAGAAATTGTTTTTTCTGCCTGAAATGTAGTTTGACATGAATTTAGGAAGTTGGGGGAAGGGGATTTCCTGTTACAGATCACAGATTTATTTTTCAGACTGTGTAATATATTGTCGCAGTCACATTGGTTATCCAAGCAGGATATTTTTTTCTGGTTTCGTTGCAATGCAGGATTTTTTTTTCTTAAAATTTTGTTTTGCAGGATTTTTTTTTTTGTTTTTGGACTCCCCCCCCCTTCACATTTCTAATGGTGCATCCCTTAGTTAAGTTCATAGACTGCTGGTCTGTTGAGCAGGACTTGTAAATAAACCCCAACCAACCATAGTCGTAAAAAACCTGATGAGGTCATGCTGGCTGCGATGAAAGGGCTCCTTGTTTCAGTTTAGAGGATTACTTCACTGGGGTGTGACGTTAATCCATCGGCCTTTTCTTCCTCTTTTGATATTTCATTTAAAAGAGGACTTAAACGAACTTGTAGCTTCGATGAAAAAGAGTTAGGTGGATTTCCACTGCATGTCGCGAGTTTTTCGCGCGCACGCGCGTAAATTTTATGCGCGTAGTTTTAATTGAATGTAGAAGCAATGTTTTAAAGGTCGCTCGTAAACGTAAAAGTTGGGCGAGGCGGTTCGACTTCTACGTTTACGCGCGACGTTCCTTACATTAGAGAGAATTAGAATCACGTTAACGGCAAATGGGAAACGTCTTAACACCGTTCATTTCCTCTTCTGTAGAACAGTTGAAGTTAATAATACAGATGCTGAAGGACGTCTTGTTCTTGGAGATGGGGTGAGATACTGTTTTTTCGCCTTTGAGTTACAGTTACGTGTTGTAACTACCAAGATGACCATTTGTCCGGACAAACTTTCAATTGGCCGGTAATTTAGTCTGGACAGGTAAATTAAGCGACCAGGAAAAAATACATTTCCACACTATAACGTGGCAAGAGTGCAAGCATCTTTTTTTGACTTTATGTTTTTGTTTGTCATGTTAGTACGTTTAAGTTATTATTATGTTATTTTTTTACATTTTGACCGGTCAGAAGAGAGACGTGACCGAGCTAAAATTTCTTTGGTTAGTCAATATGACTTTCAACAGTCCCAAGTTTTTTTTTTGAGCCCTGCTTAAGAATTTAAGAAATTAGGCAGGAAGTTGAGTGTGAAAGATTTTTTGAATTTTCAGACTAGTTAACAGATATTTTCTGCTAAGCTAATTTGCCCTGTCTGAAGGTTGCTTACGCCAAGAAAGATCTCAATGCCGACATCGTTTTGGACATGGCCACTCTGACTGGTGCACAGGGTGTGGCCACAGGAAAACATCACGCATCCCTTTTAACGAATGAAGAGGCCTGGGAACCTGCTTGCGCTGCGGCAGGAAAAGCGAGTGGGGATCTGGTGGTGAGTACTGTGGACATGAAAACTGCTTTTCTTCCTTTTTCAAAAAGTCCAAGTGCTTAGAGCGATCAAGGGGTGTGAAAAAACAATCAAGAAATCAGTTGGGGCAAGGGTTGCACAGTTGGTTAGTGCGCGACCTTCGGTGCGCGAAGTTTCGAGTTCGATCCCCGGTGACATCACGTCCTTGTTTTAACTTCTCTCCTTTCTGTGTAGCTTTGACTAGCTTTAAATACCCTTAAAACGGAGCATTGATGGAGAGAGGTTCGGGGGAGGGGGGGGGGGGGGGGGATGAACGCACCGTTGACCTCAAGTTTATCACCTATTAATGTCACGAGTTATCGACGTAAAATAATGTTGCTTTAGCTTTACCTTTAGTTAAATAACAAACAAAAATTCCCAATTGGTCGAAACACGCGGCAGTAATTTAATATATATTTACGTAAAACCCCTCCACTGGAGCTAGAAAATTCATAGCGCTATTTTAAATAATAAGTATGTTTTGTATTTGGTAAGTGGGTTTAAGGTTCTAATGATAAATGACAAATTAGGTCGTGTAGTTTTCGTGGCGTTTCCATGGCCGTAAAAATGCTGTTTCGTTTCTTTTAAGATCCTTAAGGTAAATTAAGTTCAAAGGGTGTGGCAGAAACTGGGATCTAAGTCTTAAGTGTCAATGTAAAGATGGTGTCGTAGGTCTTACATTTCCGTGTAACACCCGTTTGTACAACCCTCGCTCATTTTGCCATTTTGGATTTTTACAGTTTCCAGTGCCTTACTGCCCGGAACTTCATTTTTCGGAATTTTCAAGCGCCTTAGCAGATATGAAGAACTCTGTCCAGGTTTGTTCTTGTTGCTCATAAGCTGTTCTTGATGTTCATAAGCTGTTATTTCTTCTCATGGTTAACCCATATCGTATAAGCTTTTGTTTTCATTCGAGATACAGCTCACTTTGCTCGCCCTCTGGCCATGGTAGACTTTCACATAGTTGATGCAGCCTTTCCACAATTAAAAAGGCAACGTTGTCTTAAAGAGGTAGTAACACAAAGATTTAGTACTCATTGAAAGTTGAAAGTTGTTATTTTGACTTGCTTACTTTTAACTTGTTCTAATGTGGAAGAATGTATTGACTTCGTATTGAGTGTGCCATTTATAATCATTATATCGTAGTTTAGAAAGCCAGGAAAGCTGAAACCTGTCCCTGAAACTATTATTGATTCTTACACCTTTGAACATTTTTTTTTTTTTTTTTCAAAAAAAAATCCAATTAAAACCGTTTTCTCTTACCTTGCAGAACCGTGATAACGCTCAAGTCTCTTGTGCTGGTCTCTTTATTGGTACGTGTACCCATAGCTGCCGCCCATAGGAACAGCCTGCGTAGCCAGATTTTCCGCGCGAAAGTTAAAACGAAAGCAAAAAAAGGATAGGACGGGGGAGGGGAGAGGAGAAAAGGACCCCCGCCCCCCACCCCCACCTCTTCCTTCCTTTTTTTTCTGCCATTCCAACTTTGTTAGCGAACTCGCGCGGTAACATTTTCTATGTAGGCTAACTGGGGCACTGTTACTGCTTTTGCAACAATAAAAGATACTGACGCTATGTCTACAATCTACCGGATGCCTCAGTCTTGCGCCGGCTCGAAAACCAGCTCCTCTGAATAAAAACCTCTCGCTTATTACTGACATGTTCTGTTAATTTGTGCACACTTCTCTAGATCCAAATTTTCGTTTTACCAAATTGCGTTTGTAATTACGTTTGCGTCTATATTAAGACGCAAACTTGAAGACGTTGTATCAACTACATGTGTAATCTGTTTTACCTATCTTTAGGCTCACATTTAGGATTTGATTTCCCCGGAACCTGGCTTCATGTTGACATGGCGGCTCCAGCTCATGTGGTAAGAAAAAAGCATTACAGTGTTGGGCAAAAACTTAAAGGGGCTATATCACAAGGATGTCATTGTTTGTTTGGTTTGGCATGAAAAGACTTTGTTTTGGCCATATAATATATCCTCTACTGACCCGGAAGTTTGTTCGGTCAAGACGGCTGAGTATTGGTGTCGTTTTTTCTCTTTATGATTTCGTCTTTGTCCATAAAAAAATCCAGACATCTTGCCTTCACGCTTGGTCACTAACGTATATGTCTTACATAAGTCTCCTTCCTTGTAGAGAGTTAAGGAAAGACGAGGACTATTTCTATGGGTCAGTTTTCGGAAGGTGTCCGTTACAGTGCGGACACTCAAACCGGCACACTTGAAAGAAGATTGTTCAATCACAACGCCTTTTTATTGCAAAGGGAAGAATACATTCGTTAATCTGAGGGCTGTTTTCTGAGTGGACAATCTTCTTCCAAGTGTTCCGGTTTGAGTGTTCGCACTGTGGAAGAGGGACTTGGCTTTCAACTTGCGTTCTCCTTGTCGGTCTTTTCCCGCCCCACTTAACTTTGCGTTTTTAAGTTGTCCCCCTGTTACCGTTCTCGTTCGACCAGCTGATGCGTTCTCCGCCATGTCTTTTTCAGGGTGAAAGAGCTACGGGTTACGGTGTTGCGCTGCTTGTGACCTTATTTGGGAAACTGTCTTCATCAAAACTGCTCCAAACTATTTCGCCCTGCCTGCCAGAAAAAAAAGCTGGAAGGACCGCTTAGAATAATTCACATTTTTTTTGGAGCACGTTTAGCATGAAGTGCGCGTGCGCACTGATTACATGAACTTGAAATATCACTACAGTATATTAATTCACGGAGGAGGGGGTGGGGGGGGGGGGGGGGGGTTAGGGCGTTTCTTGAAAATCCTGTTGTATTTTTCGATTTGGGGCCAGGAAAGCTGAGCGCGCGATGGGCTCCAGTCATAGATCAAATGTGTTGGGTTTCAATGCAAAGTGAGTAAACTCTAAGATGTTTGGGATAATCTGAGTCTGCTTCGCCCTGAGAAGTTAACGAAATTTCCAAGAAACGGAGTCGGTAACTTATGTACGTTTCATGCATGGTCTCGCAAGTCGAGTCCATAGATTATCATTAAACAAACTTTCAATCTTCAAGATGTGTTGGTAGTTGCATTTAGATCGACAAGAAACATAAAGTAGTGCTTGTTTTTATGATCTGTGGTAATACCAAAGTCGGCTTGTTCTAAGCTCTGTGTTCCCCTCAGGTCCATTATCTCGAAGGTGTTTGGGCACCAACCCGAGGTTACTCTTGTAAACCCGAATTTAGTTACTTTCTTACTTTTTCCTTCAAATAATAGTGGTCAACGGTTCTCCTAGACTCGAACGGTTAAATCTGTACCCAATTTCGGCAATTTCAAGAACTAGCCCCTTTGTACCGTCATCTCGCATGCATCCACACCCACCCCACCTCCTTCTTTGGGTGTAAAAGTCCTTCCTTTGAATTTTTTAACGTTTCCATGGTTATGTACTACTCATCTCCAGGATCCCGGGGGTAACCATAGCAGCTGGGTTGTCACCTTTCAGTGAATTGGGCTAATTATTGTACATGGTAGGAAGCTAAATAAAATAACGTACATTTTAAAATTTGCCAAAAAATACTCCTTTTTGAGTGATAGATTCAGTTGGTTAAATTTTCAGTCTGATCAAAAAGGAGAAATCCTTAACTGAGGATTAAAGAGTTCGGCTTTTTGATTCACTGGCAATTTTAACCAAATCTGCAAATAGTCCGCCATTTCTTATCAGTGCGTCCGGTTTGTCGAACTCCATGACTCGTCCGCCCTCAAGAACCAGAACTTTGTCGTAATCCATAATTGTGTCGAGTCGGTGAGCAATGGTCAGCACCGTGGATTCCTTAAACTTGTGACGAATGACTTCCTGGATGAGACGATCAGTCTTGAAGTCTACATTGGCCGTGGCTTCATCCATGATAATAATCTTACTTCTGTGAACCAGTGCTCGAGCAAGACACACCAGCTGTCTCTCGCCAACACTGAAGTTCGATCCCGATTCTTTCAACTGGTAGTACAGCTGCCCAGGAAGTTCCTCTACCATTCCTTTCAGCTGGACTTCTTCAAGGGCCGTCCAAAGTTCCATGTCCGTGTATCTGGAGAATGGGTCCATGTTTCTTCTCAGGCTGCCCCCGAAGAGAACTGGGTCTTGGGCGATAACCGCCATACTTCGACGAGCTGCTTGAAGGTTAATGGCTCCAATGTCGACACCGTCGATCAACACCTAAGTAGGACAAAAATTTGCAAATTTTGGCCATTTGGAAATCACTTGACAGAAGTGTTTTGGGAGACGCTATCGCTTCCTTCTGTGGCTATATCGAGGTCGCGCCGGCCACGGGGTCAAAACAGTCCCGTGACCAAGACTTGCAGGCTATGAATTATAGTTCTAACATTCGTTAATATGTAATCTAACAACTGAAGAAAACACACAAAAAAATCAGTACCATGCAAGAATGATTTTAGAACTGGATCCTCGTACAACCTATTTTGTCGGACTTTAAGGACGCAGCGTGACCAGAGCCGTTCGAGTCCCGCCCTGGACGCTTACTGGGTTTGTTCTTGGCGCTCCTTTGATAAATTCCTTTTCTTAACTTTGTTTCTACTGCTTCAGTTTGCCCAAGGGGAACTAAGGATTTCAGCGCGTAGTCCAAACAATCTCGAGTCGCGGTCGAGTTCGAGCTTCCCCCTGGCCCTCTTTAGTTGACATTAATTTCACGTTCAACTGCTTGACCATAACTGAAAATATAGCAATATTTGCCTTTTTTAAGTCCTATTTAAACTGATCTTATTATTATATTATTAATATTATATTATATTATTATTATTATTATTATCTCTTTTATCACAGTCTTTGCTGGTGTTCTTTTTGTGCATCAGCGGGGCGCAAACCATGCACCTAGAGCGTCAGTCACTCGAGTCAATCATTCTGTTCATTATTATTGTTTCAAATTATTTAAGTGGAGGATCTTTAAACTAGATAGAACCGTAAGGCAGAATTCCATTTGATTCTTGCATTTAGAAGGTTACGGTAATTTAATAACCTAACGCCACATCATTCTTATATTTCTTTTTATATATCCAAAGGTTTCAAGGACGGCTGTACCATTTTTCATTTTAGAGTAATAAGGGTGTTTTCCATTTGTCAGATCTGGCCGGCCGGACCAGCCAGTTTGAAAATGGGCAAATAGTTTTTTCCGAAAGCTTTGCTGAAGAACCATCTTCTTCTTGTATGTAAATAGGATTTGACTGATCTGACTGGATAGTTTTGATTAAAACTGGAATTCTCTTTATGGCGCAAATGGTCTGGCTGGTCAGTCCTAACAAATGGAAAGCGCCTTAATAATAGGTTTGTGGATATCAGATCAAAGACTTCTTTCAGTGTGTGAAATCCCCTAAAAGTAAGCTGGAAAGATCGTATATGTAATAAGGAGTTCTACGGGGACCTGCCTCCAATTGCAACAAGTCTCAGATGGACCGGCTACAGTTTAGTACCCACTGTTGGAGAAGCAGGTAGCATGAGACTGTTTCCCAACTACTTCTTTTGGAACCAAAACACGACAGACGCTCAAGAGAGCGCTCAGCAACAACATTACTTGATTAAATAGAAAGTTGTGTCATCGGTCATACCGTAGGAACCTCCATCGGTCATGGCTAACAGACGGGAATGAGACAGATCAGACTTACCAGATCGTTGCAGGTGCGCCTGACATGGTAGATGAAACCCCAATCTCTCTTATCTTTAAGATATTAAATTCTACCTGTTCACAAAAACTATCACGTCAGTGTGTATGTTACAGGTCAAAGTTAAATTCAGGTCAATTTTTTTTACCTAGGTTGATTCTCAATTCCCTTTTTCTCCTGGCCCCAGTTATTCATGAGTTAGGGCTAGGAGACAAAAGAAATTGAGAATCAACCTAGGTTAAAAAATTTTAACCTGAATATAACTTTGACCTGTAACATATATGCCAAGCGTGTTACCTTTCCTTCCGGATCAGGCATGCGCAATAGTGATGCAACAAGGGATGACTTTCCTGCTCCTGTTCGACCGACCACCCCTACTTTCTCCTTATCAGCAATAAACAGATTGATGTCCTTCAGGACTAGTGGCCAACTCTCGGTGTATCTGAAAGACAAGTCTTTGATGTGGATGGTTCCCTTTTTGGGCCATGAATCTGGTGGATGGATCTCTGAGCTATAACCGACCTCTGCATCTAGTTTGGTGTACGTCATCACTCTCTCTACTGATGTCATAAGATTTTCCACTTCAGACGCTACTCTGAAGCCGTAATCGACATTCTCTGTGGACTCCACCAAAAATGCCAAGGAGATTCCTGCCAGGGCTGAGACAGAAATTAATGTGTCAGAGATCTAGCAGTCAAATAACTTAAAGTTTTGGTATTGTAATTATGAGATGATAACGTCATGGGAAGTTTAACACCTGATAATGTGAAATAAAGAAAATTCATTAATTTTTTAGAGCCGTAATAAATGAATGGGTTATTTTGGGCGTACATATTTTTTATAGCTCTAAGCGATGCAAGTCTTTATAATAGTGTATCCCGATGTCATTCAATATAATGCAAAAATAACGACTGCAAAAACCCGCTGTTGTAGCTTTCGGAACTTCACTGAAGTACAAGCAAGAGAACAACGACTTTTTTTCTTAGTGTGACATTTTTTAGTTCGTCTACTTTAATATTTTGTCATTTTTAATACTGGAGTTTTGAGTTTTTTATGCAGTGCCCTATTAAAAACCACATTATGTGATATAGGCCATCTGTTAAAAGAACTTTCTTCTTTTTCTTCTTCTTCTTATTATTATTAACGGCTTTTATAGAGCATTTTCAATCGCGAGGTCAGAAGCTATACAAATTTATTGGAAGAAAAGAATGTTTTATATAGGAAACTGAAGGTTCAAAACCTACAGGACTGGTTTGGACCACCAACACGGCCGCAGTGGGTCGCCAATATGGCGGCAGTGACGTCATGTGAAAGCACTCTGTTTGCGCGCCATTTTGATTTGGCTCTTGAGACTGGGTTGGTTTCGTGTAGAATTGCCTTATGGGACTCTTTTCGGAAATGACTTTTGACCCAGCTTCCCTAGCGCCACCTCATAATCAAATAAAACAATTTCACAGTGCAGTTAAACACCAAAAAAATTTCTCATGGCTCAAGACCCAGTTCTTTTTTAGGGAAATCTCAAATAAATTATGGCCAATGGATTAGTGTAACAGATTCACTGTAGCTGCTAGGAAAACAAACCTGGACTTTGGGTAACAAGTATAGCTCCAAACCCTGCAGCGGCAATCATCAGACTACAAAGGCAAATAACACGGACTTTCAGCCACTGAGTGCTAGTTATCACCATCATTAAAGCTGATGTGTTCTCATCCTGGTATCTACAAAAAAAAAACATTTGAACAAAAATCTAGCCTGTGTAGCTGGTGGGATTAGCGTGGGAGTGCTGTTTTGTTTTGGCGACGAGCCGCGAGAAGAGTGGGTAAAAGTCAATTTCAAATCTCGCTTCGCGTGGCGGCTCCGTGGCCAAGAAAGTACCCCTGGCAAAAAAGAATCCCGCTAGCTACGCATGCTAATAAAAATCTTAAGACGAAAAAAACACCACGAGAATATTAAAGCTGGGGCAGTTAGAGGTGTTCTGTATTATTTAGTTAATGCAAAGAGAGAATATTGTAAATCGAGCCTCTCTCTTTCCTGCACTGCAGAAATTTTGTAAGCCTTTCAGATCTTTATAAATTTATTTCTGATCACTTGACCCGAAGCCATTACGCCGCACGAAGAAATAAAAAGTAAGACATAGAGAATATGCAAGATCAAAGCTATAACGTTTGGGAACGTCACCTTTGCAAACGCCTTTGCATGCGTTTTGGGATGATTTATTGACGAGGTTAATTGGATGTCTTGCTATTACACTTACTTGAATAGCCTCCTCAAAAACTCCTGCTCCATCCGTGACGAACGAATTATTTCGAGTCCTGCAATTGTCTCGGAAATGTGCGAATACACAGGACTACAGGTGATGGCTTCCAATCTCTTTATCTCCCTCGAAGACTTTAAATAATAGCGTACGAAGTAAAACGCAATTGAAACAAGAGGAACCGCAATTAGAATAAGCCAAACGTTTGTCGCAAGAGGCATAAGAATAATGCTCATTGAAAATAAGTTGACTTCTATCGAGGTCAGGAATTTGGGAGGAAGGATATCATCGATGCTGCCAATGTCTTTGGAAAACCGATTTAAAATGCGTCCCACAGGAGTTTTGTCAAAGTAAAGCAGAGGCGCCTTTATAACTGAAAGGACCATCTTGTTGTGTAGTTTCTCGGAAGCTTCGAGAAGTGTCCAGTAAACTAGATATGAGGAGATGGCATTGGCCAAAACAGATGAACCGACCAAGCCTCCATAAATGCCTAATGTCCTTGATGAACTTTGCTGCTCTTGAGGCATTTCTGCGACTTGTGATGCCCACCAGTATGACATTAACAACAGCACTATAAAGATCAGCGCAAGAAAAAATTCAATTAAAAAGGAAGTCAAGCACTGCTTAGTCTATTTAATTTGCTTTAACTTCGTCGGCATCTTCCAGGTAAAGGCCCTAGGCCTGCTAGCAGACTGACGCAAGGTACTGAAATACAGCTATACAGTTGGTGACAATTGGACATTATGAGGTTCGATGTTGTGCCGAAGTGCACTATGAGAATGTTTTAGAGAAAGTATTTTGGCCTGTCTCCTGTGTATCGTCATAATAGCCAATGAAAAGATACAATTGACGTCCCAAAACTGTTCAATACCGCAATACAACATAACCCTTCAACGTTTAGTTCAGCTGCGGCTGATTTAAAGAAAGTCAATAAAATATGAAAAAATTAATGTGTACCTTATCATTTTATACACAACCTTCTTTGTTAATACTAGTGTTAATACCTTTCATCCCAAGAACAACGAGGATTAGACAAAGTACCACCGGAGTAGAATAAGCCGTCCTGAGGTAGTTCCAGTAGAGCCTCCAAGTTATGGTCCCAGTGTTTCTGTCTTCCTCGTCTTCCTTCAAATCTTGTGTTTCCCCATCAGAGAAAACAACCTCTAACGACTGATCAGGAATATCATCTCTTGAAATGTCAGGTTTATTTACATCGCACTGATCAAATTTCGAGCTATTTGCGTCCGCCTTTGGAACAGTAGCATCCTCTAGCACCATTCTACCCTTACTTAAGATGGTGACGTTATCTACATGTGTTAAGTAGTGTAACTGGTGCGTCACGAAAACGCGGGTTTTACCAGACAGGAATCCACAAATACACCTTTGAAACAGACGTTTACCTACTTTGGAGTCCACTGCACTAAGAGGATCATCCAAAAGATACAAGTCTGCATCCGAATACAGTGCGCGTGCTAAACTGACACGCACTCGCTGACCACCACTTAAGCTTACACCACGGCTCCCTATTTCTGTCAAATCACCATACGGGAAGTTATTCAAGTCCGTTTGCATGCAACAGACGTCAAGTATTTTATAGTACGTTGCTTCATGAAATGGTCTTCCAAACAAAATGTTCTCTCTAATAGTTCCCGAGAAAATCCAAGGAATCTGTGGGACGTAGGCAATTGTTCCACTGAACGATATTGTTCCATTAACGGCAGGTAGTTCGCCAAGTATAGCCATTAAAAGGGACGACTTTCCACTTCCAACTGATCCAGTTATGGCCATCATTTCTCCATTGCTCAAAGACAATGAAATATCCTTCAAGGCCATCCTTTCTTCGGATTTGTCCCAAGATGCAGAAACACTCACCAGTGTCAGATCCTTTGTTTCAGCACCTAGAATAGTTTCTTTACTAAAAACGGACACTAATTTAGCTTTTTCATCTTTGACGTTCTCTTGTCTTACAGCTGTTGCTATATCCTTCAGACTCAAGGTAAGGAATCCATATGGGCCACGCTGAGAGGCAAATGTGACCTTTGTCTCGGTGTATGTTCCAGACAAGAATTTCTCGATCCGATTGATGGCACTGTTTGCTTCAGTAACGAGAGGTAATAAGAATCCCATAGCAATAGAGACGGAGAAGTTAATAACATTGAAGGTTGTGACAATGGTAAATAATTTAAAGGCAGTGATTTGCTCTCCTGCTGCTATCAGTACCACAGTAGAGACGAAAACAGCCAGTGGTGAAACTGTGTAAGCCATGGAATACAGACTGGATATGATCACTCCTCGAAGCCTGATGTACCACATTTCTTTCCTGTGTTAAAAACAAATGAGAAAATACTATGGACAGCCAACTTTTCGCGTTTTCCCCCACTATGTGAGAGCCTGGAACAGGCTAATTGGAGTGCTGCAGATTCTTTTTCTGAAGAGGCAAATTACATTGCCACATTTTTAAGGGGCAGAGACAAAAATAATAATTCTATTCCTCAAAGGCTTGAAAGAATAAAGGATACCGGCAAAAGTCTTCCAAGTTTTGTCAACTTTGGTAGCTGATTGTGAAGAATTGTCCGGGAATTTAATTATAAGCCAATCAGAAATAGACAAATATTTTGAAAAAATAATAAAAAGAATCCATGGTCTGACTAACTACAGCTTACTCAGTTTGTCGAATATGGACGAATTTACGTGCAGTTCAATTCATAAGTCAGCTTAGAACAAGAGAAACAAATTCCTCGTTTTGTCAGTTGCTTGGGCAGCAGGGGATTCCCGCGCGAGTTTGTTGAGAATGTTGGGAAAAGAGCGAAAAAAGTGAATAAGGGGGGAGAGAAGGAAAGAAAAAGCTCTTTCTCTCCCTTAACCTTCCTCTAGTAAGACGTACCTTCTTAACTGTTTGATGGTTTCTGTAAATTTCCATTCCCAGGCATACATTTTGACAGTCCGAATTCCAGAGACGATCTCGTTCATAACTTCTAGTCTTTTATCTGTGGCTAGAGCTGTTTTGTGGCGTAGCTTTCCGTTCTTATGCGACATTTTGGAAATGTATACCATTGCAACTATGTAAACTCCAACACCGACTAAAGCTTTCCATCCAATTAGGAACAAAAGAACAAAAAATGAACCCGAAATATAAAGAGGAGCGGGAAGGATATAGCACAGCGAAAATACGAGCTGTTCCAGTTTCTGAGCGTCATTAGTTACAAGGTTGATAGTCTTTCCTGTGATAATCTTCTGAACATCACCACGTCTGAGCTTTGTCAGAATCTGCATTAGCAAAAAGATGAATCAGTATTTCTTTTCTTTTCAAACGGTTTCTTGATAACCAAAAATTTTTTAGCGGAACAAATTTCTTGTTAGCAAAGGAAGAGGTCTCTAGCAAGCGAATTAACAGATATTATTAACGGTAACATTTTCTTGCCCACAATGCTCTGCGTAAGCCGAGCTGCGTTTGAAGTAGAGTAATATCATCCCAAAAACCATTAAATAAAAAATACAAATTCATATTTCACAATACACAATGAGACGTTGAAGCAAGACTGTGATTAAAATACTTTGGACGCAACAACGCTTGTAATGGACCTCGTTTTGTTGCACGATAAGAGCCGTGCTATTCCAGCCTCCTCCTCAGGCACTTTGTTTTTCGCAAGGTAGAGTGCAAGGTAGAGGCGAGCGACTGGTGATGAACCGCAAGGGACCATGGGAAGGGTACAGACGGCAGGCGCGGCGCACGGTCTCGCCCGTTGTCTCCTTCCCGCCTTCCTTTGCGCGCATATTAGGGAACTTAAGATGGAGACGTTTTCGGGGCGACGGCGACCGGACTGGCAGAGAAAGCCTGGAACTAAGGCAGCCGTCGCTCCCCGTCAAAAATAGAACATTAAGATCGCAGTGAACTCAGAAGGACGGCGCCTTTAATTAGAAGAATACCGAAGAGGAAAATATGGCTTCACATAAAGAATTAAGAGAATAAATATTTGCTATGCAGACAACATGTATCGGATGAAGAGTTTCTCGTTTTGTGGAAAAATTATGAGTCCAAAAATCCCGATTTTCCTCGGGACAGTTACGATCCGTTCACGCTAAAAAACATGCGGGATGCAGCTGAGTTCAAGGCAGAATTTCGTGTTGAAAAAAAATGATCTCCACAGGCTTGCCGAAGCCTTGCAAATTACAGGAACATTAAAATGCTACCAAGGAACCGTATTCTTAGTTTGGCATTGAAATAATTCCCGGGAAATACTTGCATGCAACAACAACAACAACGGCAACAACTTTATTTCAGTATTCCCACGCCGAGTTAGTACATGGTATTACCTACTATTCTATATAATTTTCAATGCGTTTCATTTATACGATGTTCTAACGAAAAGAGCGAACTAAAAACACACAATTGAAATATCGGAGTTCATATTTTTTGTCTGGATACCTTTATTTGGCTCGTGGGAAAATTTTGTCCCATGTCAAGCTCACTTACGGTTGGCTGTTTGCCAAGTTGGATCTTGACCCTGTGAAATGAAAACATAGAAACATTCAAAGATGTAAGTTTAGCGAACATAGCTTGGAAATCGAGCTTGAAATGTGCCTCAAAGAAAACAAGGACAATTTACGAACGATAATCTGCAAAATTTTGGTTGCTAAAAGCAACAAACCTGATTGAAATGACAGTTGAATACTCACGTTTTCGCCACAACGCCAAACAGACCAGTTTCACGTCGCCGACGGGACCAGGACGGCAAGGTGGTGAGCACGAGCATGCGCAATATCCAACAAATGATGATGTCACGTCCGGTTGAAGTTGCCGTCGCCCCGAAAACGTCTCTATCTTAAGTTCCCTATTTTCATCGAGAGAGAGACGTCTGGGTGCGAGGCAGGTGCTATTCGGTATGAATCATTCGGTATAGTACGATCACCTACCGATATGTGATTCCCCAATTAAGAGATCAGTGCGGCGCAACTTCGCTTCTTTACAGAATCGCGCCGAAATCATCGTTCCTATGCGTGAGCAGAAGCCCAGTATACGGTACGGTTTTCGCGCCAGCGCAAAAGCTATCCGGTGTGGTGAGGGCATAGCCTAAGGTACGATCTATCTACATCTTAAGAGCGAATGCACAGAAAAATCGAGCAAACCGTGGTCACAGCTCAAAACCTAACCTACCCTCATTTTAAGTCTGTAATAAGGTTTTAATGAATTTATAACACTACTGAGGTTTAAATTTCAAAATGCGGCCGAATTTGGGAATTATTTGAGATTTTCGATTTCAACGGTCAGCGGGCCTAAAATTAGCCGCCGAACACGGCAATATAGCCTAGCGACAGAAATGAGCTGACTTTCATAAACGAGCGAATATATTGGCAATCTTCCACTTAAATCTCAAAAAACAGATATTAACAATTTCTAAACAGCACATTTTTTTAGATTTAAAGAATAAAATATCGACGAACGAGCACAATTTTGAAACGTAATTTGCACAATGCTTATAAATACAACAATTTACCGCTAAAACCAAAATGATCGAATTTTCTATATGGGGGAATTCTCCAATCACCCCAAATCCCGCTTACTACCTAATGAGATATGGTACTTCAATATTATCTGAAAGTTAGTCTGGTGTTCTTGCGAACGCTTGTAAAATAGACTGATTATTTTGAGGTTATTTCGCCCCAAACAACCGCTAATTGACCCCAGGGTCAACTGACACGTGCTCGTCAACTTAGTTTTATGCGTCGATTTGAGCTCGTTAAAACGGGAGAAACTAACAAGATTCTATTACTACGTACCTGTTTTGATGAAATACACGCAATCTTCAAAAGGAAAGGCCGTTCAATGGGTAATTTCTGTTCTTGAGATTTTGTAGATTGTACCATGGCGTCTGCGAGTGGACCTGAGTCTAGGTCTGTTTTCCCGTGGCTGCGAAATCAGAATAACATCATGAAATAATTCTCGCTCGAACCTTCGTAAATGAATCAGCTTTGCAGAGCCTTACCTGAGATAAAAAGTGGGCCGAATACGAAAACATTCTATAAGCGCAATTTGGATCCTTTGCAGCACGTAGTGTATTTGCTAAGCGGCGATGGTATCAATGACTTTTTTAAAATTAGTTACTAACCTCCGATTGCGTGATCAGGCAATTATCGATTGTCTCCTGCGAAAAATAAGTGCACGGGAAACCAAAGCTTTCGGGATACAGTAAATTCATTTTCCTGTATGACCAGGTATCCTTTTGTCCTATTTTAAAGGCGGTTAACTAAGATGATTGGCAAACATACTGTCCCACTTTTAAAAATGGTACAGTAACTGAATGTTCTGTTCTTCTGATTTTACCCCCAACCACTACGCATGAAAGGCAGCTGGAAAGGCAAATGGATTAAATTTTAAGATTCAAGGCGGTTTTAAGGCAGGGTTACCAGTGGATTAGTCAGACTTGTCATAGGGTGCATTGAACAGAAAATTACAGGCATGATATCTCTGCTATTGTATGTCCATTAAGTGATTTTCCAGCAAACATTATTTTTTGACTTTTTTACCCCAAAAGTTTTTTCCGTTCAATTCTTATCTATGAGATCTAAACTTAGTTAAATTTCTGTAGTTTGTTGTTAAATGCAATTCTGCAAACAACTAAGTATTTAATTTTGCGTAAAAGCTACATGAAATTGTACTGTTTAGCCGTAAATCATTAAAAAGAGAAAGCATCATGCTTTCTCTTTTCAAGTCTAGTAGGACTTAAGCAATGGCATTGCTTAAGTCCTAGTAGTTGTTCTCCATGTCTACTAAGGAGGAAAATTAAATAGTTTGCTCTTTTCAAGAAATTGTTCTTGCCCATTGCGGTTTCAAACCAAGGATAGCAGCAAGTCTGTCGTGGTCACATACTGCTACTTCAGTGCAAACGAAGCATAGGCGCACAAGTCAGCGCTTGCGTTTAGTCAGGTGCCGAAAATGAAGTGGAAACTTAACCCCAATGGCGTCCATGTTCGCTCCGGCTCGAAAAGGAAGAATCAGTTGTGCAGTAAAAAGTAATACGAAAAACCTGCGGGGGCTGGGGAAAGAAAGGCGTCTTATATTTCTTTGGCTTGTTCTATTTTCGCGACGTGGTACAGGCTACGAAATACTGACAAGCTCAGTATATGTCCTCACCACCGAGAGTCACTTGCCCTTAGCCGGACACTCCCCTCACGTATCATGTTTCGTTCCTAAAGTTATTTCAAAGCACAGAACCAAACCTAATCAGCGGCCGAAGGCATATTTTGCAAGAAACTAGTATCCTTGTGCCTATCGGCTCAGGAACGATTGATTACTACTAGAATTAATATCAGGGTCAGAATTTGAGTGCTACAATGGGACGGAAGGAAGAAAAGGAAACCGCCGCGCACACCTGTTAAGTCTTTTATAAACTTTCTCGTCCTGACTGTTTCAAAAAAGGGCGTTGTGGCTGCTATTTAATTTACAGTGTCTGTTGCAGGTGTCGAATTAATCTTACAGCAACTGGAAACGTGGCCACGCCTGCTGAAACTAAGATTGCTTGTAGGATGAACGGCTATAGTTTGGTATATTCACGAGCGCGTTTTGTCCAGTGAACTGAGTGCGTAGTGTTTCTTAACGAAGGGATGGGGTGGGTCAAGTGAATAGTTCGGGGAACGTTTGCTCTCTTTAGGCGGGGGGGGGGGGGGGGGTATATTTGTTGATATCAGGAGTTCTGGCCTGGATAGAGTCGTTGTAAAGCTATTTTTTGCTTCGGAGTATCGGTTTACCGTAAGCTGAGCAAGGAAAAGTCAATGGTGCATTTATGGAATTATAATAGAGATTCTCATGGTCTAACAGTGCGAAGATTAGAATTCTGGTAAGGTGGCAACGATCAAGGCCCGCATTATAATTCATGATAATTGAAGGTCCTGATGTAGAAAAAGCGACTGAAATGGTGGATGCCATGCAATCCTCTCGGGTGGGGGCGGCGTACCTGGCCTTAACGGTTGCCCCTGCGACAGAAGGCAAGCATGCGCAGATTGTCCACGGGTTGCTAAATGAGACCGTCCCTTTCTTAGTACCCGTTCCCTGTCTTATAATTAGACCCGGGCAAATTTCTCGAGATTGCACCATCATTTTGGGCTTAAAGCTTCCAAAGTCCAACAATAATAGCGCATGTTCGCGACGGTTTTTTAAGTCAGTCAAGTTCTTAAACCAGGCCTTAAACGGCCAGTTTTAAGAGTCGATAACAGTCAAAAAGGCACACAAGCCTCATGCAAAAGACAGTGGGAAGGAAGTGCACATCGGTGATGGGGAAAAAGGAGTAGCCCACAGTTATTTAGGGGTGGATCTTTCGACACATTCTTATACTCTTGGACAGATATGCATTGTTTAAAGTTTTAGACAAACCAGGTGTAAATTTATAGTAACAAACTGTTAAATATACATCAGCAAGATTTTTGCGAATCCTATTTTTCGCTGGAGACTATCGTTTACTGGCTGGTCACGCAATCAAAGGTAACGTACTTTCCCACGTTTACTCACCTTTTGCTCTGCAATACACTGCGTTCCACAAAGGATCCAAATTGCGCTAGAAATGTTTGCTTTTCGGCCCACTTTTTATCTCAGGTAAGGCACTGCAAAGCTGATTCACTTACGAAGATTCGAGGGAGAATTATTTCTTGATGTTATTCTGATTCCGCAGTCACGGGAAAACAGACCTAGACTCAGAACCGCTCGCAGACGCCATGCTGCAATCTACAAGATCTCAAGAACAGAAATTACCCATTGAGCGCCCTTTCCTTTTGAAGATTGCGTGTATTTCATTAAAACAGGTACATATTAAAAGAATCTTGTTAGTTTCTCCCTTATAACGAGCTCAAATCGACGCATAAAACTAAGGTGACGTGCACGTGTCAATTGACCCTGGGGTCAATTAGCGGTTGTTTAGGGCGAAGTAACCTCAAAATAATCAGTCTATTTTACAAGCGTTCGCAAGAACACCAGACTAACTTTCAGATAATGTTGAAGTACCATATCTCATTAGGTAGTAAGCGGGATTTGGGGTGATTTGGAGAATTCCCCCATATAGAAAATTCGATTTTGGTTTTAGCGGTAAATTGTTGTATTTATAAGCATTATGCAAATTACGTTTCAAAATTCTGCTGGTTCGTCGATATTTTATACTCTAAATCTAAAAAATGTGCCGTTCAGAAATTGTTAGATATCTGCTTTTTGAGATTTAAGTGGAAGATTGCCAATATATTCGCTCGTTTATGAAAATCAGCTCAATTCTGTCACCGGGCTATTTTCCCAAGTTCGGCGGCTGATTTTAGGCCCGCTGACCGTTGAAATCGAAAATCTCAAATAATTCCCACACTCGGTCGCATTTTGCAATTTAAACCTCAGCAGTGTTATAAACTCATTAAAACCTTATTACAGACTGAAAATGAGGGTAAGTTAGGTTTTGAGCTGTGGCTACGATTTGCCGATTTTGCTCGATTTTTCTGTGCATTCGCTCTTAATGAACAAAAATTCTTTACCATCTTTTATTGACACCACGGTATGTGAACTTTGTTGGAAACAAACATATCACACTTTTCTACCACTTCCAAGAGACTTGGATCACACAAAGAAGTTCGCGGCAGACTGTCCCCCAATCACAGTGGAGTCCAAGCCGGTGTTAGATTCTGGATTACACTCGGTAGATTCCTGATCATTTTGTCAGTGAGACTTGGATTGCAAATTCCAATCATTCGTGGAATTCTGAATTTCTAAGACCAGGATTCCGGATTCCATGAGAAAAAATTTCCGGAATTTCTAGATAATCCGGATTAGCTTAGATGAGGCTAAGGGTGTGTTCCTTTCGGCGAATCCAAAAACGGATTTTTGATCCTAGATTTGCCAGATTTCGCGGTCGAAAGGAACGTGAAATCCGAAATTGGATTTGTAACCTTGGTAACCTTTCGCCAACGCGTGCAATATGCACGACAGCCTCTCAAAAAGTGACGTGTTTTCTACTGTTTGACAAATTATGCGATTATACCGTGCTGAATTTAGTGGTCGGCAGTTCGAATAGCGACGATGGAACATATAAAACAGACAAAGAAAGAAGCGCATTAAAATTGAAAATTATCTAAAGAATGTCGGCCAGTTTGATCCAGTTCCATAGCTCGGATTTTTTTATGTAACACGATCGAGTGCCTGTCGCGTCTACAAGCGAGTTTGTAGTTAGATAGCAGTTCATTTGTTACTTTTACTTATTTCTGATTTCAAGCAATCTTTAGAGACAAATGGTTAGTATATGGATATGTTAATGTACCAGGAGCAATCTTCTAATGTTTTCAGATGTTTTGCGGCAAATGACAGCAACGAGAAAACTCTAAGGCCTCTATGGGAATACTTCAACTGGAAATACCGCTGGATCATTTGACTAATTTCGTATCCACTGTGAATGGAACAGCCTAGATCACTAATCCGTTAATCTGGATTTGGATTCTTCGGATTTCAAATCCAATGAATCCTTTTTCAAAAAGGATTCGCCAGATCAAAAATCCGGATTTGGATTTGCCGAAAGGAACGCGAAATCCGTTCTTAGATCTAAAATCCGTTTTTGGATTCACCGAAAGGAACACACCCTAAGATTGCGCCGACTTTACCACCTCAGCGCGCTGAGATTTGGGGTCGCCTCTTCAATAGCCCGTTTAGTGGTGTGATAAATAACTCTCTGTGCATGGCACTAAAGAATTCTTTTAAGCAATAAATGTAACTCATACTTACTTTCTTGTAAACAAGGCCGATGCAGGACACCTTCAGTTGATTGCCCCATATCTCTGCCATCGATGCTGCATGGCTCTTAGCAAATATTTGGCAAAAAGCCAAAATCGCGATTCCAGTAACGAACAGAAATGGTGTCTTAGAATAGCCATCTTGGGATTCCTTCTCGAATTCCAACAGAAAAAACCACATGAGCATCGGTAGGGCAGTTATGCACAGAAGGCGACATAAAATTAATACCAACATTAATGTGTATGCCTTCCATGAGAATAGTCGAGCCAATGCTTTCCACAACCGAGGCTTACAGCCACTTGGTAAGCACCTCTTAATTTCCTGTCGCCACTCACTTTCCAGCTTGGTAACAAGAACTTGCATACTATCTTCCTTGCGAACAGGGAAAATGTCATCTTTTACCAGAGGTCTTTTGCTGCCAAGCTGCAAAATAGAGCTCATCCAGCCAACAACTGCACGAGAGAAAAAGTTTGCTGATTCGTAAGGATGTATAGCCGCCGTCTCCGTATTACTTGTTGGTTCTCTCTTCTTCTGCTCCTTGTTGTCCATATTCGTCTCTAAAGAAGCAATAGATGGGGGAAACGTCAACAGATATCGACATAAAAAACAGTACCTGAAAGCCTTCTTAAGCGAACACGGACAGAAGACCTTCGCTAGCTGTGGTCCTCTTTATACAGGTTCGATTTACAAAAGGTATGCATAGGGATTTCCTGACCTTCAGCTTCATAAAATCCCTAATGTCAGCGCTAAGGGTGCCTGCGTCATAATGCAATCCCTTAAATAGGTTTCACATTACATTATTCGTGTCAATTAAACTATAATGATAAGAGTGTGGAGGTACGTACATGATCATCACGTTGATAACAGTGATAAGTTAAGAGCAAATACAGTGACGACGACGAGGATGATGATAATAATAATAGCAATGACAGCGTTAATGCTAATGGTGTTAACATTCAGCTGGCAATAACTATAGTGATGATAAATCCGTAATTACAGTAAAAACTAAAAATGACGAAAACCTCGGTGCTGCGCCTTGACGAGGCTTAGAGGCTTACGGGCACTTACGCCAATTAGAGATAAAAAAATGCCGCAGGGAGCTTTATTCCCTGCTAATTTCAACAAAGTCGGCAAAGAAGTCAGACTAAACGGCACCCTGGTCCTCCACGGTTTGGCTTTTAGCGCAGGGTTTACAAACCTGCCTTAAAGAGGAAACCTCATGTTACTAAAACTTCACTTAGGAAATTAGGCTCTAGCGGGCTACAGTGCCAGCATGATCGGCATGGGTGAAAACCATCTCGGAGCTCAGGCTGTGAGAGCAAGTCTATTGGACGTTAAAACACGTTTTACGATTGTTAGTTGGAACGTGCGAACAATGTTTGATACTTCAAGAACAATGCAGGTCATCCAAGAAATACAGAACTACAAGCTCTCTCTATATATATCCTCTGGATCGGTGAACTCAGCTAAGGTGGAAAGGCTTTGAACAGATCATAACGTGGGCACAGAAGAGATTATTTTGTTTACGGGAAGGGATGACAAACAACCTAGGACTGAACTTGCGCCAATCCTCACTGTATAACAAGAACACGTTGCAACTGAAGATGGCAAACTGGCTAAGGGTGACCCTGACTGAGTCGCAGCCAGTCAATTAAAGGTTGATCAGGGCAGACATCGTAACTTTCTAGGTTCGTTTTAACGGTTCAGATGACAACGCGTTCAACTGGAGGTTAAAAGAAGAGGTGGTTAAGGTATAAGCACGCGATATCTTGAATGTTATAGGTGACAGGAATGCTAAGGTTGGGGAAAGTAACATCTTTCTGTAGCAAGTTATGGTTAACCAGCGATGCGCGTCATTGAATGACAATGGAGAGCGGCTCAGTTACATCTGCTTGGATAACAGCAGGTTTATCATAGGTGGCATGAAACTCTATCTACACACAAGACCATGCATTTGTAATATAAGCTCACATGGGTGTCACCCCGCCCAATGAAAAAATTGCAAGCCAGATATAATTCTGATGTACATGATTTCAGAGGGGCGAAGTAGGCAGCGACCACCACCTTGTGAAGGCCATTCTTAAACTCACGAGTTATAGCCTAATGCTCCATGCGGTAAGCACAATCCAGCTTACAAGGTACAACCTAGGCTTTACCAATTAATGAAGTGGAAATCAAGAGGTCTGTTGAGTTTTGCAACAGACTTTAGGTACTCGGAACCAACAGAAAAAGGTAACTGAACAACAGTTTGAGAGAAATGGAGCAATGTTAAGGAATCTTACCTTTCAACGAGTAAGAACGCCACTGGAGATAAAGATGAAACAAGGATTAGATTACTTAGACACCTTACATCATAATAAGCTGAGGAAATAGTATAATAAGATCGGTCAGACTGAATGTCACAATATATGTACGAGATGAATGGACTGGACATTGAACATGCTGAGCTTAACAAGTTGGTGGTAAGAGGTAGTTTATGGAGGATGTGACAGAGAAAGCGGACAAAGCAGCATCCAGAAACAAATGCGAATCGTCCAAACAATCAAGCGAGTACTTTGTGCAGGAAAACGTTGTACAAGCATTCCTGTAAGAGTTAAGGAAGGGAGTTCTTTTTGGCATTTAAGAAAAACTAAGATAGAGGCCGAGATATTCGGAGATGCTCACACGAGAATAGATCTGCCAACCCGGCAGGTTCCATAAAGAGCCATAGAACAAGAAGCACAAAGCTTGCATGCATATGCCGAAAGAGACCCTGCAAGGTTAGTCCTGAGCTTTCCGACAGGCATTCTCCATCCTTTGTTCCTCAATTTATGGGAAAACGAGGAGCGCTAGCCACTTGAGTGAACACGGGAGGAGATGTTATACTACTCTCAATACCTATCAAGCTGTTCTGAAGGGTGACGATTCAGAGATATTGATGCTTATGCGATGGAAGCAGTGGTGTATTCCAGAAGACCAGGCAGGATTTCTGAGGACGTATACACTCTGAGAAACATCCTAAAGAAGTGCAGCGAGTGTCTGAGGACTATCTATAGGCAATGACGATAGAATGGACATGTCTTGAGGATGGAGCAAGAGCATTCCTAAATGGACAGCAGAGATTAGTAATAAGAGGGGGCGAGGAGGATAATGAATCATTGGGGGACGTTGGCATCGTTTCGTCGGTAACAGTGAAAGGGGCCCAGAACAGAGGTGGATGAACGTCTGTTTTGCCCCATGTAAGGGAATGCAAGAGAGTCTTGGATACTGGATTCCTCGCCCGTGGATTTCGGATTCCAGGTACTGGATTCCAGCCTTTGTCAGTGAAAGTTGGGTTCTGGATTCAATCGTTAGTGGGATTCCGGATTCATTTAGCTGTATTTCAGATTCCAAAGCCCCTGAAAATTCCAAATTCCGCAAGTACAATTTTCTCGGATTCCGTATTCAGGATTCTCATCCTGCTGGGGGCGAAATCGTGTACGTGTAGAGGCTTTTTGTGCCACTCGGCATGTAGAAGCCGAGTGAGTGAGTCAAAGCAAGCAAGCATGCAGGCAAGCAAGCAACTTTATTACACGCAAAAGAAATACATATTACATGCACACACCTACATTTTAGCAAAAGCTATTCGAGGCAGGCAGTGTGGGGACGCTGTATACTGACCATAAGACATTTAATCCAAAAAACATTTTGCCACAGAGTTACGTATACTGACATAGATAAGATTTTTACAGGGAAATAAAAGTAATTTACAAACATACGAAGGGAAAAAAAATAACAAAACAAATAAATATGCAAATAAGTACTAAATAACGAACAATTATATTCCATTACATTAAGTAAAGATTAAGTAAAGAGAAAACCAAGAGGGTGGCTTTTCAACCAGTGAAGATAATCTTTGCAGCATTCTTAGCACTAATTTTCGAAACTCTGAAAGTAGATAATATAAAATAAGGGCAGGTTTGGCTTAGACAAATTGCAAAGATAGCTTGAAGCTGAGAGTGGTTCTTTCATAAAGTGTAATCATGCATGCTGTTTATCCTAGTGAAATTTTGTTGTTTTCCACTTTTCCACATTTCCAAGATTATTGGAAAAGCTCAGACAAAGAGCACTAGGCGAAGCCGATCCTGTAGCAACAGAAAGATTAAACTGCTCCAAGGCATTTTAAGAGACTTCACCTGAAAATCTGATTAAAGCATAACATGGCTGAAAGCAATGAATCGCCTCGAGCTGAGTCATTAACTTATCGCATTGAAGCAAAGCATTTGAGAATCTTTATTTACAGTCATCCTTTAGGGCGCTCGTTTGGTTCGATTGACGGAATCAAGTGGACTTTTTCTGATGATCTCATAGAGTTGAAAAAGACGGTAGTACTGTTACGTAACTGGTGAACATCTGACGTCGAAGATCATCAGTTTTTCTGAGCAAGTGGTAATTCTATCTTTTGCTGGTTTCATAATATTATAAATTTTTTTGCAGTACATCACAAGCCACGTGATCACACGTACCTTCTTTTTCAGACGGAACTTCTGTGTTGCAAGTATGTCCACAACGTTATGAATCTGGAGGAGAAGAAGCCGGCACCCATAAAAGGCGTCACACTATTTACGAATTTATTAGTTGCAGAAAATAATTACAGTTACAATAGGAGACATCACGAGGCCTAAGCACAGCGGCAATATTAACTTCCCACCGTAAATAATGACATTTCATATCAAATTACACAACCTAGTTATTTCTTTGTTGTGTTGCCACTGACCACTAGCGTCGCTGCTCAGACCTACATCGACGGACACCATGTTGTCGAAGTGGAGAACTTTGTCAAAATCTTTCTCCTTTTTTCGTGCTGTTGGAAAGGTAAGAGCACAAATAAATGTATGAGGAATTAGTGAAATTTATTCTGTCTGATTTCTACAAAGAATAAAATCTTAGCTCACTGGCACACGAATTTCAGACCGTTCAACAGCCAAGCGCAGCCAACTCAAGATGTTTTCATCCTGCAATTCCTGTGATGTCTGACAAACTGTTTGTGGTAAGTCAACTTTTAAGGGTTTGTGGCATCCATTTGCTTATGAAAACTAAAAATGGCCAATTCCCGCTGTTGAGAGTTTTCGCATGATTTGTTGAGGGTATGTTGTTGTTGCATAATAATCTTCAATACTAGCAGAAACCAAAAGTTAGGAAGTCCGGTGGAACATGTACGTTTAGTTAAAGGTGCGATTGATGTTGAGAATCCCTTTCAAAACTGTGTATGTGAATCAGAGAAAGCCGTTTTAGTTCCAGTGTCAACATAAGGAATCACGGCGGATCATGAACGTGGAAAGTGAATTAAACAACTCATACAATATACAAGACTTGCTGTTGTGAGATAGGAGACCTGGAGATTCGGCTTATATCCACATAATTTACCATAATTATTTTTTTTGTCTCTAGCACCGGGATACCCCAGAGAATAATGCAGACACTCCATTTGAACTTACCCAAGAAAATCTTGAGGTCAGTAAACAATGGTTATACAGTATTTCCTTTAAGATGTATAATATACAGAAGAACCTCATTAAACTCGAACTCGGATGGCTTGAATTGCCTGCTAATGCGAACTAAATTTCCTTTCCCTTGATCAAAATTTCACTGAAATTTAGCCTGACAACTTGAATTCCTCACTAACTTGGACTGTTTTTCGTTTCCCTTCAGAGTTGGAGTTACTGAGGTTCTACAGTACCTGTATAATTTATGTTATGGGTCAAAATTAAATTCAATTTGAAGTTTTTTAACCCAGGTTGATTCTCAATTTCCTTTGTCTCCTAGCCCTGATTATTCATGAACGAGGGCTAGGAGAAAAAGGAAAATTAATTGCAAGTCAAACCACGTGTAGGTTAAAAACTTTTAACCTGAATTTAATTTTATATACATGAATACAGTAAAAGGTCTCATTAACATACAGTGTATTTTGTCAGAAAACAGGAAAACTGTTGACCACTTCTGCATTAAGTGTCTCTTATGTTGTTTTATACTACCTACTTTGTACAGTATTAATCATGACAAAAAATGTATTGTAGTACTAGATCTTGCTGGTAATTTGATTCCTTCCTTTGTTATGTCTACTTACTGGAGCTTGTTAAAAAGCAAAAGAAAAGTCAAAGTTGGTTTTAATGACAGTGTTTGCATACACAGAATTGGCTTCGTTTGGAAATGTATCTATTATAGATGAGAGAGAGTGTGTGGGGGAGCTGTTAATGGGGTTTTGTCAAGGTGGCCCTGATGTAAGCAGAGCTTTTTGCTGTGTTCATGCAGGTTTACAAGGCACGTGAACAGATCAAAGTGGTTCGTCAAAATATGAACTATTCTGTTGTTATTGTTATTATAATTTTCTATTTTTTTTTTGTTTTCAGAGAGCTAAAGTGATAATGGATAACTACCCCATAGGACACAAGGCAGCAGCTGTTATTCCACTGCTAGATCTGGCTCAAAGACAGCATGGTATGATACAGTAAACCCCTTTTATCCCATGCGAATCCTACATGTGCTGTACATGTACTACTACTACACTGTACTATTTCAAAGTCGCCTTTTGGCAATCTAAAATTATTAATATCAGTAGTCAAAAAAGGGACACTTTGTGCAACACTACATGAACGTTTAAAAGAGTCAAAATGGCTGCTCAACCATGTCAAATATTTCCATGCTTTCGTTGCTTCTACAGTTATTGTCAATGTGAATACATGTTTCTCCTCCAACCCAAATGTTTTCAAAGATGCTTCCTCTCGCACCCATTATTATGGACTATCACTACTACAGACACTAACTCACAGTCCTGAGACTGTATGCAATAACTGAAGCTGACTGCATTACGTTAAATAATTTTTTTGATAGGGTGGTTGCCAATATCAGCCATGAATTATGTTGCTGATATGCTGGAAATGCCCAGAATGAGAGTGTATGAAGTGACAACTTTTTACACCATGTTTAACAGGTTAGTTGTGTTGAATACAAGCCTTTTGAACAAAAAAGTGCTGTATGTTATTTTTCTTGTGAGCATTCCCATATTGTTATGGCCCTGTCATTTAAGAGGGTGTAAATAATATTAGTAAAATCCAACTGGTGGTCATCAATACTGCGTTTTGATTGGCTGAGCTACTACTAGGCTATAATGTTATAGCCCACTAGTAGTGAAAAGTGCCGGCTTTGAAAACCAAAAGAATGGCGCCTGAATCATGTTTAGCTACAACCCCGGACAAAACCTGTTGAGACAAATCGCAAAAATGCCTATTTTTTCCTGTCATCCCGGCAAAAACTGAAACCGCCGCCAAATGAATGCCCGATTTCCCCCCTCCCCTTATCCAAAGTTGTTTAGGATAGCATGGCAATTATACACGTTGGTTTTTAGACCAAGGCAACTTTGAATAGGGGGTGGGGAGGGGGTTTACTTTTTGTGTTTAGGGGAGACGGGAGTAGTGTGCAAAAGTTAGAAAATAGATGGAATTGTCTCAACAGTTTTGTCCGGGGTTGTCTGTGAAGGCCAGTTGTTCAAATCGCTGTAACTTCGCGATGTAAGGTCGGAGGGTATTGATTTTTTGCACAGATGTTGTACTTGTCTAAAGCTTTGTGACTACGAAAGAAGGTGTCATAAAAACAATTAGGACGCATTAATTATGCACTTAGAAATTTAGCCATAAATTAGAAACCTTATACCTAAATGAGAAAGAAATCATGCTCTTTACAGAAAAAGTATTGAAATTAATTGTGGTTGGTGGCCACGGTTAAGGAGTTACTGTGTGTCACAAATATGATATCTTAATAGGAGCCTTACCTCCGGCCTTTTTACCAACGTTAATTGTGCTTACATGTCGAATAAATTAGATAAGACTGGGTATCTATTATATTTGCGCAGCACAACTGTCCTGTTCAAAAATAATAGTGCGTGGTGTGCAGGTCATGCACGAGGACTCAAGAATGCGGCGGAGCAGTTAAAAATAACCCTTAGAGGTAGTGATACTTAGTTGCAGTGACAACTTTCTTCATGTAGTTAAAGTAGAACTGGAAAAGTAAGCTTCACCGAGTTAACAATACCCGCGTTTACTGAGTTGGTAATTAGAACAATTTACAACATATATACCAGATTATCTACTTGACAAAATAATGGAATCCATGCCGATAAAACCGTTAATTCTTCTATGACAACCAAGGCCAAAAGAACAAATATTAATGAAGAACTTCCAAAATGGGTAGAAATAGGATGTGTAGGGAAAGCAATGCCTCTTTGATCACAAATACAGCGAAAACATGTTGTCACACGATGGCAGTTCTTTTGTGGCAAAAAACAGCGCACTTCATGACAATTACACCAGTGTCAAAAAGTTTTCCCTTAAGTAAAAAGGTCTTTTTAATGCTTGAAAATCAGCAAAAAGGTTCTATATACTACGGAAAATGCTTGAAAGCACCGTAAACGCTTGAAATAAACGATTAACAGGCACGCACATGTTTATTCCGACGGTTAACAACGGTTAACAGCGGTTAACAGAATATATTAAAGGAAACTGATAGTCTAACTGTTGTTTTTCTTCAGAAAAGTTGTTAACCGTTGTTAACCGTCGTTAACCGCTGTTTCTTTCCTCTGCGGTACTTTATTCGTTAAGTTAACCGTCTGCGAGAAAAACTACTCCGTTTTTGTTGCATAGCAAGCTCATCGAAGCACCTTACACATCAAGGGATTTCCCGTTATTGTTCCCGCGGGATCTGCGTGGAGAAATGAGAGATCCATCATACCACATTCCCGTTCGTACACAATTCCACATTTGCTGTAACTGAGGCAATGTTGTCCTATTAAGTGTAGGATCTTTGCACTACACTTGGCGAACGACGTAATCACTGCTAAGGCACATTACTCGCGGGATGGAAAAATGAGCCAAATTCGCGTGACTGTAAGTGACCAGATAAGCGCACTAACCTTCCTCTCACCTAGTGATTCATGCGATATTTCCGAGCCTCCTGAAAAGGACTCGTCACTATCGGAAGTTCTCGAGAGATCCATTTTGTCTGGCGATTACATATCAATGTCATCATTTGAGCAGGCAAAGCGTCTACGGACACGTAAGCCGTTGAAAGTCATGCCCATGGTAACGTCACAGAGTAAATGTCATTTGACAGATCATGTAATCAGAGTGTTATAACTTCAATTTTTACTGTAAAAATTTTATTTCGCATTCAAAAGAAAAAAAAAAGTATGCTGAAACAATGGCTTTTATCAATTTGACCAAAAGAGAGGACTATAACTTGAGGTAATTGCTATGAAAGTTAAAGAATACCGAAAACAGCCCGCAGACAACCCCGGACAAAACCTGTTGAGACAAATCGCGAAAATGCCTATTTTTTCCTGTCATCCCGGCAAAAACTGAAACCGCCGCCAAATGAATGCCCGATTTCCCCCCTCCCCTTATCCAAAGTTGTTTAGGATAGCATGGCAATTATACACGTTGGTTTTTAGACCAAGGCAACTTTGAATAGGGGGTGGGGAGGGGGTTTACTTTTTGTGTTTAGGGGAGACGGGAGTAGGGCGCAAAAGTTAGAAAATAGATGGAATTGTCTCAACAGTTTTGTCCGGGGTTGTAGCTAAAGTTGTTTTGTACATTGTATCAATATTTTTGACTAAAACAATATTATTCCTCTTGTGCTTCTTTCAGGGAACCTATTGGAAAATACCATATTCAAGTGTGCACAACAACTCCCTGCCAGCTGAGAGATTCTGACATGGTGGTGGATGTAATAAGAAAGAAACTAGGTAATTATGGTAAATACTTCCAATCTGCATTTCAGTTATTGAGTAGGGGGGGGGGGGGGGGGGGGGGTGAGGCAAACTTATTTTCGTGAAGCTGTGGTTGACCATTTGTGGTGTCTGTGATTTATTGTGATTGAAGTGCACTCCATGAAACGTGAACTGTAATTCCAGTAATTATGGTAAATACTTCCAATCTGCATTTCAGTTATTGAGTAGGGTGGGGTGGGGGAGGGGGTGGAAGGCAAACTTATTTTCGTGAAGCTGTGGTGGTGTCTGTGATTTATTGTGATTGAAGTGCACTCCATGAAACATGAACTGCCAAAATCCTCAATACTGTACACGTACATTGAAGATGAATTGAAGAAAGTAAATCTTTAATTTGGCCAAACAATCTTAACTAACATCTGGTGGCTTGATTTTACGTCACTTTTGAGTCTTTAAATGTAACTTCACACTTCAGTGCGCTTAGACCCACCTACAGCTGGCTTCCCTGGGGAACTTATAGCTGCACAGAGATCATCCAAACACGTGGCTGAGATCAAATACACCATTTGTTTTGTGACTCATGAAACACACAAAATTGTTGTTTGTGAACCCGTGTTGAGACCCCCACCCCCCCTTGCCCGCCCTCATTATTGACAGCTGGTATTGTGTTTTTACTACACAGTTATCCCAATAAATTTCTTTTCTCATAATAATGAGAAACTTTTTGGGATAACTACATTGTAACTATGTATCGTTTATCTTAAGGTATCAAGATGGGTGAGACAACTAAAGATGGAATGTTTACTCTGACTTCTGTGGAATGCTTAGGAGCCTGCGTTAATGCACCGATGATGCAGATCAATGATAACTACTTTGTAAGTATCATAAAGTGTCTTACAAATATTCTCTCTACTTAAGTTTCATAACTCTCAAGCAAGTCAAGGAGCCACAGTTGTACATGTACAATGTGTATGACATAGAAATGAGTCAGATTCAGCCACCTACACTGTAGTTGAGTCAAAATTAATAATGATATAACAATAATATAATACAGCTGTAGATAACCACTTTCCAAAGCTGTGAGGGAGTTGAAATAGATGGCACCAATAAATTAAAACAGTCTTTCAAAGTTAATCCTCAACTTTTTGAAATGAATTTTTGGATTTTAATTCTCAGAAAGCATGTAATTTGTTTTTGTGTCAAGAAGCAAATATCTTGCCGTTTTATTACTGTTTCTGCAAATGTTTCTTTTAATAGCTAGTTACTTGTTAGATCGAAACAAAATGAACTAAATTGCCATACGTAGCACAACTCTGTAATGTAATATTTTAATTTATTATTAATGTTGTTTCACAGGAGGATCTCAGTGAGAAGGACACAGAAGAGATTCTTGATGACCTTGTTGCTGGAAGAACTCCAAAAGCAGGACCCAGGTAAAATACTATGACAGTTGAACCTTCTGTAAACAACCACCCACAAGGCAAAGGTCGCTTACAGGAGGAAGTTGCTTACCACGATCAAACCACTGGCAAACAGACTCTTCCACAAGGAGGTCTGAACTCATTTTTTTTTTTGAAAGGCGAGAAAAGAATGATATTTCCTGCCCCTCCTAGTTCCATGGTAAAAGCCCCTAGGGATGAGGTTGAGCAGTACCATGTCTTACCCCCAAGTATATACATGTAGTATAAATGAGCACCCAAGTCAAGCACCCGCGGGACTGTATGTCCAAGGTAATAAATTGTATTCTAGCAAATAATCTGTGCAAGAACCACTTGGATAAACAGAGGCAAGGGGAAACAGGATCTTGGTGTACTGTAGATCAGTATAAGCAAGAATAGCAATAACATAAAATTGAAGGCAAGGGTGATTGGACGTGTATTTTCCCAATACTTTGGTTAGGCAGAACTAGCCTTCATCACTCATTATTTTGCTGTGACTGTCTCTTTCAGGAGTGGTCGTTTCTGCTGTGAACCTGCTGGTGGTCTGACGTCACTGACCGAGCCACCGAAAGGCCCAGGCTTTGGAGTGCGATCAGACTTGTGAACTTTTTATTGTCTAACGATTGATAAAACCTTGTACAAAAATATTGTTCTTTTAGAATTTTCTTGTAGCAATAAAAATAACTGTCACAATTAACTGTCCATTTTTTGCTCATCGGTTTTGTAGCACTCTATACCAAGCCATATGCGGTAATTTTCAGGATCCCAGGTTGTCGAAATTACAAGATTTTTTCCCTGGTGTTCATGTACAATTGTTATTATACATGTTGCTGAAAATTTCTTCCCAACATTGGTTTCTTCGAGGTAACATGGTACTGATAACTTGACGAATTTAAGAAATCGTAACTTAAGCGTTGGCGCTCGATCATGTAAACCTGACCTCCTCCGATCCCACCATCTTCGACAAGTATTAAAAGTGATCGTCAACGTGAAAAAAAGGAAGGCAAGCGCTACCTGTCGATAAATGTACGATTTACTCCAGTTACATTTTGAGAAATTGTTTAGAATGATAACTGTTAAAAAAAGAATTAAAAAGGCTTTCTTATGTATCCGTACGAAAAACGTTCGTATGAGTTACGGATGTGAAGAAAGAAGATTCTAAAGCCTGGTGGAGAGAGATGAAACGATTAAGGTGGCCCGAACCTATTTATATGCGCGTTGGTTATGTTTTTTAATCCCGTTTTTTGGCAGAAACGATTCAACCGATTTCTATTAAGTCCTCAATAAAGTATGGTGGAACTTAGAGAAAATGGTATTTATTTTCTTGTAGGTATAAGAACGTTTGAGATATCCGATATCCTAGGGTTTCGAAGTTATTGATATTTTTTGTAAAACTGTTGTTTGAAACATATGCCGATATCTCAAACGTTCTTATACCTACAAGAAAATAAATAACGTTTTACCTTCGCATCACCTGATTAATCTCTTGACAATGTTTCGCATCCACACGTTGAATTGATTTTATTATATTTTATCACTCCTAAACCAGTACCTAACGTTGTGTGTGTTCAACTTTAAGAGCGTCTTAAAGATACAACAGAGAGATATGAGGCACTTCATTTGCATTGCACTTATTACAATTACCTACGATGGTGCAAAAAAAAAACCTTGCCTCGTGCAGGAGAGTCTGAGATCGGAGGGAAGGGGGTCGGAATCTTTCACAATCCCACCGTGCTTTGCTGTCAACCCAGTCGGAGAGACGTCTGGGTAAGAGGAAGTTAAATTACTCCTTCGACTGTCAGCCTTTTAAAGCGTAAGTCTTGGTGGGCACTGATCTTCATTTTCAGTAAACGTGAGTATTATTTCAAGATTTTTTTGCCTCTCTGATTACGACATTGCTAGTCAGAGGCCCTTTTTTTTAATATTACCATGTTCTAGGTTCAAATTTGTTTGGCCATCCAGTGATTTTCTCGTGATTGACATCCACAGGTATACGTTGGCTGAAAAGAATTGTTTTGAAACGATACAGTAACTTTAAATTTGTGCCGCATTTCACCCTGGTATTCTTAGGCTGTTTTTGCATTGTTTTGTCTGTTCAAGAATCTCTTCAAATCTGTTGGTTTTTCAGGAAAGAGTCGTTTCGTTTTAAGTCGAACTCTCCGTCAGAATTCGGATCATGCAAACAGGTGTTTAATTTAAGCTCAAAACACTACTTTATTATGTAAGTTTTGTTCCCACTGAGGTGAATCCCAGAAGTCCAACCAAAGTAGATCACTGATACGCGCCTTGAAAGTTCGAATTATCAGAGTTAAATGTAATTTCATTTTAAAGTTACTCTCTTTAATGGGCTTATAATAAAGGCTACGAGTCCTTAGCTTCTACTTTGGCAAGATTTAGACAAACTTTCGCGGCTTAGAAGGAGTGAAAATGATCAGTAACGTTTAGTTTATTGGCTCAGTTACGCTGTACACTGTGGGCAGGGTTTTAATTTAGTCTACGAGTCCTCAGCTTCTACGTTCAGTCGTAATAAGTATGATCAGTGATAGGATTATGGTAAAGAGATCTGAAAATATATTGACCCGGTTGTGTTGCAATAAACGCATCGATGCTTGAATTCCGTTTTCAGGAGCCAGTTAAGATGATCGTATGCAAATTGTCTTCTAGTTTAAAATCGCTTCGTTGATTTTGATTGTTGCGAGATTGAAGGAATTTTCACGCGGAATAGAGTGGCCTAAAGAGTTTTTTCCTTCTAGCTGTAGGAGACAATCGGTAGCTGGTTAAAGATTTTTTTAAGCTTAGGTTGCTGTTGAATGATGTCCCAGTGTTTCACGAGAATCGTTTTGAGATTCGGTGTGGCCAGATTGTGTTGGAGGTGGTAACAAACGGCAAAATCTCTCAGTTTGTTTGTTTTGTTTTGTTGCGAAGAGCCTCTTTTCTGCCGGCGAACTTAACTTCAGTCTGTATTTCTTGAACGAGCGTTAAAGGGAAGCCTTTTTGACAGAGGCTGTATTCAAAATGCGGTTTCCTTTTTTCAAAGTTTTCTCTAACTGAGTTAGTTCTTAAAAGACGTTATGTTTCTCCTTTTATAAAACTCTTTTTGCAGTTTAAAGGGTGGCAAGATGAGAAGTGTGCATGTTGAAAAGTTTCGCTGAGCTTGAAATGTGTTTGCAACTGTAAAGAATTTTTTGAGTTAAAAGGCGAGGTCCTTTGAAAACGTCAGTGTGAAGAAAACTGCAGCGCGTTCAGATGACATTTCACAAGTACACTTTGATTGTGCAGGGTGGAACGTGTTTGCAAAGTCAACAAATTGTAAACTTCTCGTTTCATTGAAATGTCTCACAGTGAAAAGATGCCATCAATAAATCTCTTCCAGACCAAAGGTTTAGAGGAACTAGCCATTAGCCGTCGTGAGTTCGTAGGTCTTCCATAAAAATAACAGAAAATTTAAGCAACTGCTGTCTTAGTTTCCCAAGCGACGCCTTTTGTTTGTATGAAGTGTCTTTGAATAGTCTTCAAGTACGAGCCGCCAAAGTTCCTGTAAATGGTTTGTGGGAATTGGCAAATTATGCTCATAGTGATTTTCGTAGTGACGGCAAATAACGTCAATCCCCCACATTTGTGTAAAAGGAACTCACAGTCGGTGTGCTCAGCAGGTCCTTCGGTTATTTACTATTCTGACCGTTTGAGAAAAGTAAAAGAATTGTTAATTCCGTGCGGCAGCCGATCTTCACTAAAACAACACACGGGCACAAACTGGTAACATACACTGAGTAACACACCAACGCCTCACGGATACACAAGGGTACATACAAGTAACATACGGACAACATACGAAAAACATACGGACAACATACGGGTGACATACCGATACATACGGACAACATACGGGTAACGTACGGACAACATAGGGTAACATACGGATACACACGGACAACATACGGACAAATACGGAAAACATACGGGTAATAACAAACGGACAACATACGGGTAACGTACGGATACAAACGGACTACATACGGATATACATACAAGTAACACACGCACACATACGGATACATACGAATAATACGTAGCTGATATACACGAAAAACCCCGGAATTCTACCTTTTGCATTAGGGAGATGTGCTTTTTAATTGTTATCGATTGCAAAATGAAACCTGCTGTGAGTACAACCATTGCTGCGGTACATATCAGATCACGTAACTAAGTACCTTGACGAGTTTAAGAATTATAACTTTAGATTTTGGGCTGGGTCACATATCATGTAAACCTGATCTCCCCCTCACCATCTCCGACGGCAAAGTATTGAAAGTGGTCGTAAACGTGGAAAAAAGGAAGACCAGCGCTATACCTGTCTGTAAATTTATAATTTACTAAAGTTAAATTTTGAGAAATTGTTAAAAATTGTTTAAAATCATAATTGTTAAAGAAAAAAAAATTAAAAAGGCATTCGTATGTATCCGTTCGAAAAAAGTTCGTATGAACACACGCGATGTTCCTTGGATAACGCAGCACTTGAAAGATTTAATCCAGAAAAGGGAACAGGCTTTCCACAAAAAAGGGGCGGAGTCAATACAATATAAATTGTATAGGAATCAGGTTAACCGAGAAAGAAAGCTTTGCAAAGCCAAAAAAAGAAAAGCCAAAGCCTGGTGAAGAGAGATGAAACGATTAAGCGGCGAATTTGCGAACTCTATAAATAAACCATTCCTCGAGCCTCTTGAGGAGTATCGTCCGTCTTGCCTCATCACTTGCCTTGCCCTGGAAAAAGATCTTCCCAAGTTTCTACTGAGAAGCATCCAAGAAAGGTGTCTGGAAAGTAATATCCTAGTCAAACCTTGTAAATTGTGTTGGCCTGACAGGATTCCGAATTGGCTTCTTTGAGAATACGCCGACCTTATAGCTTTTCCTGTATGCAGAATTCTCAATGTATTGTTTAAAGAGCAACGCCTACCTCGACCGTGGAAACTTGCTAATGTGACCTCGCTTCACAAGAACAAACCTCAGAGATCCCATTCAAGGGGGATCTTAGACCCATCTCACTCACACCATGTGTCTCGTCGAAAGTCGCCGAGGAGTTCGTGTCGTGTATAATGACATCAAGCCTGCTGTACTTAATGATCTTGATATGAACCTGTATGGCGCCTTAACGAAGTCGTCTACTACGCTTGCTTTGTTGGATATGCTTCATGATTGGTCTAAGGGCACCGATGGGAAAAGTGCTACTAGAAGAACTGTTTTGTTCGATAAAGCTTTGATTTAATCGACCATAACACCCTTATAATGAAATTATGTATGATAGAAGTGCCAAATAGCATAATTAATTAAATTACCGACTTTCTTTCAAACAGATCTCAGAATCAAACTTGGCAAGGGATGTGTATCTTATTGGGCATCAGTTCCCCCGGGCGTCCCCCAGGGAACCAAATTAGGGCCTTAGCTTTTTCATGTTAATTAATGACCTTGTAACCGAAAATGCACGTTTATGGAAATATGTAGACGATACGAAAGCGTCTATAATCTCCGAAACGGTTGCGAAGGGGGAGCTTAGCAACGCCCAACGTATTACAGATAGAGTAATAAAACGGTCACCACAAAGTAGAGTCCAGCTGAACGATAGATGCAAAAAAAATGCGATATTATCTTTCACAAAGTCCCAGCAAGAATTTGAGCCCATTCTCATTAATGTCGATGCTTTAGACATGATAGGAGGTGTCAAGCTATTAGGTTTTGATATTTCCAGTGATTTGCCCTGGAATATTCATATTAATGTAACTATTAAGAAAGCTCCCATGGGATTATATTATTTGCTTCAACTTAAGAGAGCTAAGGTTGCTCGCACTGATTTACGGCTCTTTTAGTCCAGTTGTAATAGATCAATTAAAAATTGCAAACTGATGGGTTTAGCAGATGTTTCGCCCTTCTACAGGAACATTTTGGCAAGAAATTCATTTCAAAACTTCCCGTAACTCAACAAAAATGAAAGAGGAAATACTTTGGAATAACCAAATCACAGTTTTGTTAACGGAGGTGTCGAAAATTGATTTTTCATAAGGCCTGGGAAAGCAAAAGTATTCAAAGTTTAATCGATAAAAGGTTTAAATCGTTCTTCTGGAAACTAAAATTAAATGTGAAAAGGAAAGCGAAAACCACACCAAATACAGAAACAAGTCGATCTCCCTGTGCATTTCGTTTACATGCCTTGCTTTTATTACTATTGTATGCACCTTGGTTGTATTTACTGTACGCTACGTTCTTCAGTTTATTAAAAAAAATCACGATTATTTTAGGATTTGTCTGGAAGTTGTTTTCTTGAAACATGCGGTCTTCTGTTAATCAAAACTTGGAGCATGCGAGAAAATGGAAGGGGGCTAACTTTGATAGCATTTTAAAGTTATTTAGTAGGAAATATTTCCACTTAGCAGTTAACATCCTCTTCTGATAAAAGACTATCGCAAAAAAGAACTCTTGTAAAAATATATATATATTTGTCCATGCAATGTAAACTTTTATATTTTTATCTGTTTCCAGGCTTAGTAATATTATTATTATCATTATCATTGTCACTATTCTTCTTATAATTTTTATTTTAAGTAATATATTGTAATTTGTGCAATAATTTAAAGTAAGAAAATACGGAAATATATAAATAAATAAACACGTTAATACTGGACGAAAAAATGGATCTGCACCAAATTTGCACATGTGCTGATTTCTTCGTGCAGTGTATACTACACACACTGCCCTATGCAATACGTTGACTAAATAATAGTCAAACGCCACCTGAAATAACCAAACTGCCATTAGTTAAAAGTAGTTGGGGTGATAGCTAAAGTTCCATTAGTGGAAACAGACAAGGAGACATTTCCACTTGGTACTTAACATGCTTTTATTCCATAACGGAACACTGCAAATATAATAGCAACCCAAGTTGTTCTCGCTCATATTCGTTTGGCCAACATCTTAATCGCTAGTCACGTTTTACCTCGGTTACTCATGTTTACCCCTACTTATCCACCTTTTTACCCCATTTACCCATATTCAACCTAATTTATGCAAACAGGCGCAATGTGGTCATCTTTGTTTTAGTGTTTAACAGTAGTCTACAGACAAACGTTTTAGTAAGTACAGGATGCCGAGTAGAGCTAACGAAAGGATACTTCCATTTAGATGGATGCCATTGATGTGACATTAAAGTTGGTGATGGTGGTTGTGGTGATGATTATGATGAAGATGATGATGACGATAATGATGATAATGACGACGATGACGATGATGCAGATAATAATGGTGATGATTGTAATGATTATGATGCTGATAGTGATGTTGGTCATGGAGAAGGAGGTACAGTTGTATGTGTTTTACAATTGAATAAACCAATGTCGTCGATACATTAGAATTCAAACTTGGCACCACTGCTTAGGGAATGATTTATTTTATTTGTTTGAGTCCCCTGAGTCTCGGCGCCAAGTATGCATTTTGATATTATCTAAATTGTTCAATTTAATTTAAGTCTGGGACTATTAAAGATTAATTGTCCATGATTAGACGGTACAGGATGCCGAGTACTGCTAACAAAGGTATACTTACATTTAGATGAATCTCGCTGGTAAGGTAATTATGATGGTAATGGCGATGGTGATAATGAAGACGATGACGAAGATGTTGATGACGGATATAATGATGGCGATGACGATGATGCTGGTGATGCTTCTGATAACAGATTTTTATTTGAAGGAAAAGGAAAAGCTACAGGTTTTTGTTTTTACAATATTCAAATAATTCGCATGTCTGATTTACAACTTCAAAGAAAAATACTAATGGACTTGATGATTAATCTATTATGAAAATGTAGTAAGGGGGTGAATATATACATTAATACATATTTATTGTTTTCTCCTCAAGGGGATTTTTCAGGAGCAATCATTGTTTACAAGCACTAGATTTAACTAATTACAAGAACACTCAAACTGCTATAGTAGTTAAGAGAAGTTGTGATGATAGCTAAAGTTCCATCAGTGGCAAGAGACGAGGGAATATTTCCACTTGGCACTTAACATGCTTTTTCTCATAACGGAACACTGCAAATATAATAGCTCAAGTGGTCCTCGTTCCATTCGTTTGGCCAACATCTACCGCTAGTTATCCATGGTTTATCTCGGTTACTCATGTTTACCCCCTTCTTATCCACCTTTTTACCCCATTTACCCATATTTACCCTAATTTACCCGCATTCCACCCCCTTTAACCACGTTTACTCTAAGTTGTCCACATTTCAACCATTTACGTAACTTCAAGTTATCCGCGGTTGACTTACTCCTTTTACCCGTGGTTACCCCTAGTTACTGTTATTACATAGTAAACCATGTCTCATCCCGTTTCCCAACACCTAATTACCCTAAGTTACACCCATGTCGTTCTGTGTCCCGTTTTTTCACGGTTACTCCAATTTTGCATATACGTGTCATCCCTTTTACTAATACATTAGCTAAAATGGCCACGTTTCACCCCATCTACAACACGTAGTTATCCACGTTTCAACCGACTTACCCAAATTTGCCTTAATTTACCCGCATTCCAAGCCATGTTTACCCCAAGTTTAACTCACGTTTCACCTCTTTGACTCAATTTTTCTTTTCTCTTTACATTATGTATCCCTCAAATGTATGACATATCATTTGAAAATTGCTTATTTCATCTAATTATCGTTTCCATTTTTACTCATTCATGACACACGCGTACTACCAGTACAAATATCATTGACCAGAATAAGGAGATAAAAAAAACCTTATTTTCGTTTTTAACCTCTTTTACATAGCATACATCGAATGAACTGATTATTGTACAACAGGTAATGGAGGTAAAAGTACTTCTCATGTGGTACCAGCGTTGATCAGAGTATGTGGATTCAGTGGCGGATCCAGGGGAGGGGCCCGGGGGGCCCAGCCCCCCCCCTTATTTTTAGACCAAAATGAGGCCCAAAGGGCCGAAAAAAAATATTTTTTTTGAGGCCGGGGTCCCCCCCCCCCCCCTTATCTCAGCGTCTGGATCCGCCAATGGGATTTTCTGTTTCCTTCAGTGTTTGATTTCATGTGCTGTTATTTCCGTTTTGTCCATCAGAAAATATTTCAACAACAAGTACCAGTGATGATCAGCGAAGTAAGTGGATTCGGTTTATCCAAGTGTTTGTCTATTTCTACCTGTGTGTGTATATTTAAACCCTTCATTCCTTTGCATAATTTAAGAAATGCCCATTTCAGGTTAAAGTCATTGTGAGTTGGCTTGATTAGATAAATTGATAGAACGTTGAGTCCAGTCATGGCAAAGGTCAGGATTCGATTCTCCGATGTAGTATGTCCACTGAGTAGATTGCACAACTACGAGCTAGTCACACGATTGTACCATTGTAAACCGCTTTTGGGTATGTGGAGTGACATCATTCATCAGGGGCACCCAATGGATCTGTTCCTCAAAATATCTGTTCTTCAGGCACATTTTTGCTGGCTGGGAGATGTGAAAGAAATAATAGTCCTTGGAAGGAAAGTGTTGCTGGGAAAAAGATAATTCAGGGTGTCAGAGGGGATTTGAAGTCTAGAATAGCTGCTACGGGTTACTTGTATGGGTTACTTACCACTCAAGATCTGAATTGTGCCCTATGAAACTTCCCAGTAAGTCAGGTTGCAGGTTGTAAGGTTGCTGGCTGGGAACTCTTCCATCAGTCTTGCTGGGAGTGAGGAACAGATAATTTTTTTCCAGCAATCTCCTAAAATGCTTAAAATAGTCTCAGAAAACTTTATTCACGCTTTGTTGTTGTTTTAAGGTCTTTTTCTCAAAATTTCCCATTGGGTGCCCCTGATTCATGTTGTAGACTGTTTTCTGACTGCTTTTAAAATTTTAACAGGAACTAAATAGGCTGCTCCTTAACAGCAAGCCTCAATACAAACAGGCGCAATGTGGTCATCTTTGTTCTGGCATTTAACAGTATTTTAGAGGCCTAGGAGCTAACAAAAGAATTATACTTCCATTTAGATCAAGGATTACATGGGTGCGGAAATGATATTGTTGATATTCGCGATGCTAGTGATGGTGATGATAATGATGAAGACTGTGATGATGATGGAGATAGTAATCGTGATGATGATGATGATGCTGATGATAACTTTGGTGATAAAGAAGGAGGTATGTGTTTTACAATTCACTACACCAATGTTAAATTCATACTTGGCTCCAAGGCTTAGGAGAATGAAACAAAAGAAATCATCTTGAGGCTCAGCAATGAATAATACATTTCTTTTGTTTTATTCCCCTGAGTTTCGGAGCCAAGTATGAATTTTGATATTATCTAAATTGTTCAATTCAATTTAAGTCTGGAACTAGAAGATTAAGAAACGGTCCAGATAAGAACGATAGCAGCAACGGCAACGAACATGTTGGAATGCAAAAAAGGTGCTAACTTTTCTATTGTCTGTACTTACTTCTGATTGGCTTAAACAGCAAAAATTAACAAAACTTCATAAAGCAGTACATATATTCATCCTTACTTTCCAACCATCTTCCATGTAACAAAATCTGGTCTCAGTTTGAATAACAAAGAAATCCTATGTGGGGATTATGTAAAATTGTAAACTTTTCTTGGCTATTGTTTTCAACTCTTGTGATTGGTCAAAATCTTTTAACCCCAAAAAACACCCTTTGAAAGTGGAGTGTAAATGCATTTTATTGCGTAAACGGCCTTCATGTAGGTTTATGCATTCTCTGTGTAAAAATGAGAACTTTCCTATGTGGGGAAAGCACCGTTACCGCATAACAAAAGAAATTGCTATCCACCTTACCCGGATCATTACTTAATTGTCCATGATAAGACGGTACAGGATACCGAGTAGTGCTAACAAAAGGATACTTACTTTTAGATGAATCTCAGCGGTAAGGCAGTTATGATGGTTATATTGACGATGTTGATGATGAAGAGGATTACAAGCATGACGATGACCGAAATAATGATGGTGATGACGATGGTGGTAGTGATGCTCCATATAACAGATTTTTTGTCAAAAAGGAGGAAAAGAAACAGGTTTCTTTGTCTGTTTTTTTTTTTTACAATATTCAAATAATTCACATGTCCGATTCACAGCTTTTCAAAAGAAAAATGCTAATGGAATTGATGATTAGTCCTCTGGGATTCCACTGCTTTTTAAGGGACAAGACATATAAAGAGACAACGAGACAGGTTGGAGCGAGTCTCGATTCCACGGTTTCGATTGGAGTGCCGAATACGTAATCGCGAGGTCATCGAGACAGTTTTTATCGAGTACTTTACGATACGTTGCCCAGAAACAATGATGCAATGCAACAAATGTAAATGCCGGATGCCAGTACATTGGAAAGACCAAACGCCAACTTAATGAACGATTTGGAGAACATCGCCGATCCATCTTGAACCACCACCAACTCAGCGATCAAACTCCTGTCTCCTTACATTCTAATCAAGCTGGACGTTCAATCAACGACATCATTTTAATCCCACTTCAACTCATACGCAGCAACTGTGACGCAAAGACTAGAGAAGCTGATTTAATACACAAAGGGAACACATTTTCTCCTCGAGAAATAAATAGACGTGACGAATCTCACTGATATAAGATACTACCTAGTCTCCTACACCAATAACAATCCATTGTTTCTATTGTCATATTTTCAATCTCTTATTTGTAACGAACGTTTAGTTTTATCTTCATTTTTCTCTTAGCCCCTGAAGAGTTTGCCGTTTCATATTTTTGTATTCCTGAGATGTCTGCCTGTGACCCTCTTTTAAAGGGCCGCCACCAAACTGTACGGCCTTGAAGGCAACCCCCTCAAATTGTGTACACCAGAGTGGTCTGCAGCCCGGCTCCGGGCGAAAAACCTAGTGGCCACGTGTAAATAAATTCAGACAGATACTGAATTTCTTCGAATAAGCGCCCAACCTCAAAGTAGCGCCCACCTCGAATAAGCGCCCATCCTAAAGGCAGAAAAACTTAATATTAGCGCCCACCCTTACCCCACCCCCTCCACGCCCACTTAAACTCAAATAAATACGGTATATTGGTTCACAAATAACAAGGATAGCCAAAATACAGGCGATTTCAGTGGGGAAATCCAGAAGGTTAGGTGTAGGTGATGTGGTTTCTGCAACATCTTAAACAACTTGGTATATACTTACATGTTTTTGTATCTACGCAGGGCAGTAAAGTAGTATTACAAGGAGTGCTTACAGAAGACTCAGAAGAAAAAGATGCTGAAGTACATGACCAAGTTGAAAAGTGTGGAGGGCGTGTGAATTTTTAACATGTTTTTAATATATTTCGAAAACTGTGCATGTGTTTATTGTATTTGAGAATTTATTAGTAAGATAAGCTTCGAAAATTGCACGTTCTTCTAGAAATTTTTAGCCGTCCTCAAGCGAAAGAAAATTCTAGGCAATATTTGCTTCTCCGAACAGATATTATAAAGAAGACAGTCATTTGTTGCCCCTGCTTTTTTTGATGGTATTTAGACCTGCTTTTAATGGTGTTTGAACCTGCTTTAAATGGCAGATGGCAGAAGAATAGATGAACATAAACTAGCGATAGTCGCTCCAGTATTGTGAAACTGTTTCCTTTGTAATCCATCGGTGTTCGTGGATGCCTATGATATTCAAGGGCAAATTGTGGCCCCCGCATAACAGTTGATCTAGCTTTCCGGTTTGGTAGAGAGTCCGAACGTTAAACGTGGAGAAGTGTATTCCTCGAAGTAGCAAGCAGACGGGATGTGAATTTCACACATATCGGGGGGTTCCTTAGACTTAAGAAACATCTGACGGGTGGGCCAGAGGTTCTCCAAACGTTGTCATGTTTGCAGGACGTTGCTGCAAACTACGGTCAGCAGGAAACATACACGGCATTTAGAGGTTGTCGGAATCAGGCTTTTTTAACGATGAAGAGGAGGTTAACCTTCAGCATCAAGCCTTTTAGCTGTCTCTTATGACACGCCGAGATACGCTGGCAGTTTTCTTCCCCGGATGGGCTGCACTCCGCACAGCATTCTTTGCAATAGGGCAGACTTTTCTTCGAAAGAAAATACGTGGCGGGTATAAGACTTATACATATTTTTTCTATTTCTAAGCAAAGCACTTTCCACATGGAGCGGTCCAAGGGGCAGAGCAAACAAGGTGCTAGTATGGGAGATGAATAGTGGGAGAGAAACGCAATCCTTTGTGTTTTTATTTTCAAATTAGTGGCTGAATAAATTAATGCGACGTTTCTATTGGTCAGTAAGTTCAAAATCGATAGGAATGCTATTGAACGTTCGCGACAGGTATTTTAAGGCCTAGGGTCAATTTTATAAAACTTTTACAAGTGTAATTAAGTATAGCCATTGTTCAATATTGTTTTAGGTTCCGAAGGTACAGTTGTAAATTGCTCTTGTAAAAGGTTTATTAAATTGACCCCTGGGTCTGCTATTTTTGCTACGGGAGTAGAAAATGTTATTGAAATGAGTATAATTAACCAAAACACTTCTCATACTTTACTTGTTAAGCGTGTATAAGTTCTTCGGTCGGCATGCAGCTGTCCTTAAGATAAATAAGACGATTGGATACCCCAAAAAGACGTGTTATTATTCCTATTGTGACAACTTTCGATCAAAGTTAACCTTTACAATACGCCTTAAACGTTTAACCTCCCAGCCAATTTTTCGCATTCATACGTTACATTTTGATTTGTAGCGAATTGTAGAGGAGCTCTCGCCCTCGCGAAGCGCGCGCAGCGGAGCACCATGGGTAACAAAATGTGATTCCAAGAAATTTTGGTTCCCGCAAAATCGTCCGTACGTACGTCCACCCCTTCTTGTAAGGCGGGGTGAAATTTTGTATTTCAAGTACCGGCGCGTTTCGGTAGTAAATCGCATAGCAACCCGGACCTTTAGAGATAATAAAATAACAACAATAAAGCCGATTCTTTCTTTCGACTTAATTTTAATGTCTACATTGACGTAGATAACAGAGAAAGAGCTAAAGCGAGAGGTAAGAAAAAAAGGAGACGAATTTTGTTGGAAGAATAACATAAAAATTTTATAGCGGCGGTGAGGAAATGAGAATGCTAGCTGCCACTAAGGTGAAAATGAGTGGCAGCGAAAAAAAGTGAACAGGAAAACATACAACATTTACTCCATAAAACGTGTAACTGGGAAGTTTCTGGCCGAGTTTCACGTTATGGTCGTGCAAAACAACGACACAGAAATGTACAAAAAGTATGCTGCAAGTGCAAAGTTTTCTTTTTTTTGGCTAATTAGACCAACTGATTTGTTTTGGCCGTTTACGTTCCCTTCGCCGCTTAGCATTACACGATTTTATATTTGTTTGAGTAAACTTTAAACTTTAGATATTAACGAGAGCTTCGCTCTTAGCCCTGGCTTAATCTATATATTATTCTTTCATTTTGTAGGAGATTTTGATTTCAACCTAACTGTTGGGGCAAATTTTTTTTCCTCTTGTTTTTCGTTTTCTCACTTACTTGTTATCGTGTATTCTTTTTCTTTTCGCTCCCCGGTATTTCGTTAATTACGCTCCTTTGTTACGTGCTGTATGTAAATTTCGTTATAGTTTGTTATCTCGCCCTTTTTTTACCAGTTTACTTGTCTATGAGTGTAACAGCATTAGTGGAAGTAGATCTTTTTTCTCGGTGGCCCTGACCACCAACCCTGTCATCCTCAGCATTTGGTAAGCAGCTTCGTTTTCATCGTTTTCCATTAATTTCATTTTGCAGTCACCTTAAAGTAGTTTTTCTGTATTTTAACTATTATTTTTTCGCTCTTTGTAGGAATTTACTTTTATGGTTCGTAATTAATAGTAAAAACATTTGCTGATCGTGAACGTGTTGTGTTTTTGGAATTGGCCCTTGCCCGTTCACTAACTTTAGTAGAAAATTCTGTGGCAGCCTTTTTTTGCATTGCAATTATTAATATTGTCTACGATGGCGAAAAACGCCTTACCTCGTGCAGTTCTGGCCCCAGCGTTTCTCTGTAGGCGTTGCATGTTAGTGGCCGAGAGAGTCTGAGATGAAAGGGAAGGGGGTCGGGACTAGGCTCTTACTGATAGTGCTCGTAAAAAAAGCATTAAATGCTTAAAGCAGTGCTTGTTTTTGCCAAAAAAAGTGCTAAAATAATGCTAATTTTTTTCAAAAGTGCTCGTGGGTTACATAAAAATGCTCAGTTTTTTCCGATTTTTTTAAACATAGAATATTACATTTTCCAGATTTTCACTTACATTTTTCAACAACAAAATGCAGAGTACGCTCTCGAGCTATCTCTGCCTTGGCTGGCTTCCATTGCTCCTCGATGACAACGTGGATGACGCCATCTTGGAACGAGTGTGGACTGGGTTTCTAGAGGGCAACCGCTGACCTATCAAACCTATTCCCCAGGCCTCCCCGGCTCCTTTGAATAAAATGAGGGCAAAATGCGGCTTTGGACGACGACATAAATAAAGTCAGATTGTGCTTTTTAACACAAAATTATACAAATAATCAGTCAAAAATCTAAAATAATGCTAGCAGTGCATTTTGGGATAAAATGTAAAAAAAAAAAATGCTCGCGAAGCCAAATAATGCCAAAAAAAGTGCCAGCACTATCGATAAGAGCCAAGTCGGGCGAGGCTTCTCTCGCCTTTTACAATCCCATCGTGCTTTGCGCTCGACATAGTCGGAGAGACTGCTGGGTAAGAGAGAGTAAAATTAGTTCTTCGACCGTCAACCTTTTAGCGAAACTTAGGCTGGGCACTGCTAGTCATTTTTAGTAAACGTAAGTATGATTTCAGAATCCTTTTGCTTCACCATCTGGTGATTTTTCTTATGAATGTACTCACAATAACTCGAACTGTCTCGCTAAAATAACCACAAGTATACGTGTTAGCTGAAAAGAATTGTTTTGAAACCATTACGATAACTTTAATGTTATGTGGCATTTCACCCTGGTATTCCTAGGCTGCTTCTAACACGCGCCTTGAAAGTTCTAGTTATCAGAGTCAACAGTAAATTAATTTTTTTCATACATCTTTAATGGAGTTATACTATAGGCTACGAGTCTTCAGCTTCCACGTTCGCAAGGTTTAGGCCCCATTCAAACGTCGAACTTTACATGTGCTGAACCTAATTATTAGGTTCGACACATATAACTTTCGACGTATGAATCAACTAGGAACGGCACTTTTGTATTTTTGCACTTTTCTATTCCACTGTCGAATAGAACGGCAAAAGATCGACTACGATTCATACGTCGAACTTCACATGTGCCGAACCTAATGCATAATTAACAGTTAATGAATGAGGCTAAGTATCTTATGAAGAATTATGGAGATCGAGGAGGGTGTTATCCGTCGAGGCCGTTGTCCGAGGCGGATAACACCCTCCGAGATCTCCATAATTCTTCATATGATACGAAAGCCGAATTCAAAAACTGTTTTATTATTCATTCAAAATAATTCCTAGTTTAAAAACATAGCTAAAACATGCTTACCTCCATCGATCCATCGATGTTCAGTTCATCTTCAATAGTGTACGTTTAGGTTTGCCCAGCTCCGGAAATATTCTCCAAATAGCAGATGTTGCCCTTCGAGTTGTCTTCTTGCTGTTCTTGCCATGTTTTTAGCTATTTTTTCGCCTAGTTCTTACTCTTGAAACGAGTGAAATGTCCGCCATTTTTTCAAGTTCACAACCAAAACAACTCAACCTCGTCCCCAGGTCTTCTCGGTTAACGGTGCGTTAACCCGCGAAAACGCTGTATTTTTGACGTCATTTCCTCGTTAAAGTCAAAATTCTTCCAACTTTGGTCATCAGTAACCGGTTATGGTGAATTAAACGTGTGCTTTTAGCCAATCAGAATCAGGGAAATATTTTGAATGAATAATAAATTATGTTAACGTATTTTTCAATATAACCACGCTTCTGATTGGCTATTTAGTGGATTTTCGCGCCTTTGCGGACTGAACTCACCGAAGCGTAGCGACGGTTACCAGCATTCACGTGGTAGATTTTTTAAACCGAAACTGAACAGCTTAAACATTGTTCTAAAATGATGCTTTTCTTTATATCCAAAAAGAAATCATAATGTATTTTAAAATTTATGGCGTTACTTTATTTTGTCCAAATATCACAATCACGATCTCCTCAGCTGTCTCCTTGCCATAACAGAATACAAATCACACTAACATCAAAACAAGAATTTCCAGGCTTGGTGAATTACACTTTTTTCAGTTTATTTCCCTATTTTAAGCAGTAATAAGGATGATATTTCTTTTCGCCATGAATTAGGTTTGGCCCATGTAAAGTTCAACCGTCTGAATCAACAGTTGAACTTAATAGTTTGGGTCGACCTAAATAGGTATTAGGTTCGGCACATTTAAAGTTCGACGTTTGAACCGGGCCTTAGATCACTTTTCGCGGCTCAGAAGGAGTGAATATGACCAGTAATGTTTAGTTTATTCAGTGGCTCGGTTAAGCTGTAATCACAGTTTTAACAAAGTCTACAACTCCTCATGTTCTACGTTCGTGGTAGGAATGATTAGTGATAGGATTATGGGAACTTGGGATCTGAAAATATATTGACCCGGTCACCGTTGTGTTGCAATGAATGCATAGATGCGTGATTGCCATTTGTAGGAGTCAGCCATGATCATATGCAAATTGCCTTCTAGTTTGCTTTTAACTGCTTTGCTGATTTTGTGATCGTATGCAAATTGCCTTCCAGTTTGCTTTTAACCGCTTTGCTGATTTTGTGATTGTTGCGAGATTAAAGGAATTTTGTGCCCACTATGTGGTCAAGAGATTGTTTCTTGGATTTTAGGTAGTAACAAATGGTAAAATATCTTTTGTTGTTTTGTTTTGTTGTAAAGAGCCTCTTTTCTGTTCGAGAACTTGACTTCAGTCAGTATTTTATTGAAAGAGAGTTAAAGGGTAGCCTCTCTGACAGACTTTGTGTTCAAAGTTTCCAATTACTAACTAGTTCTTAAAAGTCGTGGTAATGCTTCTCCTTTTATAAAACTCTTTTTGCAGATTAAAGGGTGGCACGATGAGAAGTGTGTATATTGAAAGTTTCGGTGTGCTTAAAATGTGTTCGGTAGTCCAGAATTTTATGAGTTGAACGGCGAGGTCCTTTAAAAACCTCAGTATCAAGAAAAACTGACAGTGCATTCAGATAACATTTCACCCTGAAGTAAACTTGATTGTAGGGTGGAACATCAAATGAAGAATGATCCTTGCAGTTGTGAACTCAATTTATGCAATTGTGTAAGAAGCCTGAAAAAATTCGGACTTTAATTGAAAAGGATTTGAACCAGTGACCTCGCGATACCGGTGCGATGCTCTAACCAACTGAGCTTTGAAGCCACAGATGTTGGGAGCTAGTCAGTTATGTGTTTTTATGTTCCCGTGATGAGATGAATGTGATAGATGTACATGAAAGTAGAAATACGTGTATCTTAGAACTCGCGAAGCTCACGGGGGAGGCCCATAAAATGTCAGGGACGCATTGAAGGGGGAAGAGAATCGGAGTAAATTGTGTAGCTTGGGAGGGTGGGTTTCAACACTGGCTCTAATATTGGAATGTGAGATGTACTTAATCTCATTTTGGTTGGAGTAAAGTTGAACCCAGTACTCTGTCGTTAAAAGGATGTTCTGGGATTTTAAATGGGGTTTGTGTTGTTAAGGAAGGGTAGCCAATGTTTCATAGGTCCCGTGTTCACCCCATTTGACTGTCCTACATGTGTAATAAATAGTCAAAAGAAAATGGGTGTGATAGTGGATAACTGCACGAAAGATAGGTGAATATGCAGCTAACCCATGCCACCTGTAGTAAGTGTAATAATAATTACTTGTGAAGTGTGTCATTAGTAGTGAACCCTATATCTGCTTGTTGTTTAATTTCTGGAAGCAATATCCTGCTGATGGAATATGTTTACATGTAACTTCGGTGAATATGCAGAAATGTCACCTCGATCCCTCTGACTTCTTTGAAAGAGTCCAATTTTTCCTGACTTATACTGAAATTCCCTGACAAACAAAGTCCTTACTGAACAAAATTTTCGTTAACTAGTTTTATTACATTTACATCTCCAAAACCACCCCACGTAAAAATATATACCCAATATGTTCAGCAGCCTTATACATAAACACAGCTGTGTCTTTTAAGTCAAACATAAACAAAAAGTTGTTATTGCTGGCCTCCTTTCGTTATTTCGGATCTCCTCACAGTATTAGTGTGTGACTTCTGTTACAATGCCAGGAAATTCTTTTATCTGTAAGGGACAATTTATCAAGTCAGGGAATTTCAGTATAAGTCAGGAAAAATTGGACTCTTTCAAAGAAGTCAGAGGGAGGTGACATATTTCTTTGCATTGTAGTGACGGCAAGTAACGTCAATCCCATCTGTTTGAGGGATGTTTGTGTAAAGGTACTGGCTAAAACCACATGGTTGGAGATTTGCATGCTTTCAATAAAGTTGATGAAATCGGTAGAGATATAACTCCTGTTTTTTTTAATCCTTGGGCAGTGAAAAGAACAGACTCGAGTTATTAAGTTAACGGCACTAGCTCTCCTGGTGAGCTCTTGTTAACAGCTATACCTAAGCAGCTGACAAAGGATCCAATATTTTCGTTCCGAAACCGGTCTTGCAGTTATAGCTAAGCAGAGTGTTACGTCTTCTTAGAACGTAACAATGACACACTTAGAATCTGGTACCAAATAGATCAGTGTCACTTTGCCTACACCGTGGAAAGCTTGGATCTGTACTTAAAACCATGCGGTCTTTTGACTCAATGAAGCATGTTCTCAACCAGATACCTATTGCAGCTTTATGGAAGGAAAGTTTTCCATAGGACTTTTTACACGGTTTTTAGTCCTAGTTCAATATCCTTCAATGATAATGCTGCAATCGTAAGAAATTTCTTTCCTAAGAAATTTCACTTTTCGAAGCTACATGTATTTAATTATTTGCCGCCAACTTGAAGGGAATTTGCTACAATCACCTTTGATTATAGAACCGCACTCGACCTGTAGTCAAGCATATCATTGTGATTACAGCGTAACTGAGCCAATAAACTAAACATTACTGATCATTCTCACTCCTTAGCCGCGAAAATTGATCTATATCCTGCGAACGTAGAAACCGAGGACTAGTAGCCTTTATTATAACCCATCCCTGATAATACTTGAGTAGAGTCCCATAATTAAGTCAAACCTAGTAACAAATCACTGATATGCTCCTTAAAAGTTTGAGTTATTTTAGTCAACGGTAAATTTATTTTTTAAGATTGATCCCATTTGTCTTTATGTGATTTCAGAGATCTTTGTTTATCGTCAGTCTTGATGATATCGATTTTGTCTTAAAACTACATTTTGACAAACTTATATCCAAGTTCGTTTAGTAGAGAAAAGTTTATGGCTTAACAGTATTCTACAGCAAAAAGTTTGAATCTAGTAAAAGTTTCCCATGGGTAGACGGTACAGGATACTGAGTAGTGCTAACGAAAGGATACTCCCATTTAGATGGGTCTCCTCGGGGTTGTGGCACTGCTTGTGATGATGATGATACTGATGATAATACTGATGCAGCAGATGCTGTTAACATCAACTAACATGCAGGTATGTGTTTTCAATTCTGATCCTAGTAGACAATGGTAATCAAAGATTATAGTGCGTTGCCTTAAGGCGTTAGACTATAATCGGGTTGCATTAATGATTTTAAGACGTGCTCGCCTCCTTAAAACAAAGACGTAGCCATTACATGTGGGCGCTGACTTTGAGAGGTTCAAATAGAATAATTTAAGTCCACATTTAGTTCAGCTGGGCCTAGCACTTTCCGATGACTGATATCATTCTGAACTTGAACACCGTTAATCCTCTATTAAGCCCTCCCTCTCTTATAAGCCCAGCCCCCTTTAAGCCCCTTCCTCTTCCTCCTTATTCTTCCATGCCAAACCAATAAACGATGGACTGGTCTGGGAGTTCCGATGTGGTTTGATCAATGGTTTCAAGACCTCGATCTACGTCATGTTTTTGAGCATTTGCACTTTGTGTCCTTTTTCTTTATGGAGAAATGACACAGGTCATTTGAAAAAGCAGTATGGTGCCCCATTTCGGTAAATTAATTAATTAAGTCCCACTCTCTTAAATAAGCCTCCCCTGAAAAGTGCTTGAAATCAACAAGCCCCCAGGGGGCTTAATAAAGGAGTTACAGTATCATTCGGCGTTTGATGGCATAAGCCACATTTTCGCTGACCTGAGGAAAGGTACGAAGGCATGCTGACCATCATAATATTGAGTCGTCACGATACTATTGTGACGCGCAGATTTGCACAGACAACCTCTTTTCTCAATGTTTTGCTCTTGGGAACATGCACAGAGTACCTACGAAATCACAGACCACCCAATGACTTGATTAGGAAGCGTCTACTTCGTTGACATAATTAATTGCCCATGATTAGACTGTGCAGGATGCCGTTAAGTGCTAACAAAAGGATACTCTCCATATAGGTGCATCTCAGTGATGAGGGAAGAATGATGATGGCGGGTAGTGCGTTGACGTCTAGGAGGACTGCGATGGAGATAATGGTGGTGGTGGGGGTGATGGTTGAGGCGTTGCTGCTAGGATATATGATTTTAAATGCATTGAAAAATCTACAGGTATGTGTTTTAAAGTGAATCTTTTTGCTTGTCCGATTACAGCTTTTCCAAAGAAAGGTATAATGGCATTGCTAATTAATTATGAAAATGTCTCAAGAAGTTAAATCTTTGGCACGTAATTCCATGCAGCTTTGCACTTGATATCTAAACTATCATCGATCTCCAAAACTAATGGATAGAGTGTGTCACCCATTAAAGGGATCACAGAATCCTAC
>OZ037776.1:12062639-12071456 GCA_964035525.1 Porites cylindrica | reverse complement strand
CTCGTTTCATTTTTTTCTCCACGAGATTCTATAAAAGACTGCCAACTGTCATCATAAGTTCAGTTTGTCGCAATGTCTCAAGTTGTCAAGAACAATCGTGGCTTTCTTCAATTCTTAGCTGTTTGTCCAGCTCATCAGCGACAGTTTCTTTTACGGACAGCCACTCCACAACAACTACATGCATTAGTCCAAGTCTTATACAATATACTTAAGGAGTACATTCTTATCCCCGAAGAAAATAAGCGGAACGTGTTGCCATATAAGGATGCTCTAGTAAACCTAGCTGAAACAAATGTACCTTACAAAACAAAGAAGCGAATCCTTGTACAAGAGGGTGATGGTTTTATTCAAGACCTATTGGTACCTGCTGTTACAAGCCTAGGATTTTTGATGCTATAAAAGAGGAAACGAAACTATAAGTTACTCATTTGAAGCTACGGTCTGTCACGGGTACTCATCAAAATGAAGAGAAAGATAGATTTGGTTGAAGAAGAACACGAGAGTGAACATGAAAGTGAAAGTTCTGGTGATGAAAGCGAGGATGAAGAACCAAGAATAAAAGAAGAACCAAGAATAAAAGATGTTTTGAGTCATCTTTCCCGAGCAGTGTCGGAAAAGCGTGCTTCTGATTTGCTGCATAGTATGGCCGCGTCCAAAGATATTCTTTTCTGGACTGCCAGCGGACAATTACTTCGAAATAAAAGCACTATTCCCGTCACAAATATCGCCGAGCTAGTTGAGTATTTGTTACTCCCTCATAACAATGACTCCCTCATAACCAAGCCTTGTGCGCTGAATACGTTTCTAGATGGACTTGCAGAGTTAGGAAGAGATAAAGGATTAATCAAGGACAAAAAGTTGTCAAGTGATTTAATAGAAAAGGAAAAAGGCTACCAAAATGTAGAAAATACTTCCGATAATGAAAGTAATAATGACGAGAGTTCATCGGATATTGAAAATCAGGAGGAGGAGGAGAGAGTGGCTTCTGAGAATGGCGTTGAAACCGAAGGCACCCAAGAGAGCGACAACGACACGGAAAACGATAGTTTTTTTTGTATTTTATTTATTTATTTTCTTTTTACAGGTATAGTACAAACAACATACAGATCGAAACATACAAACATTACAAAATTTACAACAACTACCTTAATTACAAAAAAAAAAAAAGAAAATAGAATAAATAAATAAAAAGCTACACTGCACTACACTACAAGGCTTACATAACTTATTCGACTTGAACTTAAAATACAGAGTAATACAGGGAGTATTAGAAAAACGAAGTTTGGATAACAGCTACTGTTGTATTAATGGGAGTAACGGCTTCCATTTTTTATCATGGAAATGGATTTTGTTGTTTCTTTTCGCGATAAAACGTTCGGTTTGAAACGTTTTTTTAAATTTATCGACTAACAGTCTTACACATAAACAGCCCTTATTTAACTTACAGCGGTAAATAAAATATTTGCTTTCAAGAATGATGTAATTGACTAGAATGCTTATATTATCTGTATCTAGGATCCCAAAAAGGACATTCATGATATCAAATCTAATAGTTATATTAAAAGAATCAAGTACAGACTTTAAATCATTCCAAAACATGCTTACTTTTGTACAATGGAAAAAGAGATGTTCTATGGTCTCCAACTCCTTTTCACAAAAATCGCACAAGGGAGAATCTACTTTTTTGAACTTAAACAGCATCTTGTTCGTGTATAAGATCCTGTTTAATATTTTATATTGGAATTCTCTTAATTTAGTATCCAATGTTGTTTTGAAGGGCAGTAGATATATCTTTTCCCAGTCCAACTGAAATGTGTGTGTGCTGAAAGCTTCGTTATATTTCTTTTGCGCTGTTGGTATACTGGATATCTTAGAAACAAAACTGCCATATAATGACTTTGATTTAAGATTTTGGAAATTGACTTTTTTCCCTTCGATACGTAACTTGAAATCAGTTTGGATTAGGTCATGAGTTTTTGAAGAGATAGAGTTTTTATTTGTTTTTAATATTTTGCGCCATTCTTCAGGAAAAGCATTGAAGAGACTGAAAAGTAGAAAATGTTCAACTGGTGAGAGAGTTGAATATAATGGTTCCTTGTTCGACTTGAAACCTCCCCACGTGTCGTAGAGGTCTCCAATTTTTACAATTCCAAGATCAATCAGCCTACTGTTATAGACTGACTTTGATTCAATGCAAATAAACTGGTTGTTCCATATGACCTGATTTGCTATTTCAGAGGATGAGGAGGGGTTGTCTTCATTTAAAAGGGTCCACGCCACAATGCATTCTTTGTAAAATTCTGGAAGAGTTACCGGTAGTTTAGTGTAGTTAAAATTGCAATGAAACAAGAATTTTCCCCCTACTTTCTTAAGATAAAAATCCAGAAAAAACTTCCAGCCAGCGGGGTCAATGGAGAGATATCTCTTAATACAAATTATTCTTTGGGCAGAGATCATTGACTCAATGTTGGGCATTTTCAAGCCTCCTTTATCAATAGGGTTAATAAAAGCTCTGCGCTTTACTTTATCTTTTCCCTTCCAAACAAAGGAATATAGCAAAGTATTTATTTTTTTGATAAACTCTTCTTTATTTGAAATGAGAACAACCCTGTATAAAATCTTTGGTATGGCGAAAGACTTGATCACTTGAATTTTTCCAAGTAGTGTAAGACCTCTCCAGCTCCAGCCCTTCAGCAATCCCCTCAGAGATTTCTCGATTGATTCAAAGTTAAGCTTATAAAACAGTGCGTGATTAAAGGTGAAATGAACCCCTAGGATCTTTATGGCCTTACTTATTTCATTAACACCTAGTTCTGAGCTGTTTACTTCCATACTTCCTAGTAGAAGAATTTCCGTTTTGTCGTGATTGACCTTCAATCCGGAGTATGTACTAAACAGATCGATAGTATCAAAAAGGGTGCGATGCGAAAATTTGTCCCTAACAAATGATGTCATATCATCAGCGAATATAACTAATTTGATTTCGGAACCATCCACCTCAATACCCTTAATTTGATCGTTATTACGTATGGATAATGCCAATAATTCAAGTACTATTATGAAAAGAGATGGCGAGAGTGGGTCGCCCTGGCGAACACCCCGTTTAACATTGAAAGAGGGGGTGGAAAAACCATTATTGAAAACACAACTTGATATATTATTATAAAACGTCTTGATCCACCCCAAGAAGGATTCTCCAAAGCCAAAGAACTCTAGCGATTTGTGGAGGAAGTTCCAATTTAGAGAATCGAAGGCTTTCTCAAAATCAATTGCAGTCATTATACCTTGGTAGTCTCGCATTTTAGTAAATTCCAACACATCGGTTATCGTACGAGTTGCATCAAAAATTGTTCGTCCTTTTACAAAGGCATTCTGGTCATAATGGATAATATGTGGTAGGACATTTTCTAGCCTTTTAGCGATAGCTTTTGAGACAATTTTAACATCAACATTTACCAGGGAAATCGGTCTCCAGTTTTTTATCTATCTCCTATCTTTGTCCTTTTTCTCAATTAAAGTTATTACGGCTTGCTTTTGCGAATGTGATAATTCACCATGAAAATACGCATAATTTAATGAGTCCACTAGAAATGTTCCGATTTCTGACCAGAAGAACTTGTAAAATTCTATAGTGAGCCCATCGTTTCCAGGAGTTTTATCGTTACTAAAGGTAGACAGAACCTTGAAACATTCGGAATATGTTAATTGACCCTCGCACGTTTCCCGCATTGAGTCGGTTAACTTAGGAGATGAGAGGGTATCTTCCAGAAAAGGACAAATCGAATAGTCAGTTTGTATTCCCGACTTTTCGTCATAAAGTTCAGAATAAAAACTGTGAATTTCAGTCATAATAGTGTCCGGAACAGTAGTCTCTTCTCCATTTGCTCGAATAAGTTTTCGTATGCAGCTTTTTTTCTTATTTCTGTTTTCCAGATTTAGAAAATACTTGTTGTTTCTTTCCCCTTGTTCAAACCATGTAGCGCGGGAACGAATGATTGAGCCTCTTACAATGTAATCATACTCTTGTTCGTATTCTGTTTTGACCGATTCGAGGTTGGCAAGGTTTTCTTGCGTCGGTGATTCTGCTATTTTTTCCTCACATATTTTAAGCCTGTTTTCAATTGTTTGAATTCTATTTCTCCTTTCTTTAGCTTTCAGTTTGCTATACGATATACTTTCCCCGCGAATTTTGTATTTCATCCAGTCCCATTTAATTCTCGAATCATCACAAAAATTAATTTCGTCTATCCACTTAGGAAAGTTCTCGCGTAAACGCTCAACGAAAAAAGCGTCATCCAAGAGACTGTTATTGAACTTCCAAAAAGATGGGCCACACTGCTGATCATTTAGACTGTCAATTTCTAAAGTTATTGCATGGTGATCCGTTCTTATAGCTGTCACTATGTCGACTTTAGCTACGTCATCTTGTAATAGGTCACTAATGAGCCAATAATCAAGGCGTCTTTGAATAATTGGGTTTTTTTGTCTCCAAGAAAATTTCTTGCTATTAGGATTACGGATTCTCCAGATGTCAACTAAATCATAATTCAGCTTAATGTCCTCCACACACTTAACTGAGTCTTTTAACACAGGGTTTCCACCCGAACAATCTAGGTCTGGGTCCATAGTTACGTTCCAATCCCCTCCTAATATAATTTTGTAGTCAAAATCATTGTATCCCTCATCATAGATAAGCTCACACAATGTTTGGAAGAACAACGATTGCTTAGTGGTGGTATTGGGAGCGTAAATATTTATCAGAAGGAATGGAACATCTTGAATAGTTGTCTCTAAAATGAGGTACCTCCCATCCTCATCCGATCGAATTGATTTCAATTTGAAGTCAAAGGATTTACGTATAAGGATGGCGACCCCACGACTATGGTTAGAGCCATGAGCAAAGTAAATGTCCCCGGACCACTGCTTTTTCCATTGATTTTCAATCTCTTCAGTGCTGTAAGTTTCCTGCAGAAAGCAGATGTCTGAATTTTGCTTGTATAGCCAGTTGAAAATGGACTTACGTTTTTCAAAAGAACGGATACCCCGAACGTTCAGCGAAAGAGTTTTAAACTTTAAGTTGTTGAAATCCATTGAAATTTGCATACGTGTAGTGGAAAAAAGACAACAACAGTAGCTGTTATTCCCAGAAGGGTCACTATTACTCGAACAATTAACGCATTCCTGATTTTGTCAAGTGCAAACTGAATAAATATAGAATAACATACATAACAAAACAAAAGAAACGAGATGAAAAACGTAGCCAGTGTAAAGAATTAAGTAATGGTCCAGATAAGAAGGAAAGGACCAAAACGCAGTGAACACGTCGGAATGCAAAAAGGTGCTAACTTTACTATTGTCTCTACTAAGGTTCTGATTGGTTTAAACATCAAATTTTACGAAATCTTCGCAAAGCTGCATGTATATTAATCCCTTTTTTTCTATTCAACTTCCTTATAACAAAATCTCGTCTGAGTCTAAGTAACACAGAAATCGTATGTGCGGATCATGTAAAATTGTGAACATTTCTTGGCCATTGTTTGCAACTCTTGTGATTGGTCGAAATGTTTTAACACAAAAATACACCCTTTTAAAGTGGAGTTTAAATAAATTTTCTTTCGTAAACAACCTTTTTGAAGATTTATGCACTCTCTGCGTAAAAATGAAAACATTTCTATGTGAGGAAAGCGTATTGCGCCACAACAATAGAAATTGCTTTCCTTCTTACCTGGATCATTACTTAAACTGTTGAAGCTACGCCTGGACGAGATCAAGTGTTATACTTTTGTTTAAATCGAACTTCAGAAGAGAACTAAGGAATATGCTAATCGATAGCTCCCAATAGAAACGAAAAAAATAAGAAGTGAACTACTTCCTGCGAATTCTAAAAATAAATAACCTGGAACCTATTTATTTATGATTTTACCTCCACACCGTCAATAAAGAGTTTATAGGGTTCCGTTCTACTGAAGGCTGCCCGTTTTCCATCTTTTCTTGCTTGTACCATCTTCGGAATAAGCCTCTTCCTCATATCAATCACCTGCTTAGGTAGATCTGGGCCAATACCGAAATTCGACTGGCTATCGATGTTGCGTCGGCAAGAAAAGACGTTTTCTCGATCTTTAAAGCGAAGACAGCGTGCTATGATGGCCCTGGGTTTTCTTGTGTTTCGGTCCTTTTTACCGACGCGGTGGACTCTTTGGAACTCAATAGATTGGGCGTTTTCCACATTTAACTCTTTCTCCAAGAAAGCTTTCAAAACGGGTTCAGTATTCTCTTCCCCTTCGATTTCTGGAATGCCGTAGAAACGAAGATTTTCGCGACGGCTGTACACTTCATAATTTAAGAGTTGGAGACGCAAGTGATCCAACTCCTGTCGTGACTTCTCTTCGTCATCTCGGAGTTTTCTCTTACTGGTTTCCACTTCATCATTCAGGAATTTTACGCTTGTTTTAAGCGTATTTGTTTCTTCGACTGTATTTCGTACGTCTTCCTTTAAGCGGTGGAATTCGCTTTGAAGGTTTGCGACCGTTTGATTTATTCGATCCACAGAGTCCTGTAAAACATTTATTTGTGTGCCGATATTCTCCAGTTGACTTAACTTTGATAATATTAGGTCCACTTTGGAGGCGAAATCTTGTGCCATATTGAGGGCAGACAGAACTACGTCTTCAGAATCGTTCTTCGACTTTGGTGGCGATACAATGGCGGGTGGAGCGTTCGCTTGGTCTTCTTTCACACTCTCTTTCAACCGCTTCGTTTCGGGGGAAATGGTCTCGCTGGTCGGTGAATTATTCCCTCTCGTTTTCCGTTTAAACAGAGATGAAAGTGGCGATGAAAATTCCATAAAAAATATCAGAACGCATGGAAGAGTACAACAAAAGTTACGGAGCTAACAATCACACGTCCTTACTCAGTCATGCTCAGTCCCAGTCCCTCGTCGGAAAACGATAGTGACGAAACAGAAAGTAGTAGCCCTGAAACGTCCACCACCTTTCACTCTAAAAGTCCCTGTGAACATTGCGAAAACTCTTATGTGTACTCCACATTGATCATGAAATGTCCTAAATGCTTTTGGCACGATAACTACAAGATTTGTCCTATATACGATCACCAGATCCCCGAGGAGAGAAGATACATCAAAGAGGGCTTTCTTCGGTGTCACGATTGTGGATTAGTTACACACAAAAACGCCAAGACGTTGGAAACCAATTTTTATTTACCTTCTAAAGAGGAGAACGAAGAAGATGATTAATTTCCTGCCCTTCCAAATCGCTGTTTATTTGACTCTTTTTGTCACTGGTTTTCAATAAAGTTTTTAAAACTGTATCTCGTGTCTTGTCAATTTATTTGTCGCGTGTTTTAATTGATCCTTTTTAAGTTATTAATTGTTTGTGTTTTTACAATAATAAGTCAAGGTGCTCCCTTGGGTCTAGCTGTAGAGATGAACTAATTTGTATTCAAGTTTGGGCTTGTTAACCCGCATAATTAACTGACTAACGCTAACGGCGCGTGAATGCTCATCAAGCGCTGAGACTTCAATAGTGACGTCATCCATGTATCTGTACTCTGATAGATCATGGGCAACGACCAATCACAACGCGCGTAGCATTCACATTATTGTATAATAATATTTAGATTTGAGGTTATTTTGGGCGAAAAAAAATTGGACGTAAAGTTTAGCCGTGTCAGTTATCAGATATAATAGCCTCATTAAACATTAATTTCTTTCGTTTTTTCTTTATGAGTTATTAATGAGTTTTTGAATGAAAAATAAAATATTAAAAGTGATATAAAGAAACATCAAACAATACCAATTAATACTACGACATTTACTACACTACTCAAACTGTTCATAGCTGCATTTAATTTGCAAAACACCAATCCAACGCTACCTGAAATAACCAAATGAAAAACATGCTACAGTAGCTAAAAGTTGTTGTTGTGATACTGAACTAAAGTCCCATGACGGTAAGAGACGACTTGGAAATATTTTCACTAGGAAAAACATCTTTATGTCATAAAGGACCCCTGAAAAATAGCACCACAGGTTGTTCTCGTTCCATCCCTTTGGCCAACATCTACCGCCTAGTTATCCACGTTTCACTGCGGTTACTCATGTATACCCCTACTTATCCAGGTTTTTCCCATTTACCCATATTTACCCCCACATTCCACCCCATTTGCCCACATCTATTAAAAGGTATCCCGGCATTTCACCCAGTTTATCTATGTTTATTTACCCCCACCTCATAACCCGTTTACCCATATTTACCCCGAGTTATCTACATTTTACCCCGTTTATAAACATTTTATTCTGTTTATAAACATTTTTATTCTGTTTATGTCTCATCCCATTTCCCAACTTACCCCATGTCACACACCTGTCGTCCCGTTTATCCATGGTTACTCCAATGTACCTAACTGTTTACCCACAGTCAATCAACGGTGGCCACCCAATTTACCCATGCCAGGTGTGTTTACCCTTCGTTACCCACATTTAACCCCTGGTTATCCACGTTTGTTTTAAACCATTCAGGTAACAAAACCACAAGTATCGGCGATGATCGGAGTAAGTTAATCATCTCTTCCTTTCAGCATTTTTTATTATGTATCGCGTGAATAGAGAGCTTTAAATTCTGAGACGAGGACGACTACGGGTACAAATTTTCTCAGTACTTAGTGAGTACTAAGTAGTGCTCTTCCGTGAATCAACGTCATTTTGGCGGGAAAACGTGATAGCCGTCGTCATTCTACAACGACTTTTAGTGAGGGTGTTGTAGTAGCAGGAACAAGTTAAAATCATTTTGCAACAGGAAA
>OZ037776.1:11937639-12057639 GCA_964035525.1 Porites cylindrica | reverse complement strand
GAACAGTATGACCGTACGATTCTCTCCCTACTCGTAAGGTGTCTTTTCATCGGTCGGGGAAAACATTAACACAACATTGCTCATCATTATTTCCATTGTTTTAGGTTAGGGTAGCAAAGCATGTAGCTTTTAGGGTTAGAAGAGCTGCTACAATAACATGACCTCTCTCCCCAGAATGAAGAAAAACAACATGGCCGCCAAATACATCCTTTTAGCTTTTGAAGTTCTCCTTTATTAAAAAACGTTGAATATTTATTTCGGCAAACAAAAAGTTAAGTTGAAAAAGGATTTTACTTAAGTCTCAAGAGTAGATCTCCTTTTCGATTTTAACTTGCAATATCGGTCAATTTACGCAACTTCTAAAACTTCTGGCTCAGTTTTCGTTTGGCTCTGCTTGGAAGATGAGATTATAATTACTCAGAGACAATACAGTGTAAAGAATTGTTGAGAAAAACAGCAAAAACTTGCCAATTTATGACAAAAAAAGTACTTTAAAAACGAACAAAAACATTCAAAACGCTTTGATCACGCGACTGATGACGTCATGTCCCTCTTTCGGTCATAAAAAAAAAAATCATCATGTAGAACATTGCTTTGCCGCATGTTTTCTATGCCGTCTGATAAAAAGTTGACTCTCTCTACAGCCCTTGGCCTATTCTCCCGACTTTTTCGCTCATGTTCATTACCCCCTTAAATTTTAAATGCCAGTCGTCAACTGGTTATTTTTAAATGCCCCACATAACTAAAACCAACAAATATGCTATTTGTTTTCAACTCGTTAATGAAATCTTGTCACAACAACAAAAAACCCTAATTCGGAAATAGTCATGTGACTTATGATGTCATTACCTTAGATGTGACATGGGAAGATATTTTATGGTAAATGTTATCTTGTTGTGGTCTGACAGTCTTCTACGTATAAAATTGTCAAAGTTATAAAGCTCTTTAAAAAATTGCCTCAAAGGATTCTGGGAGAATATTTTAGGATGATTATAATTTACTTTTATAATAACTAGTATTACATTTTGTGCAACAAGGACTGTTAAAGAACGAGCAGGAGTGTATTTATCAGGTTTAAAAACTCGACGCGAAGCCGAGAGTTTTTAAATCTGATTATACACTCCTGCGAGTTTTTTTTGAACGGCTTCAAAATCTCTGATATAAATCAACTCATTTTGCATTTAACAAATAGATTCCATGTTGCCGCTCGTCTGTTCAGTTATAGATCACAGATGAAGTCAAAATGTGGTAAAAACAATGAAGTGTCACACGAGCCGCAGGCTGATGCTTTTACCACATTTTGACGCCCTCTGTGATCTATTACTGAACAGACCCATGGCAACATGGAATCTATTTGTTTTATACAATGGTCAGAAAAGAAAAAGACCGATACACATAGCTGCCTCGTACCGCTTCACTGTTCGAGGATTTGTGCTAGTTTAGGCATTTTTTAGGTCCCAAGCGCTACTTTTCTCTCTGCTTCTTTTTTTTTTGGCTTTATCTTAAATGTATATAGTTTCTTCGAAAAGTTTTTCAACGTCTTTTTTTGCTCAAAGCAGAATAATGGCGAAAACATTTTGCAAAAAGGCGAGTCTCTCATAGCGATGAAACACGATGGCAGCTGTTGTGAAGATTTCTTGTAGTTTAAGCATTCTAAGGTAGTCAAGAGCACTTTTTGTCTCCGTTTCTCCTTTTCTCTTTCTTGAAAATAGCTCCTGTTGAACTTTGTTCGAGGATTTCACTTGCTTTAATCCGAAGTAATCTCACAAGAGTGTCAGAAACATTTTCAAAACCGCGCGCCATGTTGAACAAAACAAAGAAAACAAGTTTCGCGTCACGTCATCCATGTATCTGTACTCTGATAGATCATGGGCAACGACCAATGACAACGCGCGTAGCATTCACATCATTGTATAATAATATTTAGATTTGAGGTTATTTGAGGTTATTTTGGGGTAAAAAATTGGACGTAAAGTTTAGCCGTGTCAGTTATCAGATATAAGCGCCTCATTAAGCATTAATTTCTTTTGTTTTTTCTTTATGAATTATTAATGAGTTTTTGAATGAAAAATAAAACATTAAAAGTGATATAAAGAAATATCAAACAATACCAATTAATACTACGACATTTACCACACTACTCAAACTGTTCATTGCTGCACTTAATTTGCAAAACACTAATCCTACGCTACCTGAAATAACCAAATGAAAAACATGCTACAGTAGCTAAAAGTTGTTGTTGTGATACTGAACTAAAGTCCCATGACGGCAAGAGACGACTTGGAAATATTTTCGCTTGGAAAAACATCTTTATGTCATAAAGGAACCCTGAAAAATAGCACCACAAGTTGTCCTCGTTCCATCCCTTTGGCCAACATCTACCGCCTAGTCATCCACGTTTCACCGCGGTTACTCATGTATACCCCTACTCGATCCAGGTTTATCCCATTTATCCATATTTGCCCCCACATTCCCTCCCATTCACCCACGTTCACTGAAAGGTATCCACATTTCACCCAGTTTATCTATGTTTATTTACCCCTACCTCATACCCCGTTTACCCATGTTTACCCCGAGTTATCTACATTTTACCCCGTTTATAAACATTTTATTCTGTCCATACACATTTACTCATAGTAATCCATGTCTCATCCCATTTCCCAACTTACCTCAAGTCACACGCCTGTCGTCCCATTTATCCATGGTTACTCCAATTTACCTAACTGTTTACCCACATTGAATCAACGGTGGCCACCCAACTCTACTACGAGTTTTAGTGAGGGTGTTGTAGTGGCAGGAACAAGTTATCAAATTTTAGAAGTTTTAAAATCATTTTGCAACAGGAAAAGGGCTAAACCTTCTCCAATAAAAATAATCGTACTAACTTTTCAGGTGAAAAATAGTACAATTATGAAGCTTTCGGAGTTGAATATTTTCGACAATACGCCGAAAAACTTCAAGTCAAATCTCGTACTCTTAGTTATCCTCGTCCTCAAATCTAAAGCACTCTAATGTATGGAATATCGTTTCAAAATTGTTGATTTCATCTGATAACCTTTTCCGTGCGATTTTATTCGTTGAGGCAAAAAGCGCACTACCAATACGAGAGTTGACCAGAATAAGGAGATTAAAAATCTTCCTTAATGTTTTTTTCTTTTTCCTTTCATTAATTGTATCATTATATGTCATAATTTGAATATTTCTTTTGCCATCTAATGAACTGGTTATTGTACAACAGGTAACTGAGTTAATAGTACTCCTCATGTGGTATCAACGTTGATCAGAGTAAGTGGATTTTTTGTTTCAGTTTTTGATTTCATCTACTGTTCATTTTGTTTTATCCATCAGGAAACAGAACTACTGGCAGGGTTGATCCGCAGAGTAAGTGGATTTTCTGTTTATCCAAGTGTTTGTTCATTTCTGCCTGTTTGTACATTTAAGGCCGCGGGAGAAACCTTGGCTATCTATATAATTATGAATAAAATTAATTAATGATTCATTCAAAATATTACCCCGATTCTGATCGGCTAAAAGCATACACATAACTCACCATAACCAGCCACTAATGACCAAATTTGGAAGAATTTTGCGATTAATCAACCGATGACGTCAAAAGTGAAGCTTCCTTGCAGGTTAATGCACCGTTAACCGAGAGGACCTGGGGACGCGGTTGAGTTGTTTTGGTTGTGGAAACAAAAATGGCGGACGTTTCACTCGTTTCAAGAGTAAGAACTACGCAAAAAAAAAAATAGCTAAAAACATGGCAAGAACAGCAAGAAGACAACTCGAAGGGCGACATCTGCTATTTGGAGAATATTTGCGGAGCTGAACAACCCTAAACGTGCACTATTGAAGATGAACTTAGCATCGATGCAGGTAAGCATGTTTCAGCTATGTTTTTAAACTAGGAATTATTTTGAATGAATAATAAAACAATTATTGAATTCGGCTTTCGTATCATATGAAGAATTATGGAGATCTCGGAGGTTGTTATTCGCCTCGACCTACGGCCTCGACGGATAACACCCTCCTCAATCTCCATAATTTTTCATAAGATACTCAGCCTCGTTATATCTCGGCTGTTTAGAGGCAATTTAGAAACAAATTTTACAGAGACACTGTGAATTGTTGGAAATTTAAAAGGGTTTTTTATTTGGTAGTCTGGCGCTTTACAGCAACAGTTGAGTGAGCCACAGTTGCAAAAAAGTTAGGAATTCGTGATTTTGTGTCCAAGTTTGCGCAAAAAAATAGAAGACAGTGAGCTGAACAATAAAACAGCCCATAGGACTCACAATAACAACTCACAATAACACGGTTTCCTAGTTTATTCCGCTCCGAACGAACTCTCACAACTCTCACTAAACTAGGTGAAACAAGGAAAACTCGCGCTCTATTTCTTTTTTGTCCTGTCCCCTTCTAGCTTACTCAGCTCGCACGTGCTCATTACCTTATTTGGTAGCCCTAGCCCTAATTTGGTAGTGCTACTCAACGTCACAAAACTGTGAGGGGTAGTGTTGGTAAATCCCTCGTACAGACAGTACTCGGCTGTGATTTTATTAATAAATGAAATATATCGGTCAAAACCCCTAGACAGTGTGTTTTGTATTGAGCAGATTTTGCAATTTAAAGTTTACCAGCAAGATACAATCGTTTAAATAAGCAAAATTTGTCATCCTTGAAATTAACGCCTTATATCTTTTTATCAAAGCGCTCTTTTAGAATTCCGCACAATACAAAACACACTACAGTCTACCAAGTTTGCCCCTCTGCAGTGCCAGCTCTTGAAGTTTTGTATCTGCGCTGAATTCGTAGACACAAAATTGTCGAAAGAGTCAAGTTTTGAGACTCCCGAAGGCACGAGTTCCCAGGGCTTTTCCCTCAAAAAATGGTTGGGGCGGGAAAAGGTCCTGGCATCGGCTGGTCACGTGTACAGCCTAAATATTCCCGAGAAGCTAATTTATATGCAACCCGCTGGTTTTGCGCTGACGGAAGGGAGAAACAATTTAAAATAATAACATCGCGAAAAAATCTCCGCGCCGGATGCAAGTCAGCCTCCAGCCAGGAATGATGACAGGTCGCCGATCTGAAACATTTGAAGACCTCTTATGCCTTTTCTCTTCCGAGGATAGGTACAAAGGATTTTCCTTATATTAAAGAGAAGATTGACTGATCGATTGGGATCAACTACAGCTCTGTCGATTTTAAATGGACCCAAATCTTTCTTTGTTGCCAGTCGTTTAATAGCAGAGGTCAATGAATTTTTTCAAAAATACGGGTCATACAGGATAAGTCTAAACCAACGCGTGTCGCTATGGTATGGCTGAGAGTTAAAGTGAATAGAACTAGGCTGTGTACGGCGGCCCACTTCGCAAGAAATGAAATAAAATATCAGAAGAGTCGAGAAAGCGGACTTTTCCAGTACAACCTTTATGCATGTTCCATAGCTTGTTTGTCATTTATACCGCTGTATAAACAGACGTTTTACACATGTTACTCGCTGTCCCCTTCATAGAAATCGGAGGAAAGAAAAAAATTACCATAGCCAGTATCTGTGACAAAAAGGAAACCTTGTAAAACTTTTCGTTAATCGTCAAGAGATATAATAGGTCGCCCAAGATCGCGCGCTGTGAGGTTACCATTATTTTAGCTTTTCACATGGCGCTAATTTATTACACCCAGGATTTTATTTTATTCCCGAGAAGCTAATTTATATGCAACCCGCTGGTTTTGCGCAGACGGAAGGGAGAAACAATTGAAAATAATAACATCGCGAACAAATCTCCGCGCCGGATGCAAGTCAGCCTCCAGCCAGGAACGATGACAGGCCGCCCCACCCATTTTTTGAGGGAAAAGCCCTGGGGACGAGGCGGGGACGAGGTTGCACGAGTTCCAAGGAAGATATGTCTCTACGGTAGTTATGGTTAATTATATTCCACGCTTTAATTTTGCTTCATATAAGGTGCAATATTTTCAAGGATTTTTGAGGTGAAAAAAGAAACGTATAAAGAGTTTTGGTGTTAAAAATGGTTGAAATTCCGAAAGATTTCCTTATTTTCATATTTCCATATTATTAAAAATCACTGAAAAAAGGTTTGATTCGATTTAGAGCCCGCTTCATTATTACTTCACAGCTTGCGTGCCACTCGTGCACGTGAACACTCTAAATTATGCGCTCATTTTATCATTTATGATTTGAGAACACATGACCAATAACAAATGGAAGCCATGTGCACGTGCGGTTGTCCTAAGATTCTAACAAACGGAGAGATTGACAGCTTTTACTTCAAGTAATATAGTTTGTCACCAAGTGTGAAGTTACATGTCCCCTGGGACCTTATACCCCTAATTGTACTGGCGTCCGAGAGTTTTAGCAGTAATGTTACCATTCTCGAAACTTTGCCGTGAGAGAAGTCTAATTTGAAAGCGTCTCTTCCCCATTCTTCGCTCTGCCTCGCAGCTCCTCTATCTGCTAAAACTTTGCTCTCGCTTAAGGTGGCTTGATACAGTTTTTCAGGGTCAATACCTCCCACGTTTGAGCGTAAACTACGTCGCCATAAACAAAGATTTGGAAAAATTGACACCACAGTTGTATTAGATAAAGATGAAAATTTGTTATGATCAGGGTTGCAATGACATTGGAGTTGTCATAGCAACGAAATGACGCCATTACCTATTTTGCTTGCAGCATGATTTCTCGGCACTGGGAACTGTTCTTCCAAAATCGTTTACTGGAACTTTTTCCTACAACAGCCGCCTCAATGTTCGTGAAGTTTAAGCGAAATCTGTAAGAGCGTTATCGAGATATTTTGGGAACAAGTTTTTATGGTTAGAAATACAGTAAAAAATGGACAATCTTGATGTTCGACTGTTATCTGTACTAAACGAAGCGCTTTTGACATGCAATTTCACCTCATAGTAGTTTCAATCTTTTTAAAAACGTGTGTGAAAGATCATTGAGATACCTTCAGCCGATTGCTAGAAAGAAGGATTTGATTAGTATGTATCAAGGCGCTCTTGTTAGCGGTAATGTAAACATTTCGATCTACTTTAACAAATTACCGAATAATTTTTAAACCGCTCGATCATTTTTTTTTAAATTTAAGAGTCTTGAGATAAACCGTCCTTTTATATGATCTCTTAGTTTCAAGGTTATTGATATATTGTAAGGTAGTAAAATAAGGGCTTGAATTCGCTAACATTTTGTCAGAAATTTTGTGTTTACAAGTGAGAGCCTCTTATTATTCGTCGGTATTGTCTCAAAGTTTCATTTTCACGTGAACAGCAGTAACTAACAATGCATTTGACATATGCAAAAATACTAGGTATTGTTGTGCACGGAAATATGAAACTTGGAGACAATAACCCTGAATAATGACAGGCTCTCACTTGTAAACACAAAATTTGTGACAAAATATTAGCGAATTCAAGCCCTTATTTTACTACCTTACAATATATCAATAATCTTGAAACTAAGAGGTCATATAAAAGGACGGTTAATCTCAAGATTCTTAAATTTTCTAAAAAATTTATTGAGCGATTTAAAAATTATTCGCTAATTTGTTAAAGTAGACCGAAATGTCTACATAACCGCTAACAAGAGCGCCTTGATACATACTAATCAAATCCTTCTTTCTAGCAATCGGCTGGAGGTATCTCAATGATCTTTCACACACGTTTTTAAAAAGATTGAAACTACTATGAGGTGAAATTGCATGCCAAAAGCGCTTCGTTTAGTACAGATAACAGTCGAACATCAAGATTGTCCATTTTTTACCGTATTTCTAACCGTAAAAACTTGTTCCCAAAATATCTCGATAACGCTCTTACAGATTTCGCTTACACTTCACGAACATCGAGGCGGCTGTTGTAGGAAAAAGTTCCAGTAAACGATTTTGGAAGAACAGTTCCCAGTGCTGAGAAATCATGCTGCAAGTAAAATAGGTAATGGCGTCATTTCGTTGCTATGACAACTCCGATGTCATTGCAACCCTGATCATAACAAATTTTTATCTTTATCTAATACAACTGTGGTGTCAATTTTTCCAAATCTTTGTTTATGGCGACGTAGTTTACGCTCAAACTTGGGAGGTATTGACCTTGAAAAACTATATCGAGCCACCTTAATAAAACTTTCAAGAAGGATTAAGGAAGGTTTTCCGCGTCTCTAACGTTTGATTTTATTTGCAATGACTCAGAAATTGAACGCTAACAGCATCTGCCATATGTAGCGCATATAAAATTATGCCCGATGTTAATTGCCTTTAGCCTGCGTCGCAGACGTTCTAAACATTCTGTATAGGCAGACTATAAAAAAGGTTTAGACGATGTCTGGGCCGGCTGTAACACAGGCTAATTGCCCTCAACCGGCAGCAAATTCCTGACAGTGTCCTAGTTCTTAGGAGGTTTCTTTCTTCTTTTCTTTTTGCAGCTTGAACGATACCAGACAAACTTACTGGATTTTTAAAATCCTTGAATAGTTCGACAGGGCGGCAATTTAGGCCTAAAAAAACACTGACTACCCAAAATTTGAAAACGACGTTTATTTCACCCTCGAAATGAGATGACATATAATTTCTCCTCCTGAGCGGCTTCGAAGGAAGCAAGCGAGATTTCAGCTGGTCCGTTAAGTTGAAATAAGAAAATAAAACGGACAATGCCTCTCGGAAATAAACAAAGGGTCTTTAAAACTTACATATTTTTGTTCTACGCAGGGCACTAATGCGAGTGAGGAAGACAAGCGTGTAGGATACCTGGGACGAGCGAAGAAAGGGGTAGAAGTAAAGTCTGATGATGAAACTGAAACTGAAACTGAAGGTAATGCAGAAGGAGAGAAAGTTATTGAAGTAGGATCCGGAGCAAGTCTAACAAGTGATGGTACCAGCTGGACCTTCAATGAGTGGGCTGTTCACCTATTTTTTCCTCTTGATGCTGTATCTGAGCGTGTGTCAATAGTGGTCCACGGATGGAAATACAGTGACCGTTCACCCCCGCTGCAGGAGCATGAAGCCATCACTAGCAATGTTATTGAACTATCTTCCTTCAATGGCCAAAAACTAAAATTTAACAACGAGGTGAAGCTGTCATTATCTCACAGTGCAACAAACCTACAGGGCTATGAGATCGTGATAAAAAAGCTGATTGACAAGGAAACGAATACTTGGGAAGACGTGCATGAAACCAGAGACATACGTTTTGACTTCGCAGACGATCATCCTCCTCACATGAAAATACCGGACGTTTTCTTTCCAGTTGCTCAAGCTGATATAACCGAGTGCTCAACATATGCAGTAGTTTGCCGTCTCAAGGCTTCTTCAGCTTACACCATCACATCTGATGGTGGCTCATTCAGCCATCCTGAGTTTCCTGGCGTGACAGTTACAATCCCTGAGAATTCTGTTGCACTGGACGCAAAGTTTCCGTTTGAGTTGAAGGTGCAAGAAGTTCCAAATGAAGAATTTGAGGAGAACGGTGTATTTCTTGGACCTGTATTGCGAATCAAGTGCAATGAAGCTGTTCAGTTCTTGAAACCTGTCACCATTAAGCTTCCAATTTCTCTTCGAGAGGAAAAAGTCTTTAATCTAAATCCCACAACTTGTCGCGTCAGAGTGCTGTTTCTCAAATCCGATAATGACCAAAAAGAATGGATTGATATCACTGATGATCTTGTGAAACCGCCAAGACTTGATGGACAGTTTGTAAGGTTCTATGCGGAACGGTTCTCTGGATATTCGTGTTATGTTAAGAGAAGAAACAAAAACTCCAGATTTAATGAACAAAGAATTCGAAATCGCCTTAATGGCAGCATTTCTGATCAGCCCAGATTAGCAGTCTTTTTCGCTTACTTTCGTCCTGATCATGTAACAATTTTGTGTCTGATGAGTTGCCTTGCTCACCTTAAAGTAAAGGTGTTAAGGGAGCTTAAAAAACAAGATATAACGCCTGTTTGCAACAACTCGAAGAGAGATATGACACCTGGGCACGATGAGGCATTAGTGTCAGTATCTGGAGGAATATACCCATATATAAGGAGGGAAATGGAGAAAATTTATCTTAGAATTTTAGAGCACTATCCAGATGATGCAACGTTGGAGGTTCGTTTTCGTAATGACAAAGACTTAGTAATAGTGCAATTTCATAGCACCTCAAATGATAGAGCGCCTCCATTGTGCACATTGCTTTTAGGAATGCCCATTCAGGGTACGGATCGTTCCAACTTGAGGGAACTTACGCGAAATCCTATTGCAGTGAAGGAAGGCAGTCCAACGGACAATGACCTAGAACATCTGTCAACAAAAATATCTCACGTTTGGAGAACGCTTGGGCGACGACTAACCTTCAATGAACCACAGTTGAACGAATTTGGTAGCAGACATGAACAAATCTCCGAAAAAGCATACGCCATGTTGTTAGCCTGGAAACAAAGAGGTGGCTCAGGTGCTACCTACAGTGTTCTGAAGCAAGCGCTGTGTGACCACCGCGTGAACCGTAGAGATTTAGCACAAGAATTTTGTTGTTAATGAATTCGGTTTTTACTTTTTCCTTTCGACCTCAATTTAAAGCAATCTATTTCCTACTTATTATCGTTTAAATTTCTTTTGCTTTTTTGTTCGTGTACAAGCAAAATCAAAAGAGATAAAACAAAGTAATTGTGTTGTATAGTGTAAGTAATGTATGCAAATAGATCTTGGCTTCGACTTCTCAGAACGCGGGTAAATACGCCAGACTCATCTCTCTGAGTATTGTCCATTTACTAATTTCGTATACTGGGCGTCGTCTGTGATACAATTTGTCTATTAACTACAACAGGGGGATAAGCACTATAATAAACGCATAAAAAGGATTAGGTCGGGTAGGTTACGTTTGCAGCATACAAGCCAGGTGGCTATATAAGCCCAGAACTCATTCTCTGTTACGTTTCCGTAGCATGATCCCTTCTCACTAAACGCTTTATCTTCGGTTAGGCCAAAGAAAAAGGTCTTATGCAGTTTGTGAAATGCAACGTTTAATCTATACCGGTATCTGTATGTGTTGCAAACACTGTTGTGTGTTCCCAGTGTGGTCAGTGTGAGAGTACTGAGAGTATTCATGCAGTTATAGTATTATGGTAAGGACCGAATTGCCCTTTTTCTGCGGGGAAATCTCATTATCTTGCGGAGGTATTGATCAACGCTAATGACGTCATAGCCTTTTATCGTTATCTCACGAATAAAATAAGGAGGAATTTCATTAAGATAAAGGCGGGGGGCGGGGGGAGCGGGGGTGCGTCGATGTACAGTTAATGTAAGGTCGATGGCGGGTAGATGAGGGGTCGATGTGGGATCGATGAGAGGTCGATGGGGGGTTGATGTGGTGGAGGATCGAAAATAAAAATGACAAATAAAATTAGAAGAGATAAAATAATTTTGGGGGAGCGGGAGGGGGTGGATAAGTAAAAGTCTTTCGCTCTAAAAAGAGCCAGTTTCCTTTCACCTTCGTTAATAAACACGATTTGCGTGCAAGAATAATTGAACCGGAACTAAGGCAATGACAGCGGCAAAAAATAGACCTTGTATAATTACGTTACGACTCAGTGATTTTAAGTCAGAGGAAAGTTTGATCGAGTGTGTTAGACACAATGAATTGACGAATGAGACCGTTTCTTATTTTCTAATCAAACAATCGAAAACAATTATCGACCTAAAAGTAACTACAAAACCTGTCAGACTGGTTAAATCACTAAATAGAGCACATTTGACATTCCTTCTCATATTAATTAGATAAAGACGAAAGGCTATGAGGTCATTGGCGTGAATAGATAAAGATATTCCCCCGCAAAAAAAAGTTAATGCGGTCCCTCCCATACTATTAGTAATGCAGTTATAGGGGGTTACGGTTATTTTACTTACCAAAAAGGTTTATTAACAATAGACAGTTTTCTTTAAATGTGCAGAATTTAATGAAAATAAAATTCCATGTTCCTATTCTATCAGGAATGGTAAATAAAGAATCTCTAAAAACTTGAAAGTCCTACCTCTGGATCTTATCATTAGTATGTGTACATTTAATCAAATGATCATATGACGAGTGAAATTGGGGAATAATTTCATGCCCGTTATTTCCAAATTAAAATAATTTTCCGAGCCTTTAGTTGTGGGAAATTATAAAGGCTCGGGAAATTGTCAAATAGTTGGACAAAATGCAGGTGAAATCATTATCTAATTTGACGCGTTTACCATTTGACTATACCTATTAATATGAGGGACGTAAGAAATGCAAAAACAAAAACAATAAAGGAGCGAGATTGCATGCGAGGAAAAGAAGATCTGGTACAAATTTCCCTAAATTAAAATAGTCAAATATAAATCCCCTAGTCGTTCAAAGTTTAACAACTTGACAGGCTAACGGTTTTATTTAGTGGTGGTATAAACAGGTTACAACCCAACACTGTCAGGCTACTCAGTCACTTCACTCACTGTCCATCAAGGAATTGATAGCGTACAGCATTACCAGCATAGCACTAGCACTGTACTTAGACAATCAGATTTGTGATCGAAGGCCGGTAGATCTATACATCTAAAACTTTATACTAATATCAAATTCCTAAAGGTATCCGGACACTAACTTAATCCAATGTACATTTCACAGCTGATTTCATTTTTTTAAGGGCAAATAACAATTTACTTGATAAGAACTTATAAGTACGAGACTTATTGTGGCGTAGACGTGATTAGCGGGTTGTTGATTTTACTTCTTTTAACTCTAGCCCATATTTTCTTAATTTTTCTTCAAGGACTACCGTGTACCATCGTCCCATATATATAGTGTAAAGGTGAATGTGTGAAGGACCTTCTGGCTGCAAAATGTAAATACTTCCACCTGTCACTAGACAGGAGAAACATGGTTCTCGTTAATGTTATCTGTAAAACAAAAATGTTTGTTTAGAACGCGATTGAAGTATGTTGAATAGCCTCTTCCAGGCGTTCAGACTGTGGGGGCGACCCTCCGAGAGATGCGAGTAAGAAAAGGGGGAGGGGGTGGGGTAGGAAGTAATGCATATTTTTCCTGACCCACTCTTCTCCCAAGAGGGCCAACTACTGGGAGCCGAACAAAGGATGGCCGGCCGAGACTATTAATACAAAGGTGAGTGGAAAAGTAAACTTAATCTCCTATAAGCTTAACCTATTTCCGATTTTTCTTCTTGATAAAGTAAAAAAAAAAAAAAAAAAAAACAGAAAAAGAGAGAGACTTCTAGCCTAGGTGTCGTTCTAAAAGATAGTGGATCAACTCATAGACACCGCTTTTGTCAATTAAATATACAAAACAGAAGTCATGAAGTGCTGTCAGGCTTTTGAATACGCCTCAATGTGGCAGATACAAGCTATAGGGGCAGTTTACACCATACTGAGTAACATCAGGAGCGTTCAAATATCCTGAAACGGCATCAGATGTAAAACACTTTGTGTCCATGCTTTTATAGCATTTAGCATGAATAAAATTTAATTCCATATCCAAGTTATCAGGGGCACCCAACGACAATTTTCGGAAAAATATCTCTTCGGAAGGCGATTTGAGATCTAGAATTTTCGGAACATTTGTGGTAAAATTTCTTTCTTGCCTGCCTCTCCTAGGATTTTCGGACATCTAAAAAATGGTAAAATTACCCATTTTCAACGGATTTTTACCCTAAAAAGGTCTCCTAAAATTTTCGGGAGCCTTGCTGGCTGAAATTTTCGAACAGGTAAGTTTTGATCCCTATAATTTTCGGATCACTAGACTTTCAGCTAGGAAATCCGAACAGATGAAAAATTTATAGGGGATAAAAATATGCCCATATCCACCGTTTAAATACTAAAACACGTTTAACAATGCTATGTTTAAGCGGTTTTGAACTATATTCTCGTTGGGTGCCCCTGAGTTATCTTCAACCAGTGTATCTACCGACCATTTAAATGAGATGATCCTTTGGGGACTGTTGAAAACTTCTGATTCTATCAATGTCTGATTCTATTGTTGTTGTTTTTGCACGACCCCATATCTAGGCTCTATGTTCCACTGTACTACTATCTTATGTAAACTTCAAAAATCTCAACCGTGGTAGGATTAGCTCAGTTGGTAGAGTGCTTGACTGCAGAGTGGGAGGTCACAAGTTCAATTCCCGGGATCGGACCAATACTCAGGATCTTAAAATGACTGAGAAATGAAGGTATTACCTGTGCCCTGCAGCACAGACCTAGACCTTTCCGTGGCTTGGATGCATGACCACGTAAAATGGCGGTAGTAGACGTAAAAATAGTGTCCCCAATTATTACTTTCGTGCTGAATACATTAACACTCAAATTAAGTGCTTTCCTTTTTTTTTCTGTTTTCTTTTTTTATCTCGAAACACTTTCGCAGCAGTGGTCTTCCAGTGAGTCATAAGTTTAAAAAGAATGTTACATGAGTTTTTGGTGCTATTTTCAAAATAGACAATTAGAATGTTCTGCATGGACTGGGAGCTGCAAGATACAAGTTCAAGGCACTAGGTTATTATAAAGAGCAAAAAGCATATTCAAACAGCTGAAAATGGCATGTAGTGTTTTGTTTTTGCTTTTCGCGGGAAACCGTGTAAATGATTCTCGTGATTTTTTCCTACCAACAATTCGAACAACAAAGGCAAAATAAGCCCACTGTAGCGCAGTAACCAGGAAATCAACGCCCATTTTGTTCCATGAAAATGAAGCCTTTGATACTAGTGTACATACAGTGTACAGTGATCGTCCCATGCCCAACTACGAAGAAACTTTTTTCTACCTTCGTGTAGCAAACAAGACTGTAAACAATAATATGCTTAACTTACCAGTGTTTTTGGGGAAACATGCCCGCCATATTTCGTTGCTATCAGTTGAAACGGTCCAAAGATGCTCGGAAGAGATGTATTAATCTCATGAGTCCGAAATATTCCATGATAGTCGCAGAAAACAAAGGAATTTCGTCGAGAAATTATCTGGGACTTTTTCTCGTCGATCTGGGACTTTTTTGCCATTTTTCGCACTCGGTTCCAAGCCTCCTCTGGTAACTCGGATAGCGCGAACTGGCCTGGGTAGGAGGCTGCAGTTTTTGCTGATTACGGAAAGATAATGCCTAAATGGTATTGGAACAGTAAGAAGAAGTAATATGCTTCCAAATGAGTGCAAATAGTCTAGGATTTGATGACCCGAAGTACTTTTAAACGATCGTTAAAAAACCTGTAAAACAGCATCTAAAATTTGCATATTTTAGCCGCTAACGGTCGTCCAGCAATGAAATGCTGGGAATGGCAGTAAAATAAACAATTTCATCATTCTAACTGCAATTTCGTTATAAGGATGGATAGTAGCGTTGATGATAAAAATATAAGGCAAAAGTGTTTTCGAGTCCGAAATCGAGTGGAACACTTTTAGGGAGACTACCTCAAAAACGAGCCAAGAAAAACTCCAATCTAGAATTCCATATAGGTAAAGAAACCATTGATATTGTCCATGAATATACATATTTAGGAACCCGTATCTCCTCAACCGGTAATTTTAATATCTCACTCGAACAATTGAAAGAGAAGGCTCTTCATGCTCTTTTTAGTTTAAGAAAACACACAAACTTTAACAAATTAAAACCTTCTCTTGCTTGCAAAATATTTTAAACGATGATTTCCCCAATATTATCATATAATAGCGAAATTTGGGGTGTATATGTAAAACGTGATTTTAAAGCTTGGGACAATACCCCAATTGAAAAAACCCACTTGCAATTTTGCAAGCGTTACCTAGAAATAAGCAACAAAGCTTCAAATGTTGCAAGTAGAAGTGAATTAGGACGGTTGCCATTAATTATTAATATTTATAAAAACATCCTTTATTACATATTGTATCTTCTGCGTAAAAACGAGGATACTATTGTTAAACAAGCCTTTCGTACTTCGCTAGAACTTCACTGTAATGGTAAAAATAGCTTTTACCATAATCTTATGAAAATATCTGAATATTATGACCTCCGCCTGATTTTGATCCTAATAATTTAAGTGAAGCTAAGATCAAACACTATATAGATATAATAAAACAAAAATATATTGCATATTGGCAACATACAATCCATCATTCTAAGAAACTACAATTTTACGGCTTATTTAAACATGATTATAAAATTTCAAGTTATCTAGACTTAATTAGAAATTCTGCTAATAGGAAAGATTTAGTGAAAATTCGTATAAGTAACCACAAACTCATGATTGAAACTGGAAGATATAATCAAACTTCCCGCAACAATAGATTCTGCCCTATTTGTAACTCTGGTATAGTTGAAGACGAATTTCATTTTCTCTTCTATTGTCCAAAATACTCAATCCCAAGGGAGAAATTCTACAATCAAATCCAACAAAATTTTGTCGACTTTAATCAGCTATCTTACACAGAATTAATAATTAAATTGATGAATTCACAGACTTTTTCCGTAAATTCACATTTGTTGAAATTTGTCTCATTATGTAATGATTTACGTAATAATTTGTTATCAAATCATGCTGATGACACTTGATTGACTATAGTAATTATTGCATTGCATTATCATTATTATGATTTGTTTTTTTTATGTTAAAGCTTTCGCAATACTGTAACTACATAATTATAGTCATGCAAATAAAGCTTATGTTGTTGTTGTTGCCTCTTAAGTGGGCTTAGCACTCATAATACTATAAAATTTAGGCTTCACGTCGCTTCATAGGATGCTACGCGGCGGGGGCCTGGAAACTGCTACCAAACTGCAAAACAAACTTTCAAACAGTTAACCTCTAGCAAGGTCGAAATCTCATGACAAGAAAATAGGAGGTTGCCCTGTGCAGGCAGCAACTATAGCAGCGCTTGATCTAATCATTAAAATGAAAATTCAAATTAATAATTAGTTTGTTACAAAGTGGGTATTAGCAATTTTTTTTTTTTTTAAAAAAGGACAAATTATTTTAAATCAATAGCGTGCGTTCAGAAAAATTCAAGACCCTACCTTTTAAATTATTACAAAATTCCAACCGCTACTCGGGCTATAATCTTAACCAGACTTTCCGTTTTGTTTCGGAAATTTTTTTATGAAACAGAACGGAAACTTTTAATAAATGGTGACAAAGTCTTTGGTTATAAAAGCCGGCAAACATCAAAGAAGAAAACGCCTTTCTGAACTGTGCTGCATGGCGGGAGCTCGGGGGGTAGTCAACCAATTTTTCTATACTGAAAGGCTCCTCCCTAAAGTCCAACCCCTTACCATTTTATAAAACCATTCTTCCGAGAAAAGGTACCCTCTTTGTATACCTTCTACTGCCAAATGGTATCTCTTGCACATACCTCGTTTAGAACTTTGCATCCCCTTTAACTGCTGTAAATGCACTGTTTTTAAAACATTAATTACTCATAAAAATAGAACGTTTTCTCGTCTTTTTCGCAGTCATAAAATGCATCTGTCAGCTCTTTGGGATAATTTTACAGACCAAAATGATAAATTTTGCTACCCTTTCATATACTTCAACTAGTGAACCCCGAGAATAGATAAAATTTCAGCAAAAGTGCTTAGATTAGCCGCGCCAGTGATTTCCTTGCCTTTAATGGTAATGAAACAATTTGATTACCTCGCAAATTTTCCGTAGTGAATGGAAGATAGCTAGAGTTACGCCACTTCACAAGAAGGGTCCACGAAACATGTTTTGCAACTACAGACCAATTTCAATATTACCTGTGATCAGCAAAATTTATGAAAAGATTTCATGTGAACAACTAATTTTAACGGTCTTCATTCGCATTGCACTTATCAAAATTACCTACATTAGTAAAACAAACCCTTGCCTCGTGCAGTTTTGACCCCAGGGTCTTTATCTATCAGTTGTGTATGACCGAGAGAGTCTGAGATCGGAGGACAGGGGGTCGGGACGAGACTTCCTTCGCCTTTCACAGTCCCACCGTGCTTTGTGCTAAACATAGTAAATTGCTCCTTCGACAGCGCGAGTCCGGGTGGCTACTGCGCTTCATTTTCAGTAAACGTGAGTATGATTTCAGAATCCTTTTGCTTCGCTGATTACGACATTGCTAGTCAGAGGCCACATTTTTTAAAGGGGTGACGAATGGTGTTTGCGAGCATTCGCGAGCATACGAGCAATGCGATTTTTTGTGGGAGCACGAGCAGAGATAAAAAAATTGCTTTGCGAGCAGCGAGCAGTTTAGAGAGTACAACTGACCAGTAGCGAGCGCTTCTTATATTTTCCGCTTGCAGCAATCCATAGGGAAATCCTTTTCTTTAAAATAAAGGGGTGATGAATGGTCCATTAAACTTTTAAACTGCTCGCAAAATTTTACCCTTGCTCCATTTGCTAGTAAAATTTAAACGAGTGCTCGCTTGCTCGTGGTCCCAAAATTTTTGCAGTTGCTCGCATGCCCGCTTTCTTGTAAATCCTTCCTCGGGTTAAAGTGAATGTAATTCCGTATGCTGCTTAATTCCTATAAATATGGCTATCAAGTTCAGGGGAAATGCACGCAATACATGACAACGATAAAAAATTTTACCTTTGCTCCATTTGCTCGCAAAATTTAAACGAGTGCTCGCCTGCCCGTGGTACCACAATTTTTGCAGTTGCTCGCATGCTCGCTTTCTTGTAAATCCTTCTTTGGGTTAAAGTGAATGTAATTCTGTCTGGTGCTTATAATTCCTATAAATATGGCCATCAAGTTCAGCGGAAATGCACGCAATACATGACAACGATAAATAATAAATTAGCTAATCTAGCTATATGGTTAAAAAGAGAAGACATTGATACTTTTCTTTAAAATAAAACAGAAAATATTTTTAAACGGGACATGACTGAACATGAACTTGAAGAGGTGAAGAGGAACAAGATCCTCGTGTCAGAACAACCTCTTCTAGAAGAATCCTAAAGCTTCTAAACCGTTTTCTATTGAACGACACGGCCTAACTAAAGCCCAGTGAGTAGAGCGGTAGAGAAACTCAGAAGAACTCAAGGTAACAATATCTTCTCTTTTTAACCATCTAGATTAGTTAATTTATTATTTATCGTTGTCATTTATTGCGTGCATTTCCACTGAACTTGATAGCCATATTTATTGGAATTAAGCACCATACAGAATTACATTTACTTTAACCCAAAGAAGGATTTACAAGAAAGCGAGCATGCGAGCAACTGCAAAAATTTGGGGACCACGAGCAAGCGAGCACTCGTTTACATTTTGCGAGCAAATAGAGCAAAGCCCGGCAACAGTTTGACCATGGTATCATGGTTTTTTATTGCCGACCATGTTTGACCATGTTCGGCGATGGTGTGACCGTGGTGTGTGACCATGGTCTGTTCTGTTATCAGCTCTCCACCATGGCACATTGCCAACCATGGTTACAAAATAAATTATTGCCTTTTATTAAATCAGTAACAGCAAACAACAAACTAGTTATGTTTATGTGATTAACTTTAAGTTTACGATAAAATTTCTGCTTTGTTGTATTTTTCTCGAGGTCTGACTCAATAATGGAAATCAGTTTCTTGTTGAGTATTTCCTTAATTATTTCGCAGGCAGGCAAAAAAGGAATGCATTTGTATCACTTTAAAACATTTTTCTTTCTTTTTTCGAAGAATATATTGAAGTAAGTCAAGACCATGTTACACCACGTTCGACCATTTTTAATGCAGATCTGGTTCTTGTTGACGTTTTTAGACTGAATTTAATGTCTCTCAGCCGCACAGGCCAAAATCAATCAGTTTGTAAGTTTTTTATAGCATAAAAATTTTAAAGGACTGAGACACCGCTTCGAGTTCTTACATCCATACCGCAAAAATCTTGTCGAGACAATTAATACCCCTCTTTTTTGACCTCTAGTGGCTTAATCAATTACTGTAGTTGCAAACATAAACCATTCTCATTTAATAAATGATTGACCAAAAACAAATTTCACACAAGGCCACGTTTATAAATTTAATTTTTTATAAAGATTTGTTACCTGACATAAATAGCAAAAATGCTAATAAAAGATTTTTTGTCACTTGAATTAAAGTGCCAAAGGGAGACACATGTTTTACGTCCCAAGAGAGGTCAAAGAAAGCAGTTTGGTGCAACGTGCACGTGACTTAGCAAGGTTGAGTCATCTTCTCTAGCCTGCTCCAAGCGTTCAGATAGTGGAGAGCGGTGCGAAGCAAAGAAAGGACTGAAGCACTAGATAACATCGACCCAAACCAGATGAGTCATCGATATGTCAGCGGCGTCTAACAAAATGACTGAAATGATCCTGTCGACTTCCGCTCACTTAATCGATCGCAGCGAGGATGTTATATTTGAGTTAGTTTGAGTTATAAAACGGTCAATATTGTCGTTTCCAGTTTATGTCATTAAAAAAAAGGTTACATGTGTAATAGACTCAGCTGTATTGCATTGAACGATGTGGCTTATGGTCTTCCCAAGGTTTTTTCGTAGTCACAGCCGAGTTCCGGTTAGGTTTCGGTCGATGTTAGATAGGATTTCGTGACGTGTTGACCCTAAATAACATCGACCGAAACCGGCGTTCCTTGGGAAGACCATAAGCCACATCGTTCAATGCAATACAGCTGAGTCTATCACAGATGTAACCTTTTTTTTAGTGATATAAACTGGAAACGACAATATTGACCGTTTTATAACTCAAACTAACTCAAATATAACATCCTCGCTGCGATCGATCAAGTGAGCGGAAGTCGACGGGATCATTTCAGTCATTTTGTTAGACGCCGCTGACATATCGATGACTCATCTCGTTTAGGTCGATGTTATCTAATGCTTTCCGTAAAGAAAGCGGTGAAAAGTAGAGGGGGACTGGGGAAAGAGGTGCGGGAACGCTTGCAAGGATTTTTAACAAAAGTGCGTTCCGGTATACCAGATCCAGGTATACCCTCTGATTGGTTGATTTTGACAGTTTTTGTCAACAGTGGAGCGTCTTCGATCACAGAGAGAAATGCGATATGGCGGTGATGACGGACTCAAACGTCTCGTCACGCAGAATTCGAACTCGCGACAAACACAGCGCTGAGTGACTTTCCAAACGTGAAGGCTAAACGCGAAGAGCAAACAAACTTTTTAAAACACCTAGTCGGCAGGATGGATGTCTTTGCAATTTTACCGTGTGGCTTTGGAAAAAGTCTTATTTTCCAGCTTTTTCCTCGAATAAAGCGTGCGTTGGAATGAAGGCAGGATAGAATGCCATTTACGATTGTTGTGGTAACTCCGTTGATTGCCATCATGAAAGACCAAGTGGAACATTAGAGCAAGACCGGAGTAGCGGCGGCAATGATGGGAGAAGATGTGAATGAAGCCGTTAAAAGTGGAAGCTGTGAAATTGTATACTGGAGTCCCAAATCGTGGTTGTCTAAGGAATGGACAAAGGACTTCAAGAAGGAAAACTTGGAAAGCAGGTAGCAGCAATCGCTATTGACGAGGTCCACTCAATCACCGAATAGTAAATTTTCCCTTCAATTGTTGTGCATTTAAGTTAACGATCTGTATTGAAACGGGTTTCTTTCGAAATGAGCGATATTTGTTTGTCACTTGATTCATATTTTTTTTGTCACGTACACGCTGAAATCATGTTTTAAAGCCATAAATAAATTCATTGTACATGAATACTTCTCTCCCTCTCAATTGTCTGAAAGTCTTACATTAGGTTTTTAGTAAGATTATGTATACATTAAACAAATTTTTGATCTGAGAAATTTTGATTTATTCGCAAGAAACATAATAAATATATGGGGCTGTAACACCAGTCTTGATTGACAAGTGAAGACCACCTACAGCTGATGCGGTCTGAGTGGGCGGATGAGTCTATTTAAAACAAATCTTACAGGCGTTCCCTCTCTCACCCCTCCTCCTCCCTCGTTTTTATTTTTTCGCGCTCCTTTTTACTTCGCACCGCTCCCCACTACCTGAACGCCTGGAAAAGGCTACATCTTCTCAGTCTTCTAAACATTTTGCTAGGTGGCCGAAAGTAACAATACCTTAACATAATAAAGAGCGATAAAGATCACCTGTTTGATTTTTGAGATCGTGATTATTCTTCTTGCTCTTGTATCAGCCACAATATGCTTGAAATTTAGCATTTTTCCACAACTGAAGAGCATCTCGACCCGGGATTGATCAGTGAAGGCCGTTTGACATGTTCGCAAAGCTTGCGCTCAACTACAAGATAGTTAGTACTAAAAATAAAGCAACTCTATCCTATTAAAAAAGAAAATGAAATCATACGAAAACCAGAAAAACGAATAAGGAAACTAGGAAGAAAAAAAGACATTCCTTGATTCCAAAGAACGCTCGACTGTGAAATGTGACCTTGTTTAACCTTTTGTTGAATCATGATTGGTTTAGCTGTCAAGCGGTGACTCATTACGTTTTATCAGTTTTTTCGTGGTCATGTTACAAGAACCGTTTTATGTGCTATTCAAACCACACCGCCAACTGCATGTCAGGGAAAAGGCCGTACCGGCAGCACTTGAAACATTGATTGCTTCGATTTTAAAGGAAAACGGACGCTTCTAAACTGTTGTTGATTCAAACTGATACATGTATGCGATGCGGTAAAAGCGCGTTCAGGATAGACCTACTGTGTTGCTGTGTTGTACCTCAACCCTCCCCCCTCCCGGCCTCAATCGCCTCGACTATTTACAACGACGACCGTTGTAATTTATGAAAATGGGGTAAAAGTGCAAGTGTTTAACGAAGAAATAGAATTAAATCTGCTGAAGAAACGGACGTTTAAGACGACTAGAGAGGTGAGGAATAATTGCATTTCATGAGTCTTTAAATAAGCTGGCTAGAAAAAAATATTTATTGTTACATAACAAAGTAAACTGTTGCACAATGGTTTTGAATCTGTCTTCACCTTTTTTTAACTTTCTGAGCGGTATTCTGATGTCGACTATACAAATAGTTACTTCGGAAAAAAAATTGCTGGTAAATTTAGAAGTTATTCATCTGCAGTCCTGTCAGATGTTCTTTAAGAATTTTCAGTGAGATTTGGCTCGTCTTACCTGTAGATATAAAAAATTTAAATTTTTCACTTTCACTGTAGTAACATGTAGGTTTCTAGAAAAGTCCGGTCTGATTATGCTACTTTAATTAAGCCTGACGATCCTTGATTGCTAAAGCCATAATATGGCCATACTTAGCTAATCTTGATATAAAAACATCAGACCAGTGAGTTCCATTTCAATTTAATTGCAACAAATGCTTTATCTTTCAAAATGTCACGCTGGTTTAGGGGTGATTATTGTCACGCATAAGTTAGGTTGATATCTTACGTGCCTCGATAAACAAAGTTGTTGTGCAGGTTTTATAATGCATCTAGAAACCGGTGGTCGTTAAATCAGTACAAATATATCAGAAATAAACATGCGAGAGACATAACTCTGATTCTCCGCCCGATCTCCAATAATGAAAGAGTGTTCTCTAGCATACACTATCTGCAACTCTTTGTAACAAAATTCTTGTCAATAGCAGAGAGGTAACTATGGGTAATGTCTAAGATACAATAGTTTATTTGCAATTATTGTATCATAGTGACTTGGATGACATCCCTAGAGTAGCATGAACTAAAATTTTATTTAGCGAAGTTTAAAGTAATGGGTTACAACTTCCTAAAAATTTTACTGGACCAATATTATTTACCTTCCTAAAATAAGGGGTTGGTTTCTCAAGAAACCGTGTTGTTGCGATTCGTTGGACAAACCAGATCTCTTTATTATATAGACACGAGTGTTTTACTGGAAAATATACCACTCATAAAATTCATAAAAACTACATCCGGGACCGGAGTGGTTTATTTTCCATAATCTCACTCGTGAGTTTATCGATGACGTAATTTTGGTAATTTTCCTCTATTATTTTATCGATGTCATTTTGTCTATGTAATAAAAAGAACATTTCACGGCGGCTTGAAGATATGAATTTTATTTTCTCGAGGCAAAAACTCGAAAATAAAAATGCCACTCGAAAATAAAATTCATATCTTCGCGCCATCGTGTAATATCCTCTATGTATTTTACACCCCCAACGATGCAACACTACAGTTTCTCTATCAGCTTACCAGTGTAATGGTCAGAGTCAGTCGTTTGACTGGTACATTAATCTTTTTGGGGAATGAGTGAAAACTATTCTGCAACCAACCTTATTAGAAACAGAAAGAAATTCATTTTTTTCTTTTCTTTTTTTTTAAATAAATAATGTCCCTGAATAATTCTGAATGCCGAGGCCAGTGATGTGATAGAATAACTTGAAGTAACAGTCATCACATACTTTAACTTTCAAAATTCAACACACTAAAAACCTAGAAACTTTAAAAGTAAGCCAACATGAGAGAACGTATCTCAAAGAGATTGCGCTGTCATGTGCGACGATCGCGCGTGGAACGCCTAAGTAATTCCATTCATTCTTAGACTGAATCAGTGAGCATTTTGGTACTTTGTCTATCCGAGCACTCTCAAATATTTGTCTTAGCATGGCATCATTGGAGTAAGATCCACTAACACTCATTTTAAATTCTGCATTTCATTGTTGACTGTTTCTCTTTGCAATGTTTCCACAAAGCCAACCGCTCCTCCTTTTTGCTGAGTGACTTCATGACTGTCCTTTCCCTCTTAAGTAACCTCTTAACCGCAACACCAGCTCTTTTGACCACCTAGATCTTGAAACCCAAATCCAAGGGTGTCGGGATAGACAAAGTACCAGAAGGCTCACTGATTAACTCTAAGAATGAATTGAATGATTTTTGCGTTCCGAGCGTGATTGTCACACGTGACAGCGCAATCTCTACGAGGTATATTTTCTCATGTTGGCTTACATGACTCCTTAATGTACCTTACATGAACTATTAAGCTTATTGACTGAAGGGGCTCGGTTTTTATTTTTACAGTTTCTATATTTTTGGTGCGTTAAATTTGTAAAACACTTTTAAAATGTCTTCTTCTAGTTCGAAATAAATAATGCAAATTCTACTCTTTATCTGATGTGTCTGAGAGTCTAAAATATTTAAGGTGTTCTCCTTAAAAGTGATTTCTGTCCGTGTAGTTTATGGTAACCAGTCGGATGCCTCTTAAAGTAATATAGGTAATGTGATTATTATTTTACATTGACCATGTTCATACCATGATTATCAAATTCATTTAATTAAATAGTATGGTTTGACCATGCGCAGTCTTATTATTATTTAACGATCATGTTCAAACCTGCATGCTGGAACATGTTTTTGGTTTTTAAATTCACCTTAAGCGTACAGAGCTTTTCACCCAGTGCTGCCATGCCAGTCCATGGTTAAACGTGTTACTTTGACCATGGTCATACATGGTGGTCTGTGTTATTCCATGTTCAGCTTTTGCCTTGAACATGCTTGATCATGTTATATCATGGTACATGACTATGGTCTTACATGGTTGTCTATGCTGTTCCATGTTTTGCCCCGCCTTTTGCCTTGAACATGGTTGATCATTTTATATCATGGTATCTTTTTCACCTGATCAACCATGGAAAATTGTTTGCTGCTCCCTGACCATTTCAATATTAGACCACAACTGACCATGATTAAAAGCGGTCATTGTGTCCATTGTTTTTACATGGTTGACCATGTCGCAACATTGGTAATTTGGACCATGGTGAACAGACGGATCAAGGTTGTATATAAGAGCCGGCAGCCGGCGAAGTTCACCGGCTTCTCTAAAAGGTTCTGCCGGCTACTTTCATTGCTTCAAGAGTCAAGATATGGCAAGGAGATGATAGGGTCCTTAATTTCGCGTTCTTCGCGATTGCCAAAAAAATCGCAAAAATAAAGACCCGTTAAAATAAATCCTCGAGAAAATTAAGCACGCGAAATTAAATATCGACAATATAACTTGTTAACTGGTTACAGTGCTACACTGTTGGTAAGGTCCGTTTTGTATCTTGCGCACACTGTTTTGGGTCATTCCAGGGTAATCTGTCGTTGCGGAGAAGACACTTCGGAGACACAAAATCGCTCCTCTGTAAACTACTGAAAGAAGAATTCCAACTTTTATATGTTTTATGTAGATGTAATCTAAGTTTATCTAAAACACAAAACAAATCTACTCCTGCTCTTTACGTAGAGATACGGTCAAGGAATAATTGCCCGTTGCGGAGAAGACTCGCTAGAAACTCGAATTTTTATTCTCTCAATTCAAGGCTAGATTCTTTCTAATTCGGGCATCTTTTAAAATGACTTTTTCCTTACAAAGAAACAGCTCTCTGTAATTAATCGTCAAATGAAGAAATTATTTAGTTATTCCTTCTGAATCTACCAGAAATCTCGCAATGATTTGATGTGGACCTGCTGCGGGGAAGACGTTGAGGAGAAGACAAAAGGGCTCGCTGTAAAAAAAACCCTGTTTTGTTAAGGGTAAACCGTGGATCAGAAAGTACTGAACGACAGGAGATGGCTGCCGATATAAGACAGGCTTTAATAAGGGTTTATTGATAACCTGCTGTTATACATATATAAGTATTAATAAATAACTTAATCTAGATTGATTGATACATTTTATATGTAAATGGAAGAATAGACAACATCGTCTAAAGTGCCTGGTGACTTGAATCTTTCCTTGCACCGACTGGATATAGTGTACCCATGAACAGTTTACTGCTAATGCCCAATGCTTTCTACTAGTCTCGGGGGCAATCTGGCCCCCCAAAACAAGTCTTGCTTTCGTAGCCGTCTTCTCCGCAACGAAAGTGTTTCCTCCGCAACAAAAATAAAACATTAAATTTTCGTTGAAATTTTATGTATTTTGATGAATGTTCAATATAGAAAGGTTGCACTGACTATTAATTAGAACATTTGGAAAATTTAAAAATTTTGGCCCGTTTTCGTTACTGCAATCACAACTCTTAGTAGTCAAATACGGTTAATGTCTAAAGCTTTCACATATTGCTCTCCAGTTCAACTTATAGAAATTTGAAAACTTTCAGACCCTTTTTCGAAAATGAAACGAGGCTGATTACGCTTAAAACGCGAAATTTAATGCCTTTTTTCATATTTGCGTGTTATCTTAGTTAAAGTTTTTAAAGGTGTTTCAATACAGTTTTTCGGAGCTGACCATACCGATATTGTTAAATGTGAATTTATTATTGTCCGATCGCCATAAAATTTTCACCACCAGCTGACCTTGAATTGAAGTTTGTCAAAATATAGCTTAAAGTAAAATCAACATCACCATGACAACGACAAACACAACTCTTTGTCAGGACGAGTTTTGCGACATCTAGACCTTCCATTGAAAATCCAACATTAAGAACTTGAGTGTTACGTGTTTAGCAAATAATCTCTGTGAGAATAAAAAAGCTGTATGTTTGAATTGTAATAAATCGCAAATGAATTTCAAACCTTGTATCATCAATAGTCGTGATAAATGAACAAATAAACAAATTCCAAATGACTCAAATTACTCTATAAAGTTTCATGACAATGCTTCATTTATCGCTCAAATTTCGTCTTTCGAAAATGTCCCGAAACGAGACGCTATCTTGGGTCCGGTCGCAAAACAGTGAATAGTATACAACTATCCCCCGAAGGGGAGATTAATAGTGGTGGGTGTATATACCTCGACGCGAAGCGTCGAGGTATATATCAAGCGCTATGAACCGATCGTGAGGGGCATAGTTGTTTTAGTATTTACCAAATCAGTTGGATAAAAATAAAAAAGAAACTTTTTGTAAATAAAAGACATCACTTAGTTAGCAGTGGCGGATCCAGGGGAGGGGCGCGGGGAGCCCGCCGCCCCCTCTTATTTTTAGACCAAGCCGAAGCACGAAGGGCCAAAAAATTTTTGGGAGACCGCCTTCCCCCTTATCTCGGGGTCTGGATGACCACCCCCCTGTTATCTCAAGATCTGGAACCAGCACTGGTTAGAGTTTGTTTACGTTGCAATTGACAGTGTTTCGAGAATCATTTTATATGATTCTGTTGCAAATTCAGTGAGAATTAAATTTTTTTCTACAGACCAGTAAACGGCGACAAGCCAAATTTTGTCTCTTTCTTGGTATTTGTTGGAGCAGCTGCTTCATTTACCGCTAAAATTTCATCTTTCGAAACCGTCGCGAAACGAGAAGCCATTTTGAATCCCGTCCCAAAACAGTGAATATCCAAGGATATTCTGAGTTATGGGAGCCAATCAGAACGCACGAAAATCGCCATCCACTGATTTGGTGGATACTAATCAACGATATTCCGAGGTACGGGAGCCAATCAAAACACGCGAAAATTGTTATTAGTAAATACTATTACATGATAGTCTTTACAATAGGCCGTTAAGTAAGACTCAGAACTCCTAAGTTTTACTTAACCAAAGATACGTTTGTGAGGGCCTATAGTGAGTAAAATCTCAAGTTATGTTACTTTGCATCTCATTAAAGTCGAAAATTGGAAACGATTTTCTAGAAAAGTTTTAAGTGACTTGAAAACCACCCTTAAAACCGACTTAGCCAACATGCGGTTTATTGAGCTTTGAGATTAGCGACACATGTCAATCAATCTTAATTAGGAAAATATCCTTAAGTTAACCTCACGTAAACAAGAAACGGTTCTGTGTGAAGCTTTATTATACTTTAAGTATTTTATATTTACTTGTCTTGAAATATTTCTTAGTTTATTTAGGCTCCAGTGTAAAGACTACCATTGTTTCACTGCGAGACCCTCAAATGCTAAGCAAAACCTAGCCAGCGAACATCCAAACACTATCCTGGGCTGAAAAAAAAAACAGCATTGTAGTGAAACGTATTTTCAGTTGGCATTTTCTTATTCGTTCATTAATGTATTTAACAAAAAAAAATTGAACTTAAAAACGTTACTCGACGTTTCGATATACTCAAACATCATTATCAAGAGTGCCGAGAAATGATCAGTTTCAGAGATGTTGAAAGAAAACAACTTCGGAGTCTTGGCTCAAAAATAGCTATTCCTCTGCACCCTGTTTTCACCAGTATGAAGTTAGGAAACATCCTCAAAGACAAAGGAGCGGAAACAGAAGATCGAATATGGTGTAAATGAGCAATACGTTGTATATAATTTCAAATGTGGACTATATGATATGGACAATGTTGGTTTAACCACCTACATCAGCGCATCCGCGAACACTCAAGATCATATTCGTTGATCGGGGGGCACATTGAGGAATATGGGGTCGATAAGCCAACCCTCACGGACAATTTCTTAAAAAACGCAGAAATAAATTGGAATGCCCTGTCTACGAGATGCTATTTGTCTCGAATTCTCCCAAACAAGAAGCCTAAATATGCAGCTATCGCAAACAGGCGCTATAGGGTCATCTTTGATGTGGCGTTAACACGCAGTATTCTAAAGTCAAAAGTTTGATCCTAAGATCTAAGATTCTAGTTTATTGTCCATGATTAAACGGTACAGGATGTCGAGTATGCTAACGAAAGCGGATACTTCCATTTAGATGGATCCCAATGATGTGGCACTGTTGTTGATCGCGGTGATAGTGGATTATATGGCAATATTGATAGTGATGAAGATGACGACGATTCTGCCGGAGGAGATGATGTTGGTGATGGCAATAATGATATTTCAAATGATATTGTTTTTGGTACTTGAACGTGAGGGCGAAATACAACAGGTATGTGTCTTTCAATTCAATTTACAGCCTGTTACTTGGTTAGTTAACATGCTTTTTCTCATAACGGAGCACTGCAAATATAATAGCACTCCAATTTGTTCTCGCTCAGTTCGTTTGGCCAACATCTTAACCGCTAGTCACGTTTTACCTCGGTTACTCATGTTTACCCCTACGTATCCACCTTGTTACCCCATTTAGCCATATTCAACCTAATTTATGCAAACAGGCGCAATGTGGTCATCTTTGTTTTGGTGCATCGCCAGAAATTTCGAATCGGCATGCGCAGTGAGAGGCGACACTTAAAAAAATATCAATGCAATTTTCATTACATAGAAATGACTGAGAAAAGATCGGAAATCGAAAAGAGCTGTCCTAGAGACATTAGAGGTTACTGACTTTGCATCAATTTCATTAGTATTTTTGTTAAACTAAATAAATCTGCATTTATACGTATCTTGCAAGTTTTATCCGTTTCGGTTTTGAGGTAAAGAGATTTGCAAATTGACTGTAAAGGATTTGTATGGCTGTCGGCGATAAAACGCCGAAACAGAGCCCAGTTAAAGTGTTCCAGTTGGCGTCCAAGTTCGTTGGATACAACCACTTTGCATCGGTTCTGCGAGTTAAAGATGCCCACTTTCAGGTCCAGTGGCACTTTGCACTTCCCGATTGAAATTTCTTTCTGTTTTTAACTTTGAAGACACCCTAAATTTCAGTATGGACTCCACAGCGAAATTTCCTGATATTCGCTCTTCAATATCTCCGCGAAAAATCTTCCAAATTTCATGGGAACCCTCTCATTCGAGAGAGAATTTCTTGCATTTTGAACACGTTTCAGAATAATTGACGGTATTTGTTCAGCGGTTCCTTTTTGACTGTAAATACAGTCACGTTTGTGTATCGTGACATTGAGCCCGTACTCGGCCAGATCTGACAGCGGCTTAGCCCATAAAACAAACATATTCATATAATTAGCACGAAAATTTTGGTTCAAAATTTCTGGCTGTGGTTTAACAGTATTCTACAGGCAAAAGTTTGAGCCTCAGTAGATTACTTATGATTAGAAGATACAGGATGCCGAGTAGTGCTAACGAAAGGAAACTTCCATTTAGATGGGTGTCTTTGATGCGACATTGAAGTTAGTGATGGTGATGGTAGTGGTGGTGGTGATGATGATGATGACGACGATGATGACGATGACGACCATGACGATGATAGGGATAATAATGATGATGATGATGATGATGATGATGATGTTGTTAATAAAGAAGGAGGTATGTGTTTTACAATTCAATAGACCAATGTCGATATATTTAAATTTATACTTGGCACTTGAAGGCTTAGGGAATGAAACAAAAGAGATCGTCTTGAGACTCAGCAATGATAATGCATTTCTTTTGGTTTATTTCCCTGAGCCTCAGTGCCAAGTATGAATTTTAAAATTATACCAATTTGGTCGATTCAATGTAAGTCTGTGACGTTTAGATTAATTGTCCATGATTAGGGGGGACAGGGTGCCGAGTAGTGCTAACAAAAGGATACTTACATTTAGATGCGTCTCCATGGTAAAGCAATTATGGTGGCAATGGCGATTTTGATGATGAAGATGATAACAAGGATGGCGATGAAGGAGATAATGATGGTGATGACGATGATGGTAGTGATGTTCCATATAACAGATTATTTTTTGAAGGAGGGGAAAAAGCTACAGGTTTGTGTTTTAACAATATTCAAATTTACAGCTTTTCCAAGGAAAAATAGTAATGGAATTGATAGTTAATCCATTATGAAAATTTAGGAAGGGGGTGAATACATACATACCCATTTACCCACGTTTACTCCAAGTTGTCCACATTTCAACCAGTTAACCTAACTTCAAGTTATCCACGTTTCACTCCTTTTACCCATGATTACCCCTAGTTAATGTTATTACACAGTAAACCATGTCTCATCTCGTTTCCCAACACTTACCCCAAGTTACTCTAGTGTCTTCCCATATCCCGTTTTTTTTTCAATGGTTTCTCCAATTTTCCCATACGTGTGATCCCTTTTACTTGTATTAATCAACGTTGTCCACCCCATCGTCTCACCCCATCTACCCATGTTTATCCTACAGTGTACGTTACCCACAACACTCAGTTATCCATGTTTCAACCGATTTAGCCATATTTGCCTTAATTTACCCGCATTCCAACCCACGTTTACATTACGTTTAACTCACGTTTCACCTCATTGACTCGTTTCATCTAATTATGGTTTCCGTTCAGTTACTCCGTCATCATGGAACACGCGTACTACCAGTACGGGCATCATGGACCAGATAAAGGAGATATAAAATCTTTTTTCCCTTTTTCCCTTCCTTGTTCGTATCATTTACATAGCATCGACTGAACTGATGATTGTATAACGGGTAACGGAGGTAAAAGTACTGCTCATGTGGTACCAGCGTTGATCAGAGTATGCTGATTTTCTGTTTCCCTCAGTGTTTGATTTCATGTTCAGTTATTTCCGTTTTGTCCACCAGGAAAGATTTCTACAACAAGTACCAGTGATGATCAACGAAGTAAGCGGATTCGGTTTATCCAAGTGATGGTTCATTTCTACCTGTGTGTGTGTGTTTAAATCCTTAATTTCATTGCATAATTTAACAAATGCCCATTTCCGGTTAAAGTCATTGTGAGTTGGCGCTGAGCGTTGCGTCCGGTCATCGCAAAGGTTAGGGTTCCGATTCTCCGATGTAGTATGTCCACTGAGGAGATTGCACAACTACGAGTCACACGACTGTACCATTGTAAACCGCTTTTGGATATGTGGAGTGACATCATTCATGTTGTAGACTGTTTTCTGACTGCTTTTAAAATTTTAACAGGAACTAAATAGGCTGCTCTTTAACAGAAAGCCTCAATACAAACAGGCGCAATGTGGTCATCTTTGTTCTGGCATTTAACAGTATTTTAGAGGCCTAGGAGCTAACAAGAAAATTATACTTCCATTTAGATCAAGGGTTACATTGGTGCGGAAATGATGTTGTTGATATTTGCGATGGTAGTGATGGTGATGATAATGATGAAGACTGTGATGATGATGGAGATAGTAATCGTGATGATGATGATGATGCTGATGATAACTTTGGTGGTAAAGAAGGAGGTATGCGTTTTACAATTCACTACACCAATGTCGATATATTTAAATTCATACTTGGCTCCAAGGCTTAGGAGAATGAAACAAAAGAAATCATCTTGGGGCTCAGCAATGAATAATACATTTCTTTTGTTTTATTCCCCTAAGTTTCGGAGCCAAGTATGAATTTGGATATTATCCAAATTGTTCAATTCAATTTAAGTCTGGGACTATTAGATTAATTGTCCATGATAAGACGGTACAGGATACCGAGTAGTGCTAACAAAAGGATACTTACTTTTAGATGAATCTCAGCGGTAAGGCAGTTATGATGGTAATATTGACGATGTTGATGATGAAGAGGATTACAAGCATGACGATGACGGAGATAATGATGGTGATGACGATGATGGTAGTGATGCTCCATATAACAGATTTTTTGTTAAAAAGGAGGAAAAGAAACAGGTTTGTTTGTCTGTTTTTTTTTTGTTCTTTTTTTTAGAATATCCAAATAATTCGCATGTTCGATTCACAGCTTTTCAAAAGAAAAATGCTAATGGAGTTGATGATTAATCCTCTGGGATTCCACTGCTTTTTAAGGGACAAGACGTATAAAGAGACAACGTGACAGGTTGGAACAAGTCTCGATTCCACGGTTTCGACTGGAGTGCCGAATACGTAATCGCGAGGTCATCGAGACGGTTTTTATCGAGTACTTTACGATACGTTGCCCAGAAACGATAATGCAATGCAACAAATGCAAATGCCGGATGCCAGTACATTGGAAAGACCAAATGCCAACTTAATGAACGATTTGGAGAACATCGCCAATCCATCTTGAATCACCGTCAACTCAGCGATCCCACTCTTGTCTCCTTACATTTTAATCATGCTGGAAATTCAATCAACGACATCATTTTAATCCCTCTTGAAATTATACGTAGCAACCGTGACCCGGTGAGAAAGCCTAGAGAAGATCATCATTTAATACACAAAGGGAACACATTATCTCCTCTAGGAATAAGTAGACGTAATAAAGCTCGCTGATATAAGATACTCCATAGTGTCCTACACCAATAACAATCCATTGTTTTTATTGTCATGTTTTCAAACTCTATTTTTAACTAACTTTTAGTTTTATCTTCATTTTTCCTTTAGCTCCTAAAGAAGGTTTCTTTTCAAACCGAAATATTGGGCAAATTTGTTTAAATAATATTTTTTGTTTCATTCTTTTTTTTACTTCTTCATCGCCTTGCCGTAATGATTAGTTTAACGTTTCATATTTTTGTATTCCTGATATGTCTGCCTGTGACGACCTTGAAGGCAACCCCCCAAACTGTTTACACCAGAGTGGCGTGCAGCCCGGCTCCGGGCGAAAAACCTAGTGGTCACGTGTAAATGAATTCAGACAAATACAGCATTTCTTCGAATAAGCGCCCAACCTCGAATTAGCGCCCACCTCGAATAAGCACCCATCCTAAAGGCAGAATAACTTAATAAGCGCCCACCGCCAACCCACCCCCTCCACTCCTACTCAAACTCAAATAAATACGGTATATTTGTTCAAAAGAAGGATAGCCAAAATGGAGGCGATTTCAGTGAGGAAATTAAGAAGGTTAGGTGTAGATATGTGATATGGTTTCTGCAACATCTTAAACAACATGGTATACTTACATGTTTTTGTATCTACTCAGGGCACTCGAGTAGTATTACAAGGAGTGCTTACAGAAGGGTGAGAAGAAAAAGATGCTGAAGTACATGAGCAAGTTTATATTTTATATTTTATATTTTAAAAACTGTGTTTATTGTATTTGAGAACTACATTCAAAATAGGTACCAATTTATATTTTTATAGGGTTTTTTTGCTGATTTTATTGGTGTTTTAATCTGCTTTTAATGGAGTTTTAACCTGCTTCAGGGTCACCCAACGACGTTTTCCTCCAAAATACAATGAAAACGCTCTTGAGGCTATCCAGGGTACTTTTGGATCTCTAGAAATGCTTCTAAGCGGCGCTACAAAATTTTTCTGTTCGGTCATCCTAGGGGAACTTAAGACTTTTCGAAATTACAGGGGCTGCAGGTATTATTTTTCCAAAACGTTTAGGGCTGATTCCTCTCTCCATCACATTTTAGAATCCGAAAATTTTCGGTTTGCTTTTTCTAAGACAATTAGTGTAACCTGGGTAGTAAAATATGAAAAATTAAACTTCAGAAAATCATTCGTAGGGAATTTATTAGTAAGATAAGCTTCGAAAATTGCACGTTTATCTGGAAATTTTTAGCCGTCCTCAAGCCGAAAAAAAATTCTAGGCAATACACCGTATTCACAAATGGCGGACACGCGGGAAAAAACTGGTGACTAGTCATGAAAGCGAGGCGTCGGAGGATAAACAAAAATTGCAAATGAAGACTTTCAGTGAACTTGCAGAGTGTTTTAGCACGAATTCCACCTAAAATAACTTTGTACTGACTTCTTTTTAAATACAATTATGTGGGATGTCTTCTGCTTTTAATGTTTAGTATTGATTGCTGTTTGCAATCAAAAGGGACGCGTATATCTTCAAGGAAACAGGATTTCTGGTTTCCGGAGCATCAGAAGCTCGATGGCTGGAGAAAAGCGGCAAACATGTTAGCCCAAACTTCACAATGAAACCGAGTACGAAAGGCAGCTCACGGCAATTCGGTAAAACAGAAATATAAACAAATCTTGGTGGAAAGAAAAAATTAATTAGCGACGGATATATGGCCTAATTGTTAACGCAAGAGACGTCTGCCATTGAACAAAACAGTTCAAGTCGAGATGGAAAAAAGGAAGACAGGAGAGAAGCGGTGACTGAGGTTTCGATGAAGTTATGTTTGGTTTTTGTTTGCCAGGACGTTATTCTCTGGTCTTTATCGATAGAGGACATCAATTAGAACTATTTTTTTAAAGTATAAATGCAGGAGCGATCGAGTGGAGTACGCTCAAAATTTCAACTTGTTACTCGGCAGACTCGTATTTCTTATCTTTGGCTGTTAAGAGTTTTAACTTTATGTACCATAATATTTTAAAAGTGAGGAATACATAAATAAATAAAATGATGGTCTTCTTAAACGGATCCAGACTCGAATTTAATGATTCGAAACAGAAGCTCTTGCTGTGTTCGGTCCTGACACAAACATTGGTTTAAAAGTTTACCCTAGAAAAAGGTGAGCTTTATACCACTTTCTCACCAACAGCTCTCCGAGATAATGCCCTAAAGGAGACCAGGCAAATAGCAAGCCATAAGATTCACACACTACAGCTTCTAATTTTGATAAAATTATTTTATTTCGCAATGACAAAGAAATCCAAAGATTTTTACTAAGCTCTGCCAACGTACCTCTAACAATTCACTCCAAAGCAACGGAATTAATGTCATCCAAAGGAAGTTGTAAGTACAGACATACATAGATATGTATAAAATGACACTGACATGAATGAATAAGCCTCGTGAATGAATCTTTCACCCGCTCTCGACTTGTATTGACCTGTTTTGTGTAATGGCGGAGGTCTCTTCCGTTGACAAATAGGCCATATATCCGTTGCGTATTTCTTTTTTTCTTGCCACCAATATCTGCTTTTACTTCTGTTTTACAGAATTTCAGTGAGCTGGCTTTTGTTTTTGGTTTCAGTATGAAGTTTGAGGCAACATGTTTGCCGCTTTTCTCCAGCCATCACCCACTTGTCGAGCTTCTGAGGCTTCGGAAACCTACAAAATCATCCTGTTTCCTTGAAGATATACGCGTCCCACGTTATTATTTTTAAAAAGACGTCCATACAAAGCATAGTTTAGGTGGAATCCGTGCTAAACACTCTGCAAGTTCACTGAAAGTCTTCATTTGCAATTTTTGTTTATCCTCCAACGCCTCGCTTTCATGACTAGACACCAGTTTTTTCCCGCGTGTCCGCCATTTGTGAATACGGTGTATATTTGCTTCTCCGAACAGATATTATACAGAAAACAGTCGTTGCAGTGCCCCTGCTTCTTTTGATGCTGTTTTAGTCTGCTTTAAATAGCGTTTTAGCCTGTTTGTAATGGTATTTGAACCTACTTTTTATCAGGGTGTTTTAACCTGTTTTTACTGGTGTTTTAATCTGCTTTTAATGGTGTTTTAACCTGTTTTGAAAAAGAGCCAGCTGAAAAAAAGAATATTAAAAATATTGATATATCACTTTTATCTGGAGTTGTCTGAACACCCTGTATGTCTTTCTTGGGAATTTTTTTTAAAACACACCACATTGACAGTGATAAAACAGTACTGGAAAAGTGTATTCTAAAATTAACCAATCAAGAAGAAAAATATAGTGTATTTTCTTCTCTCCTACTATGATACAGCTATTAGCCAAATTCATCATCTGTACGAAATTAAGGTTACAAGTTGTTAGTTGATACAGTAATAACTGGCTAAAACATTGATCAGAAAGATCATTTAATGAAACAAGAGCTAAAAATTTGGAAACAGATGGACCTCATTAACAAAACCCTGAAGTAGACTACACTAGTGCAAGTATAACTTAAAATAAGAATGCTGGGAGTATATAACTATTTTTGTTCATTCTGCATGAGGCGTGATTTAATTGCTCAGAGGTAATTTCTTTTCTAAGGCTAATTTTCATAATTTAACAAGTACCCATAATTGGCAAAACTAAATGAAATATGATAATATTCCTTGTAGCTGCCTAACACAACAATTACATGTTGCTGGGACATGCAACTTTCTTCCATCGTCAATTCAGGGTACTAAATTTGCTCTGTTAACAGAGTTCTTATACATTGCTCTTTTTGTGTTATTTCACGACACTGTCCTACTTTCACAATAATTCTACAAAAACAGTGGGGTTTGACATAAATTACTTTTCAAACAAAGGCACTGACGGGATTGTAAAAAAATTATAAAGCTGCTGGAGAAAGAAAATAGGACACTAGCATCTTCAAACTAAACAGTCTGTAAACATTGCCATGCTGTCTCATGAAGTTTCTTATTAAAGTAGATGTAACTGTAGGTCTTTAATTACAGCAAAGTTTAACAGTTGACAAGAAAGAAACAGTATTAGCAAGGTTAACTCTCTATGAGCTAGCAGTCGTGGCTGAATCTGTTGACTAGAAGAGTTTTTGTTGTCCTTAAGTTTGTAACTATCATTGTCCTTATCAATGGGTGTCTGTATATAAAATGAGTCGAATTTAAAGAAAAAGTAAGAATTCTCCATAGATCCTAAGGGAACTTTTATTATGACAAGGGCCTCGTTATGTATAAAGCGGGTGTCCGTAAACCAGGGTTTGAATTTGATAAACCACCAACTCTTGATGGAAAGTTTGTAAGGTTTCATGTGAAACGGTTCTTTGCCTATTCGCATAGTGTTGAGAGTAGAATCTCCAGGTTTAATGGACAAAGAATTACAAATCACCATAACAGCCGAATTTCTCTTCAGCCCAGACTGACAGACTTCTTCCCTTACTTCTGTCCGGATCTTTTAAAAATTTTGTGTTTGAAGTGTTGCCTTGCTGACCTTAAAGGATAGTTGTTAAAGGATCTTGAAAAACAAGGTACAACGCCCGCTTACAAGAACTAAAAGAAAGATATGACACCTGGGCACAATAAGACATTCGTGTCGGTATCAGGAGGAACATACCAGTATATATAGGAAGTAAGGAAGGAAATAGGGGAAATTTATCTTAAACTTTTAGAGCACCATCCAGACAATGCTGAGTTCGAGGTTGTTTTCGCAATGGCAAAGACGTAGCACGAGTGGAATTATATAGAACCTTAGTTGCTAGAGCGCTTCCATTGTGCAGATTGCATTTAAGAACGCCATTTAGGGTACGGAACGTTCGGACTTATGGGAAACTTACGCGAAAGCCTACCAGTAGTGAGGCAGCAGTCCAACGGACGATGTGTTAGAACGTCTATCAACAGAAGTCTCTATACTAACGATTGGAGAACCCTTTGGAGCTGCCCAAGGGGCAGAGCAAACAAGGTGCTAGTATGAGAGATGGCTGGTGGGAGAGCAACGCAATCCTTTGTGTTTTTATTTTCAAATTAGTGGCTGAATAAATTAATGTGACGTTTCTATTCGCCTGTAAGTTAAAAATCGATGGGAATGCTATTTAACTTTCTGGACAGGTATTTTAAGGCCTGGAGTTAGTTTTATAAAATTTTACAAGTGTAATTAAGTGTAGCCATTGTTCAACCACTGTTCTAGGTTCCGAAGGTACAGCTGTAAATTACACTTGTAAAAGGTTTGTTAAATTGATCCCTGGGTCTGCAGTTTTTTGCCACGGGAGTAGAAAATGTGTGACAGGTGTGACACTTGATCTTTGCATTATCGTTGTTGAAAAGAGTATTTAACCAAAACACCTCTCACACTTTACTTGTTAAGTGTGTATAAGTTCTTCGGTCGGCATGCAGCTGTCCTTAAGATAAATATGATGACTGGATACCCAATAAGACGTGTTATGATTCTTATTGTGACAACTTTTGATCAAAGTTAACCTTTACAATACGCCTTAACGTTTAACCTACCGGCCAATTTTTCGCATTCATACGTTGTTGCAGTTTGATATTTAGCGGAGCTCTCGCGCTCCCGAAGCACGCGCAGCGGAGCACCATGGGTAAGAAAATTGGGTTCTCGCAACATCTTCCGTACGTAAGTCCACCCCTTCAAGGGGGTGAAATTTTGTATTTCAAGTACCCGCGCGTTTCGGCGGTAAATCGCATAGCAACCCGGACTTTTAGAGATAATAAAACAACAACAACAGAACCCATTCTTTCTTTCGACTTGATTTTAATGTCTACATTGACGTGGATAACAGAGGAAGAGCTACAGCGAGAGATAAGGAACAAAGGAGACCAATTTTGTTGTTATAGCGGCGGTGAGAAAATGAGAAATGCTTGCGGAGCTAGCGGCCACCAATGTGAAAATGAGTGGCAGCGAAAAAAAAAAGAACGGGAACACATACAATTTTTCCTCCATAAAACGTGTCACTAGGAAGTTTCTGGCCGAGTTTCACGTTGTGGTCGTGCAAAACAACGGCAAAGAAATGTACAAAAAAGTGTGCTGAACGTGCAAAGTAGAAAAAGAAGTATCGTAGGCTTCATTTGCATTGCAATTATTAACATTGTCTACGATGGCGTAAAAACCTTGCTTCGTGCAGTTTTGGCCCCAGCAGTGTTTCTCTGTCAGGCGCTGCGTGTCAGTGACGGAGAGAATCTGAGATGAGAGGGAAGGGGGTCGGGACGAGGCCTCTCTCGCCTTTCACAATCCCACCGTGCTTTGCGCTCATTCTTGGTAAGAGAAAGTAAAATTACTCCTTCGACTATCAGCCTTTTAAAGCGAAAGTACGGGTAGGCATTGCTGTTCATCTCCAGTAAATGTGAGTATGATTTCAGAATCCTTTTGTTTCGCCATCTAGTGATTTTTCTTATGATTGTGCTCACAATAACTCGAACTGTCTCGCTAGAATAACCACAAGTATAGGTGTTAGCTGAAGAGAATGGTTTTGAAACTATACGATAACTTTAAAAATGTGCGGCAATTCACCCTGGTATTCCTAAGCTGATTCTGACACACGCCTTGAAAGTTCTAGTTGTCAGAGTCAACAGTAAACCTATTTTGTTCTTACATCTTTAATGGGGTTATTATAAAGACAACGAGTCCTCAGCTTCTACGTTCGCAAGATTTAGATCAACTTTTGCGGCTTAGAAGGAGTGAAAATGATCAGTAACTTCAGTTTGTTCATTGGCTCAGTTACGCTGTAATCAGAGTTTTAACAAAGTCTAGGACTCTTCAGCTTCTACGTTCGTGATAAGAATGATCAGTGATAGGATTATGGGAAAGAGATCTGAAAATATATTGACCCGGTAACAGTTGTGTCGCAATAAACGCATGGATGCGTGATTGCCATTTTTAGGACAGAGTCAGCCATGATCATATGCAAATTTCCTTTTAGTTCGCTTTTAACCGCTTTGCTGATTTTGTGATTGTTGTGAGATTAAAGAAATTTTTGCGCGGACTAGAATGTCGTTAAGAGATTTTTTCTTCCTGTGGGAGACAATCGGTGGCTGGTTAAAGTTAAGCTTATGTTGCTGTTGAATGATGTTCCGGTGTTTCATGAGAATCTTTTTTGAGATTCGGTGTGGCCGGATTGTAGGTAATAACAAACGATAAAATCTCTTTTGTTTGTTTTCTTCCGTGTTGCAAAGAGCCTCTTTTCTGTCGGCGAACTTAACTTCAGTCACTATTTCTTGAACGTGCGTTAAAGGGTTGCCTCTTTGACAGACTCTTTGTTCAAAGTCCGGTTTGCTAACTGTTCAAAGTTTCCTCTGACTGAGTTAGTTCTTAAAAACCGTAATGCTTCTTCTTTTATAACACCCTTTTTCCAGATTAAAGGGTGGCAAGATGAAAAGTGCGCATATTGAAAAGTTTCGGTGGGGTTGAAATGTGTTTGCATGTCAAGAATTTTCTTATGATTTGAAAGTCGAGGTCCTTTGAAAACCTCAGTATCAAAGAAAAACGGTGGGTTGAGATGACATTTCACAATTAAACTTGATTGTATAGGGTGGAACGTAGCGAAGTCAACAAAATTGTAAACAGGAACACATACAACATTTCCTCCATAAAACGTGTCACTATGAAGTTTCAGGCCGAGTTTCATGTTCTGGTCGTGCAAAACAACGGCAAAGAAATGTACAAAAAAGTGTGCTGAACGTGCTAAGTAGAAGAAGAAGTATGGCAGGCTTCAGTTACATTGCAATTATTAACATTGTCTACGATAGCGAAAAAACCTTGCCTCGTGCAGTTTTGGCCCCCGTAGTGTTTCTCTGTCAGGCGCTGCGTGTCATTGACGGAGAGAATCTGAGATAAGAGGGAAGGGGGTCGGGACGCGGCTTCTCTCGCCTTTCACAATCCCACCTTGCTTTGCGCTCATTCTTGGTAAGAGAGAGGAACATTACTCCTTCGACCATCAGCCTTTTAAAGCGAAAGTCCGGGTAGCCACTGCTGTTCATTTTCAGTAAACGTGAGTATGATTTCAGAATCCTTTTGCTTCGCCATCTAGTGATATTTCTTATGATTGTGCTCACAATAACTCGAACTGTCTCGCTAGAATAACCACAAGTATAGGTGTTAGCTGAAGAGAATGGTTTTGAAACTATACGATAACTTTAAAAATGTGCGGCAATTCACCCTGATATTCCAAGGCTGATTCTGACACACGCCTTGAAAGTTCTAGTTGTCAAAGTCAACAGTAAATCTGTTTTCTTCTTACATCTTTAAATATGGGGCTATAATAAAGGCTACGAGTCCTCAGCTTCTACCTTTGCAAGATTTAGATCAACTTTTGCGGTTTAGAAGGAGTGAAAATGATCAGTAACTTCAGTTTATTCAGTGGCTCAGTTACGCTGTAATCAGAGTTTTAACAAAGGATAGGGCTCCTCAGCTTCTACGTTCGTGATAAGAATGATCAGTGATAGGATTATGGGAAAGAGATCTGAAAATATATTGACCCGGTAACAGTTGTTTCGTGTCGCAATAAACGCATGGATGCGTGATTGCCATTTTTAGTACAGAGTCTGCCGTGATCATATGCAAATTGCCTTCTAGTTCGCTTTTAACCGCTTTGCTGATTTTGTGATTGTTGCGAGATTAAAGAAATTTTTGCGCGGACTAGAATGACGTTAAGAGATTTTTTCTTCCTGTGGGAGAAAATCGGTGGCTGGTTAAAGTTAAGCTTATGTTACTGTTGAATGATGTTCCGGTGTTTCATGAGAATCTTTTTTGAGATTCGGTGTGGCCGGATTGTAGGTAATAACAAACGATAAAATCTCTTTTGTTTGTTTTCTTCCGTGTTGCAAAGAGCCTCTTTTCTGTCGGCGAACTTAACTTCAGTCACTATTTCATGAACGAGCGTTAAAGGGTTGCCTCTTTGACACACTCTTTGTTCAAAGTCTGGTTTGCTAATTGTTCAAAGTTTCCTCTGACTGAGTCTGTTCTTAAAGCGCAATCCTTCTTCTTTTATAACACCCTTTTTCCAGATTAAAGAGTGGCCAGATGAGAAGTGTGTATATTGAAAAGTTTCGGTGGGCTTGAAATGTGTTTGAGAGTCACGAATTTTATGAGTTGAAAGTCGAGGTCCTTTGAAAACCTTAGCATCAAAGGAAAACGGTGGGTTGAGATGACATTTCACAATTAAACTTGATTGTATAGGGTGGAACGTAGCGAAGTCAACAAAATTGTAAACTTCTTTCACTGAAATGTCCTACAGTGAAAAGATGTCATCAATAAATCTCTTCCAGACCAAAGGTTTAGAGGGGCTAGCAGTAAGCAGTCGTTTTTCTAAGTCTGCCATAAAAAAAAAACAAAACAAAACAAAACAAAAAAACAACAAAGAAAATAACAGAGAAAGAAACTGCTGTCCTAGTTCCCATAGCGACGCCATGTCTTTGTATGAAGTGTCTTTCGTTGAACTTGAAAGGATTCTCTTCAAGAACAAGACGCAAAAGTTCCCGAAAATCGTTTGTGGAAATTGGCATTAAATTACGAGTGCATACTCACAGTGATCTTCGTAGTGACGGCAAATAACGTCATGCAATCCCTTATGTTTTAGGGATGTTTGTGCAAGGGGAACTCACATCCAGAGTGGCTAAGACCACATCGTTGGAGATTTCCGTGTTTCCGCCTAAAGACATGTCTCATTGGAAACGTTTTTTAAAATAGGCTGTCCAGAGTGCTTTTGGAGCTCTAGAAATGCATTCAGAGTGGCGCTATAAGATTTGTATCTATTCGTTCAACCTAGGGGAACTTGAGTCTTTTAGAAATTACAAGGGCTTTAGTTTCATTAGCCCGAAAATTTTAGATACAATCAACCAAACTAACGAAAGTTAAAATTATTTGATTCCTCTCTCCCTTGAGACACGCTTTTCTAGGATTGTCTTTAAAGTCGTTTAGTGAACTGACAGCACGTGTTTTGTCGGGTCCAAAATCACTCGCCTAGCTTTGTCTCATGACGACAATTGTCCTGCAAGTAAGCACAGTAAGCAGGGCGGGAAAATGTGGGATCCTGAAGTTAAGAAGAAAATCGAGAAAGAAAAAAAGTTAAAACAACTTAGAGAAGAAAACTTGCGCTTGAAAACCGAACTAGAGCAGATAAACAAAGAGCTTCATGAGTTAATAGCGAAGTTCGATATTAACTCGTCCTTTTTTTTTGTATTTTAATGAATTTTTATTTTGTTATGTATTTCATTTTTTTACACGCTGACTAATGAACACGTTGGAAAACTACAAAAAACGGAAAAGAAAACTAAACATATATACATTGCAGACTCACACACAATATTACATACTGGCAAAAAAGAAAGAAAGAAACACACCCCAGTACCTTCTTTTCTATTTACATGAAGAAAAATAATAATAAAGATTAATAACAAATGAAGTAAGCGGCAAAAGGATCGTAAGCTAATCAGATTTATATTTGCTCCATTTCATATTGTGGGTCTCCAACTTATTGTTTGACTTAGCGATCATTGTCTCGATTAAGAAAACAGTATTAATTATGGAATTAAGAACTCTAATGGAGGGAGAATATTTGTTCTGTCGACAAGAGTATAGATATTGTTTTGCCAGTAATAAAATATGATTCACAAATATCTCGTCCTCACATCCGATAATGTCAAACATTATATCTTTGTCTGAAAGATTTTCAATCTTGACCTTATCATCAACAAGCCATTTTTAACCTCAAACCAGAAATTCTTAGTATAATGACCAGACAGGAAAAGATGATCGAGGGATTCGTCCAATTCACCACATCAGGAGCACGCTGGAGATGGTATAATACCAATTTTGCAAAAGAAGGTATTTGTCACAAGGCATCTGTTTAGTAATTTATTCTGAAAATCGCGAGTCTTTGTATACAAGGCAACACTATATGGCAAGCTATAACTTTTTTTCCAATTCAAAGTGTCATTAACAAAATGAGCATTAAACTTTAGTTTAGCAGTTGGTGGAGTGAAGATTCTGTTTCGAAGTTCTTTATAAACAATTTTCGAATACACTTTTTCAAGTACATGTAAAACAATTTGACCACTTAAGCGTAACTTAATCTCATCACGCAAATTGAATGGTGCGTCACCTGTAAAGATGCTGGTTTTCAACGATTCACGCCATTGAGTTGGTAGAGCGTCTATTCAAAAGACAAGCCCAAAGGCATCCAACGGCGAAAGGTTCAAGACTCTCAACTCGCTTTTGATTATAAGTTCATTTTTATTCGATATCAACTCGTCCCCATTACTCGGCGAGTCGTTCAACGTTATCAAGGCTGAGAAGTCAGTCGACTTTGTTAGCTCCCAGTACAATGATCTTTTGGAGTTCATTAAGACATCAGCTAATAAGATCCTAGAGAGTCTGCAGTCTGCAGTCTGCAGTCTTGGAGAAATATAGTTACCAGTATGATGTAAAACTACTGGGCGTCTCGCAGCAAGAAACCAATTAAACAAGTTATCAGTGCGCGAAAGCTGGTCTGAATATCTTTCACGAAATAGGAGCTTATGATATATCATTGCAGGACATTGATAGTTCATAGACTACCCTCAAAAAATACACTTGCGGAATCGTTATTGATCTTAAAATAGCGTTTGATACGGTGAATCATAGTATTAGGGGTGTCGTACACGACTTGTTATCATACCTAACCACAGGGGGCCCACCCACACAATCTGTGTGTGTAGCCGATTGTTATTTTATAGCCTGACTATCAGGCGTTCCTAAGGGGCTAGGGGGGAGGAGATTTTAGATGGGGGAAGGGGGAGGGGGAGAAGGGAAAGGAAGGCCTGACACAAAACCATTCAGCAAATCGTGTGACACATTTAAAATCTGGATGTGGCAGTGATTGGATAACACACAATACTCCCTGACGTCACCGACCGCAAGTAAATACGAACAGGGCGATCGGCAAGGAGAAGCCATTGAAATTTTTCATAGATGTTTTGATTTCATGTTATGTGATGTACTTTTATGGACAAAGACGCAGAGAGGAATTCAAAAAGGCTCTAGAGGGCGCTCTCAAGTTCTTTCCTGGAATAAAAATAAAACCCGCGCAAGAATTTGTGTTTTCAAGGCCTCGTAGTTTAAAGGAAAGATGTACTCGGAGTATGGAAAAGCCTCATATACCAGCTTCTGCCGAAACTATGTCCGAGTATTGTTTTCACAACACCGGGACAAAGAAGACGATATCAGTGTTTCAGATATCTAAATTCTGATTTACAACATCCTGCCGTTAAAAGGGTACGGTTAGTGTAAATGAAAATAGAGCGAGGCAGCCATGTATTGAGATAGCCGACAGCAGCAAGGCTTTACAAAGCTTGACTTTGCTTGTGGCGGTGAACGTGACTGGAATTCGTTCGCTTCCTCTTCGGATCCAAAATTTTCTCACTTTTGAAATGTCTTAAGCTCAAGCGGGCGCAATCATATTTCGCCATCAGGATTGACCTTTGCTATAGGTTCTCACTTCTTTCTTAACTGAACTTGTAATAGCTTTAAAGAGCTCTCTGTGAAGTGGTGGAATTTGCTGCTGCTTGATAATTTTCTAGGCATAGGTGTTTCACCATCGCACGTCCCTATTTATTCTTGTAGCTCCTTTCAACCACCCGAGAATACAAGGGATAACCTGCAACAAAACCTAAAGAAAAAAATAGATTTTCCCTCGGAGGATTCTCGGCCTGATCTACATCAGCTTTTTAGCTGCCAGACGAGCGCCTGATGTAACTCTGTCAACAAAAGCAACTTACAATTCTCCGGGCACACGTTTATTTACAAACAGAGCGTTGGCGATCTTACACTAGCACAATTCCTAAAACATGTTATAATTCCTCAAAAAACGGGAGGTTTTCCATTACATTTATTCGAAAACTCCTCATTGGAGGTTTCAGGAAAAAGGCGAAATCGTAGCAACACAAGCACCGGAGCTCGGCCAGACGATAAGGTGAGATTTCTTTTAGGCGAGCTTTTTGACACGTGAAGCTGACAACCCAATGACCAGAAGTGATTTTGATTGGATGGTATCGAATCATGCTGTGTGGGGGTGGAAGGCTCCAGTAAAAGCATCTGTGTCAGGCGTTTCTCTCCTTCAGCTCTCTCCCTTTTTCGCTTCCATCTTTCCCCTCTTCCCCCAGAAATGACTGATACTCAGGCTAGTTATTTTATAGTAAATGTACTGGATTAATTTAGCGTTTGCTTCACCTATAGCGACATATCGCTAAGTATATGTATGTAAATCAACGTTGAATAAACGTTGAATTACCTTACCTGTAGTATATTGTCACCCTTTTGCCTCAAAAGCGATTTTTTGAGCGATTTTGAAGGATTTCGAGTTCGCCGTTGACTGTTCCTAATAATAGAAGGTGAGTAAACGGCGAACTCAGAATCCTTCAAAATCGCTCAAGAAACAGCTTTTGAGGCAAAAGGACGACGATATACCACAGGTAAGGTAGTTCAACGTATAAAAAAACGGCTAAAAGCGAGGCTCCCATTATATATTTATAATTTAAATCAAACAATAAACTTGTATTCCACAATTCAGTTAACTTTAGAACACATAGCATTCATGTGACTTTTGAGGGAAAGGCTAAGTGATTTTAGAGAAAAATAATTTGCAAACAGCCCAAGAGTGAACAAAATCTTACATCGAGTTGATAACCTCATAATTATGTACACCCAAAAAAGTAGCAATCATCTTCGATCACATTTAAGAGCCATAATGGCTCTTGATCACCGTAAGATTAATTAGGCCTGGAAAAAAAATCAGGTGAATTTTTTTGCGTTCGACAAGTTTACTTTACAAAATCTTGCCAACAAATCTGGTTGCGTGTAAACAACCCTTTTATACCATTTATACATCACATCTGAGGTGAAACAGTACTATGAGGTACTGTTTTAATCATACAGACCTCGGACAGAATTCAGTATTTCACAGTTTTGCAAGAGAAATTGCACTCATTCAATATTCAGGACGATCGAAGCACGCGTGGGCTTTTAGCTAAACCGTTAAAAAAATGTCCAAAATCACGTATACAGCCAGCCGGTTCTCACTTTTGCAGTGCGAGCTGTAGCGAATGTTTGAACGAACATACTAGAGTTAAGCTCCAACACAATAAAGAAATTATTATGTTTATTTTTTATTTAATGGTTTTATCGATCTGTAATCTTTAAAAGCGTTTGATACGCGCGGCATTTTGAGTACTCCTGCAAGCGATGTTCACTGAACGACTGAAAACAAACGGCACAGCGATTAAAATTACAAGAGAGACTACCAGCAATCAATAAAGGAAATATAATTCGGCGAAACATATACAGAGACAACATTTTTCATTCACGAAGACAAATATTAAAGTTTCTCTAAAAATCCTGAGTCTTCAAGCTTAAAGCGTAAGTTTATGCTTTAAGCCGGCTTCCCGGTATTTACTTTTTTCACAGATGAACTCGAGGCAAGAAAATCGCTCAAAGCTTTCTTTTACTGCCAGAATTATGACTAAATGTTCTATGGAACGTTTTCTTTCTATCTGCGGTGAGAAAATGTCTAAAGACTTTTTAAAGTTGTGTAAGCTTATATCAAGTTTACCTGATTCGTGGTCAGATCAAATTGTCTCAAATCTTACAAACGTGCATAAACTACATAGCCGCATAAACTACGCTCGACTTCTTTAAATTAGATATAAAAAACAAACATCAAACACAATAATTACTGGGGCTTACCATTCGAGATGCAGCTCCTGAAAGGTATCAAGGAAGGCCAGTATCGCTTCAGAGTTTTCAGCCTCTACGCGCATCAAGCAAGGTGAAAAACAAAAACGTTGACACCCGAAATCGGATTCCCGACTTTGACAAGTCATGTCTTAATTTCTCAACCAAAAACCAACTAGCCATGAATAACAGAAGGCTCCTGATAGCAGCTAAATTTCATTTTGTGCATCCAGTGGAAAAAGACAGTTAAAAACATCACAAGTTGACACAAAACTCTCTCAGCTTCAGCTGTCAAAGTAAACAAGATTCAAAATGCTGCATAAATTTTCCGCATGAGCTCACCTGTCAAATTTTGACCAATCAGAGCTTTAAAAATGGATGTAGAGCGTGACCAACGCGTGACCACGGTGAGCAAAGTCAAACGCAACTGTCTTGCCTGTAATAGCTGGCTGAATTTTCGGGTCCGAGGTCAGTTTTAAATCAAAATTTTAATTGTGCGGCCCAAAAACAAAACATATTTCATATGAATGAAAAAAAATCAAACTTGAGCCTGCGATCATTTGAAAACTAGTAACTTGTCAGCGGATAACTTCAAAAAAATACCTGACCTCGATGGGTTAACACCTGAGCCCGCGATACGGTCAAGTGATACTGGTCAGCGGATACCCTGTTTTGACAGCTATCAATTGATCAAAACATTGATGTCTAATGGATGTGTGCATTATCAGTTTTCCTGTGCTCTCAAACTAGCTAGAAAGTATGAGATTGAACATTGATCGCGATCTAGTAAAACAACTGGTCAGCGGACAGCTTCCAAATAACTCACGTCACCTTGATGAGTTGACACATGAGCCCCCGATATGGCAATGTGATACTGGTCAGTGGCTATCTTGTTTTGACAGCTGTCAATTGACCATATCGTGAATGGCCAATGTAAAAGATGTGGATTTGCTAAGACACGCCTGAGACACCCCTCCCTTCCTTTTGATAGTCTCCCCTACCCAACCCGTACAATCTGTAGACGCGTACGTACGTACGCTCGGTCAGTCACGTGACAACCAAAAGAAAAGAGGTTGACCATATTCCATGAGTATGGGGCTCTGTCCCACGCGCGCTTCGCGCGCGAGGGAGCCCCGCTATCATTGATTTATTTACATACTTAGTGATATATCGTTATAGGTGAGGCAAACGGCAAATCCAGTACATTTACCATAGGATAACAATCAGTCACACACAGACCGTATGTGGGATCCCTGTGGTGTTATAGCGAAGTTAAGACATTAGGGCCGTTTATACGAGAGAAAATAAGCCGCGGCTTACTATAGCCGCGGCTTAGATAAGACGCGAACGCCCCGTATAAATGGTACAAAATCTATGTTCACGGCTTATTCAACCCAAGGCCAGCTCAAGCCGCGGCTTATCCTGGCCGAGGGGTTTTGGGATGGGCTTATCCAAGCCGCGGCTTACCTTGGACGTGAAAGTGTTCGTGTAAATGCACTCAAACGTTGTCCGCGGCTTGCTGAAGCCGTGAACGACTGCTGCGCATGCTCTGTTTTCAATTATATCCCAGACCTTCACGGCCGGGAGACGCGCGTTGCAGTGGCGGGAAAATGACTTTTGTTTACATTTATGGCGGATAGAGATTCATGTAAAATTAGAAATGTGTGGAGTGCCCCAGAAGAAAAACAAATCCTGTTCATATGCAGCGAGCTTGAGATTCCGGGGCAGCTCGATGTCTGCGTTAACTCGGCAAGCGTAAGTGCTCCGATTTTAATTTTAAATCTACGCTTGTTATAAGTACAACCTAGCCGCGAACTAAGCCGTATAAATGTTTCCTTTCGCGTCTTATGTAAGCCGCGGCCAGAGTAAGCCGTGGCTTATTTTCTCTCGTATAAAGGGCCCTAATTTGTTCCTCGTGAAATTCTATTGAGTATCTTTCAGTCCCTTATTTCGCCTTATCTAACCTATGGTCAGTGGGTATATGTGCTTGGAGCCAAGGTGCCAAAGTCCATACAAAAAATTTTTGATGGTTCAGAAAAGAGCCCTTCGATTGATGTTTTTCACTAAACCTACGCAAGAGCACCCAACATCAGTTTTCGGAAAATATCTGTTCGAAATTCGAAGACGATTTCAGATCTAGAATTTTTGGAACATTTGTTGTAAAATTTCTTGCTTGCCTGCCTCTCCTAGGATTTTCGAACATCTAAAAAATGATATAATGGCCCATTTTTAACGGTTTTTTACCCCAAAATTAAAGCTCACCTAGAATTTTCGGGAGCCTTTTTTCTGACTGAAATTTTCGAAAAGGTCAGTTTTGATCCCTATAATTTTCGGATCACTAGATTTCAGCTAGGAAATCTGAACAGATGAAAAATTTTTAGGGGATAAAAATATGCCTATATCTACCGTTTCAATACTAAAATACGTTTAACAATGCTATGTTTAAGTGGTTTTGAACTATATTCTCGTTGGGTGCCCCTGCCTAGCTACGGACCATGCCATTGTATTTTGAACGCCTCTCGTTGTTGATGCATGACGTTTATCACCAAGCTGTTCCAAGTAATCTAAGAAGCATGTTCAGGCTAACGACTGATGCACATAACTACAGAACCCGGTCTGCATCAAACCAACATTATTATGTTGAGTACTCTCGAACGGAAAAAATGAAAAAATCAATTGCGTGAATGGTATTCTGATAAGGAATGGTCCACCTAAAGCTCTTAAGTCGTTGAGGAACTCTTAATTTAAATCCAAAATCAAACAAATTCTTCTGGAGATGCTTCAGAAAACAGATGACTATATTGATGTTCCCCAAATACTTTGAGCAAATGAAAATGTTATAATATTTAAATATTTCATTTATTTCCCGTGTCTGCCACCATTATCATAAAATAATAAACTTTAAAATAATATCCATAACTCTACAGATCAGCTTCTGCATTGTTATGTTGACTATTTTTCATTATCTTTAATCTCATGATTACTTTTCCCTGCCTCGAATAGCGTTTCTTTGCTAATTTGCAGGGCAACTGTTTTTAGGAGTTTAATATGTATGAATGAACGTTTTGTTTGTATTTTATACCCGATAAAACACTGCTGCTCGTTTAATATAATCATCGTCATCATCATCATCACCAAGATTTTGCACATGCAAAGTTGCACTACTAGGAATGTTTTTTGAACGAAGGGTTTGATTCCAGGATCGCAAACAAGGACATACACCATTTTTTTTCTGCCATAGAGACAAAAGCAACATTGTGATGAATCGCTTAGCAATTTGAGTTGGAATTTGTTTGTCCGTTCACTTATCACGATTTTTAAAAATATACATCACAGTATATATGTAAGGTTTGATATCAACTTGCGTTTTATTAAATTCAAATTAAACAGAGATTAATTTATTCTCACGGAGATAAGTATAGGTAATAGCATGATTTGTAGAGATATATGGCATTAATACCACGAGTGACATTTCGAAATTGTTATACGTAATTTCATTCGCCTAATGGCTAGTGAAATTTGAGGCAATTTTGAAATATCACAAGTGGTAGTATCACGTACAAATCATGCTATTATTTGTTTATACTACTACCCACAAAAGGCTTGTGATTTTCACACGTAGGTATTTCAAATTAAGCTGAAATACCACTTGCTCTAAGTCAATCAAATTGCAGAAATGTCTCATGTAGTAGTATGATTTGCAAAATACCATACCTTAACTTCCTGATGATGGAATTTCAATGACAGGAATTGCTTATCGCGTTCATTGTCATGATGACATCAATTCTATTTAAAACTGCATTTTGATTAAATTCAATTCAAGTTCATTTATTACTAACAATTTCAAAGCGATTGGCCAAAGATAAAATCACTTTTTTAAGGCGATTGAAAAACTTCATTATGGTCTCCGAAAAATATTGTGTTGAAACACCTTCACAGGAAACCTATATTTTCAACCATCGCAAACAGGCGCGATGTGGTCATCTTTATTGTGGTGCTAAACAGTATTCTACAGGCAAAAGTTTGATCAAAGTAGATTTATTGCTTATGATTAGACGGCACAGGATGCCGAGTAGTGCTAACAAAAGAATACTTACATTTAGATGGGACTCATCAGTGAAGTGGCAGTGATGGCGATGACTTTGATGACGATAATGATGGCGATGATGGTGATGATGCTGATGCAAGTGTTCATGTTGGCGCCGATAGACATAATGACGGTGATGATCATCACCATGCTCCTGATAATTATTTTTTTCTTAATGAGGAAGGAATTGATCGAAATGCCACACGTATGTGTTTTCCAATTCAATTCAAGTCCGATCCTGGTAGACAGTCCGGACCATAACCATTTCTAGATATCGGTTTTGTGCTTTGTGATTGATTAAGGTTAAAACCAAAACAAAATAAACTTGGCCTAGAGATACTGGAAATAAGTAGAAGTTGAACAGTTTTTTTGATGGCAGCCATTTGCGGCAATCGGCAGACACAACATTCAGTAATAAACACTGCACGGAAAGACAGCATAAAATAATTGAATGATTTGAAACATTCAGCATACAAGTCTTGACATTCCCGCATTCTGAAAGAGGGAAGCGGATCCTTTCCAGTACAAATTCATAATTTGAACGTCGTGATCTCCCACCCGCTTAGCCAGACTGAGAGAAAATGCTTAAACTGCAACACACCAAAGATCAAACTGTGACTTTTCCACAGAATTTCTCTCTCCAATCACAACCGAAGCTATCACCTTTTCGCTTGTTGTATTTAGTCAATCTTTGCCTTTAATTTCGCAATGTTTCAGGGAACATAACTGAGGACTAAATCCGCTAAGACTCAAATTAGAGTTGTAAATGAATTTCCTCGTAGTCGGAAGCAGAAGCCATTATTGATGACGTCATCAAGTATCCTGAAATGGTTATGGTACGGACTGGTAGATTCTCTGAATACACCTTTGTCAGGTGGTGGCCATTTTGTCTCAGGAGATTTAAAAAGCTTTGTTTATCTACGAGGCTAGCTAACCGTGCATAAACAAAGCTTTTTAAGTCCCCTGACACAAAATGGCCGCCGCGTGACAAAGGTCTATTGCCTCTGATTAGACGTTACAGGATGCAGTGAAGTGCTAACAAAAGGATACTTACATTTAGATGGATTTCCAAGGTCTGGCAATTATCGCAACTGTGATGGTGACGATTGTGGCGTTGTTGTTGAAGATAATGACCAAGATGAAGATGACAGAGATAATGTTGACGGTGATAATGATGACGGCGATGCTCGGGATAATGATTATTTTTTTAAATAAGGAGGAAATGCAACAGGTATGCGTTTTACAATTTTTAAAAGGTTGAGTTTGATCGTCCGGGTGAACGTAGTCCTGAATAGGACTGTTGTTGTTGACAGTGACTGACGTTTCGACAACCTGCGCGGTATACAGTTTGAAGTGATAAAAAAAACGAAGGTACGTCAGTTCATGGTATTATACTCTGGTTATTGATCTGATTGGTCAATTACGTTGCGATGTTATAGGTCGTCTGTCAGTTAAGCGACTAACTGGTCTAGTAATCGGTCGGTATGTGTCGGTTTTCTGTAAATAGTCGTTTTTAGTTTGTTGTTGTCGCGAGTGACCAAGCAGTCTAGAAAAGGTATCTTACCATTTTCTTCGATCTCCTTGGTGAACTGTATGTCCGCGTTCTGTCTGTTAAGGTGTTCGTGAAAATCGTCGATTCCGTCTTTGTGTACGGCGGTGATTGTTAGGACTATTTACAGAAAACCGACACATACCGACCGACTACTAGACCAGCCTTGTGAGAGGTCGGGTTGTACGAAGACTACTATCCGGACTCTGACGAGACGAGCGCAACTAGTTTGCGACTCACCTGACAGCCTACAAGACGAGACTGATTATCTTAACAACGTTTTAAGTAAGAACAATTACAACACGGACTTTGTTAGACGGAACAATCACAGTAACACTGATTCCAACTCTCAGACCAACTCTGGCCCTGTTACGACAGCGACTATACCGTACATCATACAACCTTACAATATACGTGTTGCGCACAAACCGATAACCACTTTACGGCGACTGCTTACTAATGTCAAGGACAAAGACAAACCGGAGGACAGACAGGGAGAAGTATACAAGATCAAATGCTGCGACTGCCAGGCTTCTTACATTGGTGAAACCGGCAGAAACCCAAGCACGCGACTGACCGAACACAAACGCGCGACGAAGAATGGTGACGTCAACAATCACATTGCATGGACTCTGCGGCATGTATAACGTATTCTACAGACTACTATCAACTTCTTACTTTAGAAAGCTGGTTTACTAACTTAGAACAAACGCCACTGAATCGTAGCCAACAGTTACCAGCGCCGTACAAAAGACTTATTGATGAGATCAAGCAAAACTAACTACGAGAGAACAACTGGAGAACTGACAATTTGACTAACAATAGACGATTGTTTAACTGTGACAATAGACGGATCGAAACGCACCAATCACTGATTACGAGTCTTCATAATCAATAACATCACGGCTTAACTGACAGACGACCAATAACATCGCGACATAATTGACCAATCAGATCAATAACCAGAGTATAATATTATGAACTGACGCGATACAACTCACTTTGACTCTGAAGATGACTACCGCACAGGTTGTCGAAACGTCAGTCACTGTCAACAACAACAGTCCTATTCAGGACTACGTTCACCCGGTCGATCAAACTCAACCTTTTGAAATGACTCCTGGGTTCAAACCTTTCACAGTTTTACAATTTTTAATTAATCCACATGTCTGATTTACAAGTTTTCCAAAGAAAAGACCTAATAGCATTGATAATTAATCAATTACGAAAATGTAGTAAGTGGTAAATCTTTGGCAAGCGATTCCAGCTTCCGTGTAAAAACCGACCACTCGAATTTCCGCGGAAAACAGAATCTCTTCATTTTCTCTGCGACATAATTAGCCCATTCCATTAACAAAAATCGTATTTGTTTGGCTCATAGTGCTTTTTAAGAAAAATTTGGGAGGCGATTTGCCTGGATGGACGGTCCATAGCTTTCATAATTTTTTTAAGGTCAAATTTAAGCGTTTTGTTCAAGGATTTCGCATTTATGCGAATAGCATAAAACAAAAGTATGATTTTAGTTCATTCTTCCTTTATTCAAAAAAGAAAAAAAATATTTAAATTCTGACTTAAAAAAGGAATTATGACGTTCTGAAAATACCACGTAAAGCGTCCTTGAAAAAAATGCGCGGTTATCCTAGTACAATAAAACAATTTACTGAAAGCAAAAGCATTAATTAGTAAAAGTAGCGTCTTTCTATCAAGAAGGTGCTTGATTCTATTAATCCTATGCGTACAATCTGAAACTGTTTTGGTTACATGTTTATTATAAGTTGGAGGGGAGTCAATTATTACACCCAGATCCTTGACCACAGGTACAGGTTTAAGAGCAGTTGTCTGTATGATTCGAACTATATTGAATAGTCGCTGCCACACTATCTCACCGAATTGGCTAAAAATTGGCATGTAGACTTGATTTGGGGTCTTTAATAAGGAATAGGTAACTTTAGGTTCCAGTTCCTCCTATTTCGGAAATTATCGACGTAGCCGGTTTTTGGGTGCCTCGAACCGGCGCCATATTGGTTAATAGAAGCTGTTTTTGAGCCTTCGACTACAACCCTGTCTTCAAAGCTAATCTTCCTTTGCCGATACAAATTGAGAGAACTATCCCTCTTCATTGTATTTCTAGAAACTACTTCGATATTGATAACGTTTTCGCAACGATCGATTAAACTTTTGGTTGGTATACTTTTTGAATTTTTTACACCCGCAAAATTAACAGAAATTCAAAGGTGTATATCCCTCTTGCCCCTGGGGGGGGGGGGGGGGGGGGGGTGTACTCTCGATATATCCCTGGGTGGGGAGGTGCGGCGCGGCCCCTCATACCCTGACCCTGTTTAAGACAAATATCGCTGATTTTCCTACCCTGTTTAAGACAAAATTCCGATTTTTGATACCCCGTTTAAGACATTTATCCTGTTTAAGACAAAAATTGATAAATCGATACCCTGATTAAGACAAAAAATGATAAATTCGATAACCCGCAGGTCCCCATTAAGCCCTTTTAAGGGAGTACCCCCCCCCCCCCCCCCCCCGGGCTCTTGACACATCGCATTGAACCTTGCCACTCTGCCTGAATACTCATTGTTTGTAGTTAAATCGAGTTCGTTGATTAAAAAAATTGGGCAAATTTAACGGAGCAGAAACAAAAGTAATGGACGGAAGAGTGTTCTAGCGACTTTGTCAATAAGCTTTGCACCGGATACTCGCCAGGTATTGCCAAAATTACAATCGGTAATAGAGTTTCTGCCACTAAATTTGAGTGATCTGTATAATAAAATTAGCCTCTGTAATATTAGCCATAGCTCTGCTGCGAAAAACAGTATAAAAGGGCAGATTTGTATAAGGAAAAGGAAAATGAATTTCATATTTATGCTACGACGCGTAAACAAAATGCAACCATCACAGTCGAACTGGAATTTTCCTGATTTTCCTCTAGTTCCTTTATCGAAACCAGAGCTTTTAAAAATAACCATAATAATGAAAATTGAAATGTATTACCTTACTCGACGACAAAGATGCCAATTTCCATCTTGATCGAAAAAAAGTAATATTTTCCCACGCATATCGCGGGTCGTCAAGTTCCTTCCATGGCGTTACAACTCATGTGAAACCACCTGGTTTCAAACAACTGAAGTGAAGAATCCGTGAACATCTTAGCCAGGCAATAAATAATGGAAGGTGATATAAGTTATCATTTTTAGTGAGCGAGGATGCGATGATAGTTTCAGCTACATGTATTTACAGGGTTTGAAGATTCGCTCAAAACTCATGACTCGGACATGGGTCCTTGAAATAAACATCATTACTTCCGGTTATACAAATTGGGCGTTGGTAAAGTACTAAGAGACGGACCATTGGAAATAACAGGAGGTGGGGAGACAGTTGCCCCACAAAAAATTCCTGCAAGGGAAACGTGTCTAAAAAAAATCCTGCAAGCGTTGATACCTAAAAACAATAAGTTATATGCACTAGAAAAAGATTACTACAGACAAGCGGGCTTTTTAAAAAAATTCTTGCACCAAAACTTTTTGATCACCCCGCCCCCCTCCTCCGATTATTTCTAATGGTCCGCTCCTATCTTGTACACCATTAATAACGTTTCCGTGCAAAATTTTCAGGTATTTTGTTCCAATCACAAAGCTCGTTTTGAGGAGATTTTTGGTCTTTCTATAAAGTATTTTGTGATGAACAGGAAAATTGGTTTGGAAGGGGTTGAGAAGAATGGGGGACGAGCACAGGAGATACAAAAACCCCAGTCACCCCGCCGAGGGGCTTTAAAACTGTGCGCAAATGCCCCACCCTAGGGACAATTCCAGATTTTCGTTTTCTTGGAAGAGCTTAAAATCGCTAGTCCATGCATAGATAACTCAAGAGAGTCCTGATTCTAAGTAAAGGAAACAGCAAAGAAAATTCAGTTAGCGACCAGAGTGTTTATCTTAAGTGGTACACAAACAACGCTGTGTTCGCTGACTGTTGATGATATTACCTCGCAAGCATTAATTATAGTAGTATAAGAGGGACCGAATTAACCTCTTTTTTGGGGGGGAATCTCATTAAGGTGGGGGGGAATAAATTAACGTCGCTGACGTCATAGGTTATTGTATTGATCTCACGAATAAAATGCGCAGGAATCTCATAAAGATAAGGTCATGTGCTATTTTTAGATGGATGATGTCATGGTTGGTATAACCAGTTTGACAAGTTTTAGTTATTTTCGGAAGATGATGTCATATGTATTCCGGGGTACTATGATGTCATAGTTGTTTTGATTGGCTGACCGGAATTAGAAAGACGCTCATTGGCTGTCTCGTTTGACGAAGCATTCTGGTTGGTTGCCGTATTTTTTATTGTTTGAACGGCATACAAGCCTGCTGACTGCCTTCCCGCATACTAATTTGGATTTCCTGCACACTAATTAAGTGTCTTCCTCCATATATAATGAAGTGGATAGGTTTACTAATGAGCGTCACTCTACTACAATAGGAACGATAGGCTTGCCTAAACTTGCCCGGTAAGTAACTTGAGTCCGGTTTTCGGGCCGTCTATTAAAAGAAAAATAGGAATAAGAGAAGCGATCACCTAGCAACTGCCTTCCCGCATACTAATTTGGATTTCCTGCACACTAATTAAGTGTCTTCCTCCATATATAATGAAGTGGATAGGTTTACTAATGAGCGTCACTCTACTACAATAGGAACGATAGGCTTGCCTAAACTTGCCCGGTAAGTAACTTGAGTCCGGTTTTCGGGCCGTCTATTAAAAGAAAAATAGGAATAAGAGAAGCGATCACCTAGCAACGCGAGAAACGGCTTCCTATATCTTATTTAGCGCTAAAACTCAGATATACATAAACAAAACACATACAGAAAGTGGAGTTGAAAAGTGTTTGTTTCAATTTAGTTTACGTCTTCTTATTTAGCGCTCGGATATATATAAACAAAACATACACAAATTGGAGCTGAAAACGCTTTATTTCAAGTTTGTTTGACTATTACAGAACAGTTTTCTCCCATCTATCTCGAGGACATGAAAAACTATTGAAGTCTCAACGTTTCACGCACGGTTAATCAGTTAATTATGCGAGTTCACAAGCCCAAAGTTGAATACAAATTAGCTCTAGAGGAAAAACCTCAAAGGAAGAAACCTTGACGTATTATTATAAAACAAAATAACTTAACAAGGATCAATTAAAACACGCGACTCATAATTACTAGCAATAAAACCACAAGAGAGATACCGTTTTAAAAACTTTATTAAAAGTCAATAACAAAAAGAGTCAAATACACAGCGATTTGAAAGGAAAAGGAATGAAAATAATCCTTTGACTGACTATTACAAATCAGTTTTTTCCGTCCTATTTCGAGGAATAATAATCTTTTTCGCAAATAGTCAGGTTATATAGAGTGTCAGAAAGGCCAAAACCAGGCCAAAAGGGACAAAAGGAGACAAACGGGCCATTTCTAGTCATGTGTCTTTATTTTCTCAAACACACGCGTGGGTGTCGCGCGCCGCTAGTCACGCAACAGCTCTTAACATTAGAATCATCATCTTTATTCAGGGTAATCATAAATAACAGTGCCTAATTAAAAAAGTTTTGATCGTGAATTAGTAATTGGTATTTCAAACTTCAGATTTTTTTATTTATTGTATCAGTTTACTATTATTGTTATTATTTTCAAGTCAGCAATAAAACAGTTCATTCACCAGCAGAGCACAAATTTTGTGTTGCAAATAGTTTTTACTCATTTGAAAGGTAAAAGGTTGTAAACATTGTGAAAAAAATCGATTTTGTAAATAATTTTCGTTTTCTCAATTTGTAAATAGCATTTTATATAAAAGAGTTTCCTAAATGTCTAAAAAATGTCATTTGTTCATAGTTTGTAAATAAATCATTGGTTGAATTTAATCATTTTAGTTCGATTAGCAGATCATTTAACTCGAGTACATGAATCATCGGGGATAGAAAGGAAACATTGGCTTCAATTTGCTAAACTACAAAACAGCAATGTGGTTCGTGTTTACGAGAAAGAGGCTGCTCCGAAAAAGCAATGAAACATGATTGTTGTGCTCTGCTGGTGAATGAACTGTTTTATTGCTGACTTGAAAATAATAACAATAATAGTAAACTGATACAATAAATAAAAAAATCTGAAATTTGAAATACCAATTACTAATTCACGATCAAAACTTTTTTAATTTGGCACTGTTATTTATGATTACCCTGAATAAAGATGATGATTCCAATGTTAAGAGCTGTTGCGTGACTAGCGGCGCGCGACACCCACGCGTGTGTTTGAGAAAATAAAGACACAAGACTAGAAATGGCCCGTTTGTCTCCTTTTGTCCCTTTTGGCCTGGTTTTGGCCTTTCTGACACTCTATATAACCTGACTATTTGCGAAAAAGATTATTATTCCTCGAAATAGGACGGAAAAAACTGATTTGTAATAGTCAGTCAAAGGATTAATTTTCATTCCTTTTCCTTTCAAATCGCTGTGTATTTGACTCTTTTTGTTATTGACTTTTAATAAAGTTTTCAAAACGGTATCTCTCTTGTGGTTTTATTGCTAGTAATTATGAGTCGCGTGTTTTAATTGATCCTTATTAAGTTATTTTGTTTTATAATAATATGTCAAGGTTTCTTCCTTTGAGGTTTCTCCTGCAGAGCTAGTTTGTATTCAACTTTGGGCTTGTGAACTCGCATAATTAACTGATTAACCGTGCGTGAAACGTTGAAACTTCAATAGTTTTTCATGTCCTCGAGATAGATGGGAGAAAACTGTCCTGTAATAGTCAAACAAACTTGAAATAAAGCGTTTTCAGCTCCAATTTGTGTATGTTTTGTTTATATATATCCGAGTTTTAGCGCTAAATAAGAAGACATAAACTAAATTGAAATAAACACTTTTCAACTCCACTTTCTGTATGTGTTTTGTTTATGTATATCTGAGTTTTAGCGCTAAATAAGATATAGGAAGCCGTTTCTCGCGTTGCTAGGTGATCGCTTCTCTTATTCCTATTTTTCTTTTAATAGACGGTCCGAAAACCGGACTCAAGTTACTTACCGGGCAAGTTTAGGCAAGCCTATCGTTCCTATTGTACAGTAATAGCCCGCGTATAAGAACCTGGGTTTTAAGAACCTGTTAGGCTAAAATTTTAATTTTAAGCCCCCTCCACTTAAGAACCTATTTAGGCTAAAATTTTAAGGTAGGTTCTTATCAGTGGGGTTGCTGTAAAAGTGTATAGGTAGAAACTGCTGAATTAAGATCATCATCTATTTTGTTTTTCATTTCTCCTCATTGCTTGAGCTTGTTATGAATTTGTTTTCAACATGAGTTTCTTTGTTATGTTTTGTTAAGGACATATGCTGTACCTGCACTGAACTGCCTATAGGCATTGCTCTATGGTACAAATAAATGATTTATACTGTATTATGAGATGATATTTATAATATATATAGTATATTCAGATGAAATTCTTATGAAAATATAAGAACCTCGGTAGCCTAAATTTGCTTTAAGTACCATTTATATAAGAACCTATTTAGGCTAAATTGAAAAATTCAGGTTCTTATACGTGGGCTATTACTGTAGGAGAGTGACGCTCATTAGTAAACCTATCCACTTCATTATATATGGAGGAAGACACTTAATTAGTATGCAGGAAATCCAAATTAGTATGCGGGAAGGCAGTCAGCAGGCTTGTATGCCGTTCAAACAATAAAAAATACGGCAACCAACCAGAATGCTTCGTCAAACGAGACAGCCAATGAGCGTCTTTCTAATTCCGGTCAGCCAATCAAAACAACTATGACATCATAGTACCCCGGAATACATATGACATCATCTTCCGAAAATAACTAAAACTTGTCAAACCGGTTATACCAACCATGACATCATCCATCTAAAAATAGCACATGACCTTATCTTTATGAGATTCCTGCGTATTTTATTCGTGAGATCAATACAATAACCTATGACGTCAGCGACGTTAATTTATTCCCCCCCACCTTAATGAGATTCCCCCCCCCAAAAAAAGAGGTTAATTCGGTCCCTCCTATACTACTAATTATGTTCTCGTTTGTTGTTAAGGCTATGTCAATAAGAGTTTGTGACCTTTCAGTGACTCTGGTTGGTTCTTTGACCAACTGTGTCAAGTTAAGAGTAGAGCAAAAATTAGACAAGGCACGACCGTCAGAACAGTTCCCTTGTAGATTACAGTTTAGGTCACCAATTATTATAACTTTCGATAACTTCCATGCCCGTTAATAGAGAATCCACAAAAACATTTTCCAGGTGTTCAAGAAAGCTAATGGGCGAATTCGGAGGCCTATAAACTCTGCACAGAAGGAATGATTTTAACTTATTGCACTGCACCTTTAGCCAGAGTTGTTGGAAGTTATAGTCGCAAACGCTTGAAAACTCTGTAACAATGGAGGCTTTGTAGACATCTTTAACATAAACATGAGAGGACGCAGAGGGTTTTTACTGGAAGTACAGCACCATGCAGAGTTATAAGCTTTGTGGGCACTTTATCCCATTTAACATTTCACGCTCCTCGAAAGTACTAACATTTCTGTGTCATGGAAAGACTTTTCCATGTACTAAATTTCAGCATACATTGCAAGATAATCTTCATTTCGCGCCAGAATAATTTTGTTTGCGCGCTTTTAAAGTACCTAAAATCACTCGGTTCCCCACAACGCCTGCGTTGTTACTGGAATACCTTAGCGAGGATCTGGCAGTTCACCACCCCGTCGTTTCTTTTTTTCATGAATTGCTTATATTTGGACGTACTAAGAATAGATCAGAATGCGTGGTGGATATTCACAACAACTAATACGTGCGGCCTAATATCAAGGAGGGATAATGGATTTTTCTCATTGTTAGCGAAAGGGAGGTAAAAAAATTCGACTACTCTCAGGTAAGAATTGAAAGTTTTAATTAGTCTCTCGGCGAAAACACCCGTTCCCCTGTAAATAAATTTATATCGCTGCGACTTTATTATGATATGGCGCTAGCTTGTGCTCAGGAATACCCTAAACCACTATATAACTCCATAAATTCGATTTGCTTTTTCGCAGGTGGGTCACATTCGATAAAGTTCTCTTCGCTTTGTACAGTGTGATTTATTTCTAAAACCCTTAAAGGACGGTGGCTTGTTCAATGGTTCATTTGCTTGGCCTCGACGATTCCCGTAAACTTTGAGCTGTCAGACATAACAAATGCTTACATTAAGTTCCTATGTTATAAACCTCATGAGAGAAAAATCCATGTAATTTAACATTTTAATATTTTTACGTGAGAAAACTTGGCCAAATCTAGAGAATAAGCTAGAATGTTGACACACTAACGTAAAGAATGTTTAACCTATGGGAGAGGTGCTAGATCGCAACATGTTCTTGTCCTCCTGTGCTTATGTATTTTGCGCGGAAAGCCAGAACTTTTCAATACTACCAAAAATAATTTTCTAGTTTTCAACCGGCTTAGACCCCAACCTTGAGTTAATTTTCAATGAACACGAAGCTTGATTTTGGGCGCGAGACTCAACAGAGACGACTGTAGTCATCTTTTGAAGCGCAGGGCGATCACAAGCTTTTTTAAAACTGTCAGTTAGAAAGTAATTCTCCTTTTCCTAGTCTAAAACTAACTTCTATTTCGAACTGGCGGACTGCGCGTCCCATACAGTTCGATGTAACACTTTCTAACCCTTTTCCTAGTTAGAAACTAACTTCTTTTTCAAACTGGCGGACGGTGCGTCCCATACAGATCGATGTAACATATTCTACTCCTGTTCCTAGTTTAAAACTAACTTCCTTTTCGAACTGGCGGACGACGCGTCCCTTACAGTTTTATGCAACACTTTCTAACCCTTTTTCCTAGTTTAAAACGAACTAACTTCGTTTTCGAACTGGCGGACGACGCGTCCCATAAACGCTTGCGCTTTGAAATAATCCAAGTATTGCTAAATCATTGTAGACCCGGTCAGGATCCTTATAACGTTAGGCGTTTCAATTCTGTCACCATTATCTAGGGTGAGTTCCTTAATACCATATGAAACATCCTGATAAAAATACGGTCTATTGATGAATTCTACAAATGCCACCTTCCCCATATCAAAGCGTCCGCGATGCTTTGTCTTGATTTCAGGGATGGTCCCATGGCCGTGCATATTAGTATCAGAAAGTGCTTGCTCTATTTCCCATGTAGAGACTTCTGTAAGGTAGGTGAATACGGTATCTATGAGCGTTAAGGCTCAGAATCTGTTTCTTTAAATTCCTGGTCTTCGTGTTTCTATGAGCAGTCATGAGTACCACAAGATCATCGGGGGATGGGTTGGGCTGGGCCATAAGATATATCTCTTTGTACGGACATCATTGGCTCGAAGAGCTCCTCCCCGTTACGTGGGACAATTACGTAACATACGTGCAAGCAGTCCTCTTAAGCCTTCTTTACAACTTTCAACTATTCCACATCGCTTAAGTTTTAGAATGGAGTTTTAAGCTGATATTTAAGGGGCTTGCGTTCTACTTGTTCTTGTGTGATAAGACTCGCAATGTATACATCGCCTCGTTATACCTGCCGCCTGCATCGGTTACCATCCTGGATGAAATAAAAGAGGCCTCCTCTAACCCTGGAGTCCAGCTTGTGATGGGATTACGAGAAGCTGGCGTTGATTGGTCTTCAAGAAATGGAGTCGAAGTGACCATGCGGCCGATAGTTCCTACAGCAGCCTCTTTAGCATGTCTTCGGAGAATAGAAATGGAAAGGCTGCTAATTAGTTGCCTTGCGATTGGATAACCTGACAGGACAACCGTGTATGTATTTCTTTTAAAACAACAACCAAACGACCACCCTCCCGACAATACCTTTTTTTCCTCAAGGTATAACCAATCTGATTTCCAGTCTAATTCTTCACTGTGTTTCTTTCTGCACGTTGTGCAAATAGCTAGTAACAAAAACAAACAAAAAATAGTTTTGCAACCTGGAAAGACTTGTTAAGATTTACTACTAAGTTGATAAAAGAAGCTATATCTTTATATTCCATCTTGGAAATTATATTATATAGTCTATAAATCAGCGACCACATTTATGAATGGCGCATAGCAAAGAACTATTGCTAATGAATACAAAAACCAAATTCTGATCATTTCTATTTGTTCGGAAATGATTTTCTGGCTGCAAAATACTATCAAATACGGAACCGATCGTTTATCGTTCAGAATATGTAGAGTGGGACTTCCCCTCATTCTATATATAGCATGCTTAGTAATTAGAGTACGCACGAAAGTATTTAGTTGCAATGTTTAGGAAGACAAAACCTTTTAATGCTAATGTTAAAATGAAAACATAAAACAGTTATAGTTGCTAGTCTAAGTACTTACCTGAGCCAACGGGTACGGCTTCTCCGAAGTTCTTTTTTATTTCCCTCGCAGTCTTTAAATTAACAAGACGCTATGGAGCGTACACTTCGGCGTCGTAGTTGTGGAACTGATTAATTGTAAAATGCAGAGGATTAGTGAGAAATGAAATATGGTAAGAATAAGGTGTTAATTCGTGAAATTATGGAATTTGTCAGGATATTCTGAAAAGAGCAACAGCCAAGAGGCCTACTTGCCAAAACCTAGCAGTTCGGGGCAAATTGTCTCTGAGATATTAGCCCAGTTATGCTCTGATGGCTCCATACAAATCCTTCTAAATTTGACTTGGGTCTAAACTTTTAGACCTAAGTCAGATATGGGGTTACTGGCGGTGAATAACAAGTCTAACAAAACAAACATTGAAAAAATAATTCTCTATTCTTCTTACATCAGGCTTCAAAATAGCATAGCAGTCTTATGTACTGATTAAAGGTTTGTAAGGCATAGGTAAGGAGTAAATTACGTTGAGCGTGGAATTGGCTAAAACCTCAATGTTGCGAGTTCGAATATTTTGAGGATAATTATTCACTGACTATCAGCACGCAGGGATGTTGGATTAACACAAGGAAGATCACTGCCAAAAAAACAAAGTCTTCACAGAGCTTTAAAACACAGCATCCGCCAACACAAACTTGACTTGAACTTAAGTAACTCTAAACAGCCTCTGCCAATAATAACAAATTAAACCCTCACTTGAACTTCAGATATCTTACGGCTTCCGCCAGCTTGTAAACAGAGAACTTGAAAATCGGCCCTCGTCAAACTTGACTAAACACAGCACTCCAGCTCGTGCGGAAAAACTTAGTTCGTCAAAAGAACTCGCTTGGAGCTTGTATACCGTTTGACATAAGGTTCTAGAAATACTAAACAGGCTAATAGTAGTAGCTTTTCGACATGATTTCAGTAACTGATGCAAATCTGCTGACTCATGCTGAAATGTAAACATGCCCTTATTAATTGTTCATGAATAATCCAAAAACGTAGAGAACGTTCGAGGAAGTCACGTAACGCATGAAAGCACTTTTACTACGTAACACTCATCAAAGACAAACATTTTGTAGCCGAAACAAGCCGAAACAAGCCGAAAAGTCACGAACTTGGGCGACCAATCTTGTCCCGAAACTAGTGCATAATATTATTTCATAGCTATTTCATATCCCGAACTACGGCTAATCGGCAATCGGCTAATCCCTCAACTTAGAGTTTCCTATGATCTGACGGGTTACACAGGTGAGTCGGTTCAAACCTCGGGAAAGCCAAAATACTAATTCTTTCTTCCTCGAATAAGTTAAAAAATAAATCAAAGAAATCAAGGTGATCTCGAGATAACTCGAACTAATTCGGCTCTCACTTCGTCAAATAGCCGAATAAAACAGAAAACCTACAGACTTTGCGTGCCCAATCTTGTCCCAAAAATGTCGACTTTGATACACTGCTGAGCATCGCGAATCCTTTACTTCGCGCTCCGCCGAAGTAATAACGTGTGCTCCGGCTATTGGCGTTTTCGATCTTCCCGTGATGTTTTGGATACTGGCAGGTCTTTGGAGCTTGCCAGTATTTTCCCAAAGTGTAGCGATGGACTGGAAAAACCGTCATATTCTTGATCTGATCATCAGTGAATTCTAACAGACCTGCCGTTGCCAGTATCAGATCCATTTGACAAACATTTTCCCTTGACAGGTAGTGATTCATTAAGTGTGAACTGATGTCAGCGTTGCAACTATTCAAGCACACAAAATCTGCACATCCTCGATTACTTCCGCATTTTCCGCCTGTTATTGCACAAAAAGAACAAAATGCAGCCATTCTATCTGCGAAGGTTATCCCGGCACAATGTAAATACGCCCTACGTTTTGTCTTGCTAATTTGCGTCTAAAATTAAATTACAGCGATGCTCCTTCACGCGTGAGCAGTAAATTCCGACAATACTACGATTCCAAAAAAAAAAAAAAAAACCTGAAGTTGCATCGAAGTGAGGCTTAATAGCCATTGCGGCAAATTTAAAATAACTAACATGGCGGACGATCAAGTCGATCTTACTCCAGAGGACATTCCTGGTGCTTTATCGAAGAAGAGACAGAAAAATTGACCGTTGCTCAACTAAAGGTTTGGTTAAAATGCCGCATGCGCACGCCTCATAAATCAAAGTGGTAATAAGAAGGAACTGTTGGAAAGGTAGTTGTACATCAACTGGCTTCGCGCGATCGATCAACTGTTTAATGCTGTTCATTTATTTTCAACTACAAGTCTACATAGCAGTTAAGACACGTATTTTCATACAAAATTTGCTTTAATGCTCAGGGTCAAGAACCTGCAAGCAATGAAAGTCTAAAAATATATGACTGTGACCCAGAGAGGATCTTCACTAAATAAAGCAAAGTTAGCGAGACAGATTGAAGAACTGATAGAAAATAGGGAAACAGCGAGTGATGCAGCAAACCACTTCGAGAACTTTCCCACCGTTGATTCAGCATTTGGTGATGATTTTACCGTCCTTCCCACATTCGTTCCGTCTGATACATTAGAACTCCTAAAGTACTGTAGAAAGAACACCAGGAAATCTGCTGACACCGTTGTCGAGTTTGCAAGTTCTAAAGGGCTCAGAATGCTCTCATTTTTGTATATGACATCCAAGTGTGTCCGAGTCTAAATTCCGAGGATGATGTTATTTACCTTAGAGCGCTTTACTGGACCTCCTATAGGATGCAATACAAAGTCAAAATGGTAGTTCAGAGGAACGGCAAACCCACAAATCTTGCTGCAGAGACTGTGACAAAATATGCCAGCCGTAAAAAGTTGTTCATTTGTTGCTGCCGTGTGATGGTGGTAATCTGGAAACAGGATGAAATATCCAGAAACAAGAAAGTTCAACCTACTGATAACCGTAGCTGTACCTCCAAACCTAGAAAATGGGTAATACTAAGAAAGAGGACTGTACAACATAAGCCAATCATGACAGAGAAACTTTTTAATCCCGCCATTCCACAGACATCCAAGTAAGAAAGCGTCGAGGTGTCTATCCCACGCTGTTCGATCCAAGACCATCAAAATCACGTAAGTTAGAACTAGAATAAGCTGAAGGATCGAAAGAAAATACGCAAAAAGTAAATCCTGCTGTTCCATTTCCGAAAATGATCCTTGATGCGGATAGTATAAAGGTACTTGACACAATAGTTGGAGAAGTTGCGTATGATTCTGATACAAATCTGATTGTTTGTGGTTAGTTAAAACTATACCTACATAAGCCATCTCTGAGCCTGGGGTAAGCTAGCCTCCCACGCAGACGTTCTTGGGGGTTCGTCACGCGTTCCTGCCCCACGAACGTCTGCTGACTTGAGCGGAAAAAACGTAGACCAATCACAGCAGACTTCCAGATCTGGGAAGTGCACTTTGGACCTTGAGAAATTTCACGCTTGACTTTATAGCTCCAGAAAAGATCAGAAAGGTCGCATGAAAGATCTTACAGTTTTAGAACAAACTACTCAGTTAACTCACAAGCGTTCGTACTAGTAGTTACCCTCAGAATCTCGTTGGTGTTCTCGCGGGTGTTCTAATGTATCAGTCGGAACGAACGTGGGAAGGACGGTAAAACCATCACCAAATGTTGAATCAACGGTGGGAAAGTTCTTTGAAATAATTTGCTGCTTAATTCGCGTTCTCCCCATTTTCCCTCAGTACTTCATTGCCGTCTGGCTAAAGCTCCTCTCTGGGTCAGGGTCATATATTTTTAGATTTTTCATTGCTTGCAGGTTCTTCAGTGACCCTGAGAAAGCAAATTTTGTATGAAAACATGTGTCTAAACCTCTATGTAAACTTTTAGTTGAAAATAAACAGCATAAACAGTTGATCGATCGCACGAAGCCGGGTGATGATGTACAACTTCCTTTGCAACAGGTCCTTCTTATTACCACTTTGATTTATATGGAGGCATTTTAACCAAACTTTAGTTGAGTAACGGTCAATTTTTCTATCTCTTCTTCACTGAAGCTAGCACCAGGAATGTCACTGGAGTAAGATCGACTTGATGGTCCGCCATGTTAGTTATTTTAATCAAATTTGCCGCGAGGGCTACTAAGCCTCACTTCCATGCAACTCCCGATTTTTTGTGGAATCGGAGTATTCAGACAACGTTTCAAGTTTCGTTTACCATATTTGGGCATTTTGGCAAGATCTGGGAAATTCAGGCCAGGTAAAACTCTCAGTATGGAAATCATGATCAGAAGACGAATGGTTGGTTTGTAATTGAGCTGAGAGGGACCGAGGGCAATCTCTTGAACAGTTCGTGATACTCATGCCGGAGTGTACATTATTCGTCATTATCAAACGTACGCGTACGGCACATATTCTCCCTTCAATGAAGGAGGACGAGGAAATCCTTCTGAACTATCAGACAACGTTATAAAATCCATAGAATTGTTCAAATTGATGAAACCTGGCACGTTTGGAAGGGAAATACGCGAAAGGTTGTTGAAAGATGGCGTTTGCGATGGGGGAAACTTACAGGCTTTATCGACTGTAAACAAGGGTATAAAGAACAAGCCCCGCATAGTGTCATACAAATAAATACTCGATAAAACAGAGGTTACATCCGATTTAAATGGTCTCAAAACATAGCCAGTCGTAACGTCTTAATGATGCTGACAGTTTAGATGACTGTCAGCTATCTTTATCAAAACTTGGAAAACATTGAAAGTGTCAGAAGCCTTAAATAGGCTTCTGAAGGTGTTAATTATTGCGATAAACGCGCAAAGTCACTCTGTAGACGCCCCCTCCCCCCCGTGGTTTGGGGGTGGAGATCACTTGTGTCCATATGGGAGAAAGCTGATAGGCTCCCTCGTCCTTGTTCATAGCAGGAGTGTTCGATCAAATACATATGCTTTCCTTGATCCATCGCTTAAACTTGTCGCTTTCCTGCTCAACTATTTCACTTGCTTCCCAATTCATAATATGATTGTTCTGACAGACGTGGCCTGTTATGGCTGATTTATGGTGCTCATTGGTAGAAGCTTTGCGGGTGGATCTTGAGAAAATTTTGTCAGATATCTTTTCTGCTTCCTTTCTGTGTTCTGATCCTGGTTCCCAGCTGTCTCCCTGTTTCACCGATACATACCTTTTCGCATTGGCTGCATGGAATTTTGTACACTACTCCAACCTTTTTTTGCTTCTCAACGTTCTCATTCGGGTGAACTAAAACCTGTCTGAGGGTGGTTTCAGGTTTAACCACTGTGGCTACCCTGTGTTTGGTGAATATACGTTGTATTTTCTCCGTGAATGAGTGGACATATGGGACAGTCACCACTCCTCTTGATTTTTCTTGTGCTTTATCTTTCTTGGATTTATCTTTTCTAATAGCTTTCTTTCTGTTCATTTGCTCTTTGACCTTCTTTATCGCCCAATCCGGGTAACCACATGTATGGAGGGCCGTTCTTGTGTGTTCTTCCTCTTGTTTACGGTTTTCTTCTTCCGTGACAATGTTGTCACTCCTTTCCAATAACGTCCGTATGACAGCAAGTTTGTGCTGAAGTGGATGATGCGATTGAAACGACAGGTACTGGTCTGTGTGTGTGGCTTTCCTGTAAACCAGTATTTTGATGGATCCGTCCTCCCTCCTGGTGATAAGGGTGTCCAGAAACGGGATCTGGCCATTTTTCTCTGGTTCGTGCGTGAGTTTTGTCTATTCCGTTGAGATGATCTGTCAGAGCCTCCACCTTTCCCCTCTTAATGACTTCTAGGGTGTCATCCACATACTCCATAACTTAGGTTTACAGTCTGTGGGAGCAGTGGCGATGGCCTGTTGTTCTAGCCATTCCATAAAGAAGTTAGCCAGGATGGGGGATACTGGGCTGCCCATGGCTGTGCCGAACTTCTGTTTGAATTATTGTCCTCTGAAACTGAAGTATGTGGACAGACCACGTCTGTCCGAACAATCATATTATGAATTGGGAAGCAAGTGAAATAGTTGAGCAGGAAAGCGACAAGTTTAAGCGATGGATCAAGGAAAGCATATGTATTAGATCGAAAACTCCTACTATGAACAGGGACGAGGGAGCCTATCAGCTTTCTCCCACGCGGACACTAGTGATCTCCACCCCCAAACCAGGGACTGGAGCATCGCGGTAAGTGAACGACGCCAGAAAAATTAACTAAAATTAAATTTAAACTTGAAGAAATAGTAAACCAGCAAAACATTTTTATTCTTAATAGTTAAGAGTAGCCAGTATTTCTGTACTTTGTTTATTTTACCTCGTTAAGCCTGATAAGCCAACATGTTTTGCACTGCAAACTGAAATCTGAAATTGACATCCTCAGACACAACATAAATTATGTCGTCTGCACACAAAAACTTGTAGCTTGAAAATTCGGGACATTTTGATAAATTATTTTCTTTGCTGAATCGTTTCATAACTTTTGAGATGGTAATTACATGGTAAATCTATTCATAATGTATTATTATTATTATTATTATTATCATTATTATTATTTTACCGTTCTAGCTCCTTTATTTCAACGAAATTTCTTAACTCTTTAGCTACAACTTGACATAGCAACATTCATCCGAACTGCTATTTTTTTTTATAACCGATCCCAATTTTAGAACAATATGTAGTGGATTTTAAAATATTCACTGTTTATCCCCAGCATTAAGTTAGTTTTGAAAATAGCTACTCCCTGAGAGTATTGACTTTCAGTTTTATATTAGGAACGGTTCGGAATCAAGAAAATGCGTATACTAAATTACGTCATACGCACAAGAATATTACCCAGCTTTATCGAACTCTTGTAGTTGGGAATCAACAGTGCCCAAAACTGTTTTTCTAGATTTCGATACACTAGCCCTATAGTACTGAACAAGGATTGTGACCAAGACTCCAGATAATGTAAGACTTTTGAAGAGAGCTCATTTCAAAACTAGGATGATCGCGCATTTTCTCAATAACGCTTTAGGCAAATCGCCGCCCAGATTTTTTTAAAAAAGCACTATGAGCCAAAATAATTCGATTTTTTTAATGGAATGGGCTAATTATGTCGCAGAAAAAACGATCTCCAAAATTAAACTGATGGAAAGAGTGTGTCACCCATTACAGAGCTCACAAAATCCTTCTTATCCCTCAGTCAGACTAAGCATGTGACTATCAATATGCAAAGCACTTTGACAAACCAAGGATTATGTCATTTTTTTTTTTTTTCAGTCGCAGAAGTTCATTATTTTTTGTTATATAGCTGGAAAATTTTTCCCAACAGTGCGTTCTCCCATTGGTTACTTCGAGATTACATGACATCTAGCAATAGACCTTTTTACCGATACGGCAGCCATTTTGGATCAATTAGATTTAAGGAGTATTATGGGATGCCTAGGAGGGCATTTAGCACGATCCGTTATACTCACTCAGTATTTAGGCGCGCTTTTCGGGTCAATTTTTCTTAAAGTTTTCCTAGAAAAAGACTGTAATTGGAAAAAAAGATCGACATACCGTGTTTGGGATGTAATAATGATCGTATCTTTCCCGAGAAATATTCTTTTTTCCCGAAAACCGCTCGTAAATACTGAGAGAGTGCCCGCTGGGCATACTATAATACTCCTTAAATCTAATTAAATCTAATTAATTCAATATGGCCGCCGTATCGGTAAAAAGGTCTATTGTTAAGGTCTCTTGGATGTGAATGAGAGCCTGTTCTTGATGTTTGATGTTAACAGGAAGAGAAAGAGGAGATGAAAAGGAAAGAAAGGCAAATGCAGATGCAAATTATGAATAAATACAGGGAGGAGAATAAGAAATATAAAGAAAAAGAAGAATTACAGCGGAAAGCCATTGAGGAAGAGAAGGTTAGAATTACTGACGCTCAACAAAATAAAATACATTTACTATTCTGAAAAATATCGACTTTGTCCAGCCAGTTACTTGCCAGTAGCTTCGCTCTTACGGCCAAAAATTTTATCCACTGTTAAGACTTAAAAACGGTATCCTGGTCATTCCATATTACACTTTTTTCTTTGGGGTTGTTTGTAGGGGAAATTCTGGCCAACGGTAACTTGGTCAACTTTCATCTGTTCTCAGGCATTGGTCGTCACAGTACTTGGTAGTGATATACCATGATCACGTGACCAGAAACGAAAATGTCCAAAATCTTGGACTTAGGTTATTATCACTTTCTTCTTCAATTCATCATTTTTTGTTTTGTTTTCCTTCGAACGAAATTTGCGTTTAGTGTAGGATTTCTTTGCAAGTTGTTTCCCTGATGCATGCGCATTTCCGTTAATCAGAACGAGGAGTGTGCGAAGAACGTGCGTGAAAAACGGAAGGGACGAATTATTTTTGTTATCATTATTATTACTATTATTACTATAATCATATTTGGTGCAACGATGCAAAATAAAAACAGTACATGATATAAGGGAACAAACACATTAACTGCTGCACTTTACAATATATAGCACTAAACACTGATCAAACGCCTCCTGAAATAACCAAATTAAAAATATGCTACATTACTTAAAAGCAGTTATTATTCATTCAAAATATTTCCCCGATTATGACTGTCTAAAAGCACGCGTTTAATTCACCATAACCAGTTACTGATGACCAAATTTGGAAGAATTTTGTGTTTAACGAGGAAATGCCGTCAAAATGCAGCGTTCGTGCGGGTCAAGGCACCGTCAACCGAGAAGACCTGGGGACGAGGTTGAGTTGTTTTGGTTGTGGAAACAAAAATGGCGGTCATTTCACTCGTTTCAAGAGTAAGAACTAGGCGGAAAAGTAGCTAAAAACACGGCAAGAACAGAAAGAAGACAACTCGAAGGGCGACATCTGCTATTTGGAGAATATTTGCAGAGCTGGACAAACCTAAACGTGCAGTATCGAAGATGAACTTTTAAAACATCGAGGGATCGATGGAGGTAAGCATGTTCTAGCCATGTTTTTAAACTGGGAATTATTTTGAATGAATAATAAGACAATTATTGAATTCGGCTTTCGTATCATATGAAGAATTATGGAGATCTCGGAGGGTGTTATCCGCCTCGGCCTACGGCCTCGACGGATAACACCCTCCCCGATCTCCATAATTCTTCATAAGATACTCAGCCTCATTCATTAATTGTTAATTATGGTGATAGCTTTAGTTCCATCAACAGCAAGAGACGAGGAGAGACATGGCAGTTAATATCTTTTTCTCATAAACGTCCTACTATCGGCTCCTGGGAAATTCCTCTAGACATCGCAGAATTGCCAATAACCACCCGACAGGGAATCTTTGAGAACAATTCGATCATGTGGTATGATATCAAAAGATTTTGACAAATCCATAGAGACCAGCTCAAATATCTTGAAGTTCGTGATTGTCTTTCTCCATTGTTCCGCCAAGCTCGAAAGCCCCATGACACTTGCAAACACAAACTTGTGATGAATGTGATTAAAGCTTTGGCTTACCCCTATTTCAACAAGCCTTTCTAGCACTTTTTGATAATGAAGGTAAATGGCAATTGACAATGGTCGATAATGTGACTTTGTCAAGCTGCAGTCTTTCTTTAACACAGGGACGATCTCGGGTTGTTTCAACTGCTGCAGAACAAAAGTGCATTCCAGTACATAATATGTATCCCATTTTAAAGTTACAGGTAGAAAGGAGGCGTGTTTTGATACAACCCTTTCTGCTTTATTATGTAAATCATGTTGTTCTTATGCTAACTAGTATTTTTAAGCAAAATTTTCATTAGAAAAGAGAGAAGCTTCGTATCAAAGCAAGGTCAACCTCAGCCTCGCGTTCACTCAAAGGCTAGAACATTAAGCCCGCAATTGTAAAATGGCCTATTAAAGAGAGTAATGAAAGGCTGACATAATACATCTCCGGTTTGCTAAACTGGTCTGAGAAGGATTAGATCTGTTTGTTAAAATTGATTTGATTTTCTTCGTCACTTCGTGCACTTCAATGGCTACAGTTTTTGTAAGTGTCAGCGTAGGCTTGTTCTGTATACAAACAAATAGAGGCATTTAAGTTGCGAGAGTGTATGTCACACTTATTTGAGCCGACATTTGTGGAAAAAAGTGTCGAAAGCCTCCGCAACTTTTTCCATTGTCTTTTAAGACCTGATGACTTAATATATGACGTATACAGCTATTTCTAGAATGGCTGTCGGAAAAACTGTGCACGCGACAATCCCGAAAGGTAATATGGGATATGATCAATACACTGTTCCTGACACTGTAGCTGTCGAACCTACTTTTGTTGCTTTCCTTTAGCACTCGCAAACATACGTCCATGGCCCCTCTTGCCATTCTTTGAAATTTCTTTGAAAAAACAGTGAACTAAAAACCACCCACAATACCTTTCGGGATTGTCGCGTGCAACTTTTTCCGACAACCTTTCTCGAAATAGCTGTATATAGTCATTAAGTTTTAATGTACACTACAACTATGGTGCAAATATAGGCGGCTTGGTAACTAACTGCTGTAGGTAATTGCAGGCTTTCACTCTCTCTATTTCCCCAAAAAGTAGACGACTCAAACCTCTAAGTAGCCGGTTTTTTAAGTCGGCTGCCGACAATCAATAAGACCCTATATGGTAGTTACATTCTGGAAGAATTTATTATATATGGCGTATTACTCCAAAATTTATTGTGACAACTGTATTATATAAGCGGTATTTTTCCCGTTCTTCCGGTAACCTGGTGACTTGTTAAAACTTCTCTTGAGTCGATCTCTTTTCCTTATAATCTTTCAAATTTCTGTCTTTTATGAACTTTGAACCTGGAGTCAGTATTATGCTTTTTTGACTACCGTAAAATTCCGAAAATAAGCTCCGGGGCTTATTTCTGGAGGGGTTTATGTACGGAGGGAAATTTGGGTTTCAAAATCGATTGGGCTCGCTTTTAGTGGGAAGGAAATTTACAATTTTTGCTTTGTTTTACTTTGTATTCGAGGGCAAATTCCAAATACAAGCCAGCTGGGGGCTTATATTCGGAGGGGCGATTTAACGGAGGCTTTTTGCGTCACGATTTTGGGTGACTTATGTTTGGAGGGACTTATTTTCGGAATTTTATGGTAAGTAACAGGGGCTAACAGATCACAATATTATGATCTCTTGTTAAAACTTATACTTGCCACAAGTCAGCCTGACAAGCGGAAGCTAGAGCACCGCTCGCGAACCAAGCGAATCGAATGCAAGGAACACTTTACGTGGAGGGTTTACATCCGGCATTCATCATATTAGCATAGATCACACTGCACCTTACATTATGATCTATGTGAAAATGGTAAATAGCTTTATAACATGTAGAAGAAGGGAGTGGGGGTGAAGTGGTAAGGGTGCATATAATCGGCAGAGGCGGATCCAGAATTTTTCTTAGGAGGGGGTGCACCTCTAAGGAACTACAGGAGCGGTCGTGGGCTCGGTCGTTTAAACACAAATAAACCACAAAGTTTTTTTGCAGAATATTAATCTAAGCAAGGGACTCTGATTTTATCACGCCATGCTTAAGCGCTATAAATTATGGAAAACATTCTTTTCTGTGGTCCAACTGGACAAAGAAGGAAGCTGATATGAATATTCGGAACGCTTTTAAATAAATGTTCGACAATGAAAAGCGACTTATTGTCAGAGGTAATGGAAGATGAGAGTTCTAAAGGTTGCTATTTGTGCAATAGTTAATTTAATTTTTTTAATATATGTTAATATTTATTATTATCTTAATGTCATATATTTTTTAATACAGTTTTAATGTCACCGGGCAATAGCTTATTTTAATGTTTATGTTGTATTTCTTATCTAGATGTAATATGTCAATAGCTGATATTTTCTTTATATTTTCGTAACTTTGTCCAATTAATGCGTAAACGCTAGAGCGAGTGACACTTCAATAAAGTTACTACTACTACTACTACTACTACTACTACTACTACTACTACTACTACTACTACTACTACTACTACTACTACTACACTACTACTACTACTACTACTACTACTACTACTACTACTACTACTACTACTACTACTACTACTACTACTACTACTACTAGTACTACTACTACTACTACTACTACTACTACTAGTACTACTACTACTACTACTACTAGTACTACTACTACTACTACTACTACTACTACTACTACTACTACTACTACTACTACTACTGCTACTACTACTGCTACTGCTACTGCTACTGCTACTGCTACTGCTACTGCTACTGCTACTGCTACTGCTACTGCTACTGCTACTGCTACTGCTACTGCTACTACTACTACTACTGCTACTACTACTACTACTACTACTACTACTACTACTACTTGTTTCCTCCTGCATGAAAATACGTGATTCATCGTTAGTAATGTAACCGAATTTTTCTAGATTATTATTAACGCTGTTTTGTTTTATATTTTGATTGTCATATACATGCTTTTGCAATACTGTAAAATGATGCGGTCATGCAAATAAAGCAATTTATTACTATTACTACTACTACTACTACTACTACTACTACTACTACTACTACTACTACTACTACTACTACTACTACTACTACTACTACTACTACTACTACTACTACTACTACTACTACTGCTACTGCTACTGCTACTGCTACTGCTACTGCTACTGCTACTGCTACTGCTACTGCTACTGCTACTGCTACTACTACTACTACTACTATTCCAGAGGTGTACGTCAAGGCTGTATTTTAAGCCCTCTTTTATTTAACCTCTATTTAAACAATCTACCACATTTATTCGAAAACACCTTATCTGAACGATTTGTTCTCCCAAATGGGAAAAAAATAAATTCACTTTTGTACGCAGATGATTTAGTTATTCTATCAAGATCGAAAACTGGATTACAGAACTGTTTAAATGCGCTTTCTTTGTATTGTGACAAATGGAAGCTAAAAATTAATCCGAAGAAAACAAAAATTATGATATTCCAGAAACGCCCAAAAAAAATCTATTGACATCAAGTTCAACATAGGCAGTGAGTCAATTGCAATTGTCCAAGAATACACTTATTTAGGTACACGTTTAACTCCAACGGGAAACTTTACACTTGCACTCGAACACTTAAAAGAAAAGGCCCTTCACGCGTTTTCTAGTATTCGGAAGCGGACAATTCTTAACAAACTTAATCCTAATACTGCATCCCAAATTTTTGACACCATGGTATTCCCAATCTTGAGTTACAACAGCGCGGTATGGGGAATGTACACCAAGCAAGATTTTAAAAAATGGGATAGCTCCCCAATAGAAAAAATCCACCTCAAATTCTGTAAACGTTACTTAGAGGTTAACAATAAAGCCTCTAACATAGCCTGCAGAGCTGAACTTGATAGACTGCCGCTGCTTATCCCGATAAATCAGAAAATTATGAAATATTTTGTTTACCTCAACAACAAAGATAATGACTCTATAGTCAAACAGTCTTTCCTTATGTCAAAAAATCTACATTCTATGAATAATTCCGGATATTTTTCCAATTTCATAAACATGCTTGAACAATACCATCTAACCAGTTTAGATGCTGAATCTCTAGATAATGATAAAATTAGACGATATACACCGTATTCACAAATGGCGGACACGCGGGAAAAAACTGGTGCCTAGTCATGAAAGCGAGGCGTTGGAGGGTAAACAAAAACTGCAAATGAAGACTTTCAGTGAACTTGCAGAGCGTTTAGCACGGATTCCACCTAAAATAACTTTGTACGGACTTCTTTTTAAATACAATTACGTGGGATGTCTTCTGCTTTTAATGTTTAGTATTGATTTGCTGTTTGCAATCAAAAGGGACGCGTATATCTTCAAGGAAACAAGATGATTTTGTAGGTTTCCGAAGCATCAGAAGCTCGACAAGTGGGCGATGGCTGGAGAAAAGCGGCAAACATGTTGGCCCAAACTTCACATTGAAACCGAGTTCCAAAGCCAGCTCACTGCAATTCGGTAAAACAGAAATATAAACAATGCAAACCTTGGTGGCAAGAAAAAAAGAAATAAGCGATGGATATATGGCCTACTTGTTAACGCAAGAGACGTGTGCCATTGAACAAAACAGTTCAAATCGAGATGGAAAAAAGGAAGACAGGAAAGAAGCGGTGACTGAGGCTTCGATGAGGTTATGTTTGGTGTTTATTTGCCAGGACGCTATTCTCTGTTCTTTATCGATGAAGGACATCAATTAGAACTATCTTTTTGGTATAAATGCAGGAGCGATCGAGTGGAGTACGCTCAAAATTTCAACTTGTCACTCGGCAGACTCGGTAAGCCGGCCACATTTCATTTCAGCGAGTAATTTTCCTATTTCTTTTCTTTGGCTGTTAAGAGTTTTAACTTCATGTTCCATAATATTTTAAAAGTGAAGAATACATAAATAAGTAAAATGATGGTCTTCTTAAACGGATCCAGACTCGCATTTAATGATTCGAAACAGAAGCTTGCCGTGTTCAGTCCTGACACAAACATTGCCTTAAAAGTTTAACCTAGTAAAATGTGAGCTTTATACCGCTTTTTTACCAAGAGCTCTCTGAGATAATGCCATAAAGGAGACCAGGCAAATAGCAAGCCATAAGATTCACACACTAGAGCTTCTAGTTTTGATAAAATTATTTTATTTCGCAATGCAAAGAAATCAAAAGATTTTAAATTTGCACTGAATTTGCTAAGCTCTGCCAACGTACCTCTAACAATTCACTCCAAAGCGACGGAATTAATATCATCCAAAGGAAGTTGTAAATACAGACATACATAGATATGTGTTAAATGACACTGACATGAATCAATGAGTCTCGTGAGTGAATCTTTCACCCGCTCTCGACTTGACCAGTTTTGAGTAATGGCGGAGGTCTCTTCCGTTCACAAGTAGGCCATCTATCCGTTGCTTTTTTCTTTTTTTCTTGCCACCAATATCTGTTTTTACTTCTGTTTTACAGAATTGCAGTGAGCTGGCTTTCGTATTCGGTTTCAGAGTGAAGTTTGGGCCAACATGTTTGCCGCTTTTCTCCAGCCATCACCCACTTGTCGGGCTTCTGAGGCTTCGGCAACCTACAAAATCATCCTGTTTCCTTGAAGATATACGCGTCCCTTGTGATGGCAAACAGCAAATCAGTATTAAGCATTAAAAGCAGAAGACGTCCCATGTCATTGTGTTTAAAAAGACGTCCATACAAAGTTATTTTAGGTGCAATCCGTGCTAAACACTCTGCAAGTTCACTGAAAGTCTTCATTTGCAATTTTTGTTTACCCTCCAACGCCTCGCTTTCATGACTAGGCACCAGTTTTTTCCCGCGTGTCCGCCATTTGTGAATACGGTGTATACCACAGAAATGAGAGAGAAATATCTATCTTTTTGGCGGCACAGCCTCGAAAATTCAAAAAAACTAGAATTTTATAAAACTTTTAAAGATGAATATTCTACATCTGATTATCTCTACCGGCTAAGACATTATGACGAACGACAGAATTTTGTTAAATTTAAAATAAGTAATCACAAACTTATGATTGAACATGGTCGATACCAAATCGATCATTTGCCAAGAGAAAATAGATTATGTCCTTTATGTAACTCAAATCAGGTAGAAGATGAGATTCATTTCCTCTTTCAATGTAACAAATACTCAGTACAGAGACAGGCATTTATTAATCAAATCAATCGAATAATACCTGAATTTGACAAGAAATCATCTCCAGAAAGCATAAAACTGATAATGAATTCGAAGGAACATCATGTAAATACGTTAGTTATGAAGTTTGTTTCCTCCTGCATGAAAATACGTGATTCATTGTTAGTAATGTAACCGAATTTTTCTAGATTATTATTAGTGCTGTTTTGTTTTATATTTTGATTGTCATATACATGCTTTTGCAATACTGTGAAATGATGCGGTCATGCAAATAAAGCAATTTATTACTATTTATTACTTACTACTACTACTACTACTACTACTACTACTACTACTACTACTACTACTACTAGTAGTAGTACTACTACTTCTACTACTACTACTACTACTACTACTACCACTACCACTACCACTACCACTTCCACTACCACTACCACTACCACTACCACTACCACTACCACTACCACTACCATTACCACTGCCACTACCACTACCACTACCACTACCACTACCACTACCACTACTACTACTACTACTACTAGTAAGTAGCACCTTGACTAACAGGGGTGAATATTAATTTCCACTATTTTCTTCAATAGGTGAGGACCAAAGAACTGGAGGGAAAGGCAAACAGGGGGATTTATTATAAGGTGTCTTCATCTTTAGGCTTTAACTGATAAAACTCAGGTTGTAGCTGCAACGAATCACTTTTTTTTATTACGATTAGCCAAGATTCTTCCAACTAATAACCCAACTGAGCTAACCAGGTGGCTGACAACAGCGATATTTTATATTTCAGTGAGTAGTGATGTAAGCACTGTCGAACATCTTAAAATAAAGCTGTAGACTATATTATTTGTTTGATTGTTTGCAATGATTTCCTTAGAAGACACAGAAAATGTATCACCTATTCACCACAGCTAAATGCCTTTCCACTTTGACTGTACATTCAGAGTTAATACAGTAACAATTTCTGCGTTACATTTCATACATGAAATGATAAAAGCGTTAATGAAAAATGCCTTCTCAGTCTTCTTTACCCTCTGATTATGTCTGATGCACAACAGATCTTATTTACTCGGTTACTTGGCTGATGAAAATAAACACAAACACAGGGAGAACATGGGGAGCATGGGTGGTGCAGTGGTGAGAACATTGGGATTCCTACCAACGAGGCGCGGGTTGGAATCCTGGTGTTGACGTCATATGCGGATAGAGTTTGATGCTGGTTCTCTCCATTGCCCCGAGAGGTTTTCTCCGGGTTCTCTGGTTTTTCCCTCTTAAAACCAAGACTTCTAAATTCCAATTCGACCTGCAACGCGCGGACACTATTCAAAGAGTTCCTAATAACTCCTAAGTGCTCCGCGGGTAAACAAATCACAGATTACAATGAATAACAATATTAACACCAAACTTAGTAACTTTTCAACGAATGGAGTCTGATAATGGAAAAGTCTTGAGTTGATACTGCGACAACACCACGTCTAAACCTTTATAACTAAATCGGCGACTTTTTATGTCCATGAAAGGGGTCACGTTCATGCTTCCGTAGTTCCATTAGTCCTTCTTTGCAAACTTGATAAAAGTATGGAGGCCGGTGCGGGGGCGTCCTGATGTATACCTGTGCACATGTACTTAGCGACCTACACACTGTTAGCAAGTTCGCGGTTTATGGGGAATATTAGGAGATTTAAGTGTGTTACAAGCATAGGATATCAGCCTGTTACACGGGTGGGAACAGTCTCTCTTTTGCTCGAAAATATATGAGCGAGTGCAATATGGGAGTATTTGAGCGTCGATTTCCTCTGTTGATTCTCAAATACTGGTCGATAATAAACGAGTCCGTCATTGTCCATTTTTGCGATAATAAAATCCAGATTAAATTGACCTAAAATTTTCATAATTATGCATTAACAAATCTTTACAAATATTATTCGTTAGTTTTTTTCTCAGCACTGAATCTGTTTACTAAAACCAAACACTGAACACCAGAAAAATAAAATATTATTTTATTGTACGATGTGTTTTGTTCAAAAATGTAAGGTTTTAGGAACATTTACGTCATCGCCTGATCAAAACTCAGCCAATCAGCATGCATTTCGCCATCCCATTCTGGGACACAGCTGTTCAAATGTATGAGGCGCGATTTCAAGCTTTCCTTCCCCTTTGCCCAGCATATAACTTTGCTTCTTACGGGAAATAACCGAAATATTGTTCTGGATGGGAGTATATAAGCTGGAGCCGCCCATATTAAAAATCGCTTGGTAAGGTAAGGTTACAATCTGAGTTTGGAATCATGGAACGCCAATGGACCATTTTACAGTTGTGAGCTTAGAATCCTAGCCTTTGAGTGAACGTGATCATGAGGCTCAGGTTGACCTTGTTTTGATAATGGAAACCTCTTTCCTTTTCTTATGGGAAATTACCAGCTAGCATCCAGCTATCAGAAGAACATGATTTACATATTAATGCCGGAACGGTGTTGTATCAAAACAAGGTCAACTCTAGCCTCGTTTCTACCTGTAACTGTACAATTAAACTATTACTGAAGTAACTCAAAGTACGTTGTTGAAATTTACATTTTTGTCTGTCTGAGAAATGGACAGCATCGCTGATTTTACTACTTGTAAAAATTCAATTGGAGGCAAACATTTTTGAAATATATAATTTTCGGTTAAAATTGAACATCATTTGGTGAGTTTTGAAGTACTCTTTTCCCCAGGGGACGGGGAACAAAAGTAGTGTTTTGACGGACAAAAAATGCTCCACATAGCGGGGAATCTGCTTCATTTAGAAGGCACGTTTGGTCTAATGCCCCTCTATACCCCAGGTATGATGTGGGCAAGCGGGGATTTACACTGCTTTGCTCGTTCAGTTATTCCTTTGTTTTTATTGCCGATGCTATTATCTACCTTTTAGAGCCTTTAGACAACAACATTTTGTCGACTCTTCTGACTTTGTGTTTCAAATATAAAAATATTTTAGAATTGCAAGGGTCTTCTTTTTCGGGAAAATTAAACAAGAAGCAAGGTAAGTTGTAATAAGTTCCTATTGTTAGATCCGTAATTAGCAAAAACTAATTACGTTTGTTATTTTATTTGCAGTCATTTACTGAATCAATTAACCGATTTGTTCAAAATATTCATTCTTCGCTCAAGGAAATAAAGCTGATTCAAGTTGTGAGTTGCAGTCATCAATTACTTTTTTTTAAAGTCTCATGACTTTTTCCAGTATGTTGTCAGAACATAAAAAGAACGTAACAATGTGTTTAACATACTCAAACATAAACTTAAACTAAAAGACCGTCATGACTGCCCCCGGCCCGTGCTCTGCATCAGTATTAAATTGTGCTATAAAATGATCCACTATCTTTGAAGTCTACGACACTGCTTACTAAAACTACACTTTTCACGATTCTCGCAATGACAAAGTAAGTGATTCTCATTTATTGCTTACTTTTTAGGTCTTTGAAAGCAGTAGTTATGCATAGTTCAATTATACTTGTTACCATCCCCCCCGGGCATACTCCCGGGGATTTGCTTTTTTTTTCTTTCTTTCTTGGAGGTCTATTCCCCACCCCCGGGCTCCTGATCGACCTCAGTTACATTTTTTGAGTTTGCATCTTCTTGACAGCATTATTGATTTTCGTAAAACAGCGAAACGAGACATCTTCAGAACACATTTGAAATTTTAAAACATACCTTCAAAAAAAAGACGTTAATTTTGATAACTTGTTCATCCCTTGCCATTGAAGAACGAATTTCTGCGTTTTCCCATCGAAAAAAAAGACTCCATCGCGCAAACGGCGCGAGAAATATATAATATATGACACGTACTGCACAAAATCAAGGAGAAGTTATTTTTGATTTGCCCCGGCCCCCAACCTCCGGGACAGCAATGCTTCAACAGCCCCGGGTCCGAAGGGCTGGACTTGTCCCGGGGGTTAACCGGGGGGGTTGGTAACAAGTAAAATTGAACCATGCTTTACTTGGACTGATTCGCGGTCATTAATGTTGGCTTTCCGTACAGAATCACCCTCACCGATAAGCTCAGAAATAGTCATTCTAGCCTGAGGTGAGTTGCTAGCATCCAGTGACGTTTCTAAAAAGTCTACTGACTCTTTTTTGTTTGTTCGCAGAACTTAAAATGTCTTTAACATTCATTTTACTTTTCGGAAACTTCCTAACGACTTTCTCATGCCCTGCATTCTTTATTAAATTGTGCTGTAAAATGAGCCACTCACCTCCTCATTAATTGAAGTCTACGGAACTGCTTGCTGCAACCATACTCATCAGATTCTCACCAACTGAGAAACTGCAATACGTAATTACTCAGAAAGAAGAGTACCTCAGGCTGTCAGAAAACATCTCAGGCATCTTAAGGCATGGGTCACCTCCTAATTTGCATAATTTGGCAAAGTGGCATCAGTCGTCATGAAACTTGGCAGACAGTTTTAGTTCGGTGGCCTTAACAATATGTGACATATTCATTGTTGAAATATTAGTCACGTGACCTGCAAATGATCGTTAACGTTCAAAGTTTTCAAATTAAAACGTTTAGTTTAGTTTTTCCCATGGCCTGGATATATAACAATTATTCACCGAAGTGGAGGCGGCTAGTCGTGCGTATTTACCGAGCAGCGAAGCAGCGAGCATCCACCACTAGCCACCGACATTGAGGTGAATAACTGTTTTAGTATACTAAAACAGTGAGATAATTGAGCACAAAAATGATGATTTTTAACTCAAAGACTGTTGTCATCGATTACAATTTTGGCGCGTAATGACCGAACGGCCGCGGCCGTCGCTTTTTCTTGCTGACAAATAACACTTTTGAAGGCATTTGTTTAGCTCTTGCGGGGAAATTTCTTCAAAAGGAGTTGTAAATTCTTTTTGTTTTTTCAATCATTCTGTAAAAAAAGATTATCAAATTTAGTTTTAAGCTTATTTATGAACAAGTCAAATAAATGAAGTAACGCAAGACTTAAGCTTAATTTGCATTTGTAAACAAAAAACTTTTTCTCCGGTTTTATCGATAAATTCGAGTCAAAAAGACAAAGCCTTACCTGTTAAAACTTCCACACCGAACTTCGTCACCTTCTTCGTGTATTTCGGGAACAGCTTGCTTGATTAGTTGTGAAATTTGTTTGTTTGTTACGGCAGAAAACCGGAAGGCATTTTGCTCGCAACTTTAATACGTGAGTTTGGCGTCGCTCGCTCCGAGGAACTGGAGGTGAATCAGTGAATAGTGCAGGATATTCACTGATTGAGTAGCCAATCAGATCGCACGGAAAACACTATCCCCTTTTTTAGTATGTACTAATATGAATTAGTAAAATACAACTAGAGGTCTATCATCAATGCTGCCCGATCTGATTGGTTGAGCTACTGCTAGGCTATATGTTATAGCCGACTAGTAGCGAAAAGCGCGGGCTTTTTGGCGGCAAAAAAGGATTAACGTCTAGCTTTAACTAACTATAAGTTTTTTATTCTCGATATTTTTGACCAACTGGTTGGATTTTACTAAAACAGTTATTCCTCTTGCCCTCCTGGCCTCTGAGTCAATAGCCCATTCGGCCTTCGGTCTCATGGGCTATTGACTCAGAGCCCATTCGGGCTCGAGGAATAATTGTTAAATAGCCCTGCATGTATGCCTAAGTGGAGCAAGGATTACGAAATAAGGAAAAACAGGTCACGTGACTTATAAAATACTTTAATAACTCTTAATAAAAATGCTTTAATCCACCTTGTAAGGCTAATTGACAATCCAGACAGTTTCGCAGACAATTTGATGACAAGTATTTTTAGGCTGAAGTTAAACAACCTTGCCCCGTTTGAGAAAACAGATTTTTTGACGTCATGCCCTAAGGAATGTCACGTGATGCTTGGGATAAATTTTCCAAAACTATTTTAGTGAGATATGTCTTATCATATCTTTGTGGAACCCTTTACTTGGATCCTTCTGTGTCATTAAAGACGATCTTTGCATTCTCTGTGGGTTTTTTTTTAGCCTTTTTCAACCCATGCCTGACAGTTTTTGCGATTTGAAGAGATGTTTGTAGATCCCTTAATCTAATATAATTTATAGACAGTACAATACAAACTTTGTTAACATTCCCTGAAGAGGGCTTTTTAGTGACAATGATAATTAATTTCAACATACGTCGAAACGAAAGTAAGTCTAAAAATTGAAAAATAATACAATAATATAATGTTTTATAGAAAAAATTAAGAAAGCTAAAATGTTAATTCATATTCACTAGAATTACAACTGAAACACTGAGAAACTTAAAAAAACAAAAAAAGAAATTTATATGATATAAACTAAGACCGTAAGATAGGAGATAAGCAAATAACTTGGCTCTAAGTTTACGCTTAAAACTACGAGCAAAAAGACATTAAAGTCCACTAACAAATGCTTACTCTCTATGATTGTGCGTGAATTTTGAAATTTATACAGATTTTGTCCAAGCCTTCTTCAATGAAATTATCTTTGGCTCTATGATCTTACAGACTTTTTTGCCCTCATTGAAAAAGTCGAAAGAATTACTCAATTTCCTATACATGTATACTTCAACATAGGGATTTATAAATCTCTTTAATTCAGTGAGAGTCGAGAAATTTTAAGACCCATATCTATTTGCCAATTAGTCAGGGCTCTGGATACTATACGATTTACCTTTCACAGTTTTCTTGCTTCGTTTTTCTTCGTAGGCTTATCGTAGGTCTTCCACGTGTAATTTTTCACGAATGTTTTCAGTTATCACGGCCGATATCGGAATATATTCTTTTGTTTCACGTATCACGATGACTGTCGTGTCGTTCACAGTTCACGGCATTTTAAATTTGTTTTACAATCACGAGTTAGGGCAAATAGACACTTCACGCTTCACGGGGAAACCCCCTTAATCAAAAACAAATTAACTATATTATGCATTGCAAGAAACTATACTTATTTACGTCATGTATCACGCCACCAATCAGATGGGCGAGTATATATAAATCTTGAGTTATCTCGCCGCGTTTTTTTATCTGTCTTTTTTGGGAACGTACTCTGATTAAAGAAACTTCTTGACAACATGTAGATACAGGAGGCTTTATCTGGTGGACTGGGCCCGCTGAAAGTGTCCCGGTGGAGAAGTTCAAAAGATTGACGATCAGGTATCAGCTTAAGCTAGCATAATGTCGCAACGCCCTCATGTAAACTTATTTCTTTCTTATAAGGCCTATGATCGATTGCCCTTCTCAGCTTAACTTCGAAATGTCTTGTTTACCAGATATTACTAGGACAACCCGCTTAACCCAGACCAGGCCCCGGTTGTTCAAACGTTGGATACCGCTATCCACCAGATAAATCACTATCACAGCAGAAGGCGAAGGAGGTATAGTTAGGGCGTATATAATTGGGGTTTTACGTTATATTTCACACTTCTTTAATTACTAACAAGGTGAAAAATAACCTCAACTTGTCTCTCCAACACGTGAAGCCCCAAGCAGAGAAAATGGCAGGGCGAGACTTTCAGGTGTTTAAAGCCATATCATATAAAACTCAAGATGTACCTGGAAAAAATTAATTCATTAAGGTTAGTCAAGAACGTTACAAGTAACAATGTACGCCCGCTCTGTATTCAGTCTAGACTGCATCACAGTCTGTTTTTTTTCTTCTCAAAATCGGTTTAGCGTTGTTGTTTATCGTGGCTTAAGAGTCTCTTCCCAGTCTGGCCTTTCGTTCTCAGCCTCGCTTCAGACCTTTCGTCACTAAATTCAGCCAAAGCTTAACACCTCTCGCCGGTTTCGCACAAAAGGCCGCGCACTAAATGCTATTACCACGCTTACATCCAATTTCCGGTGTTTTTCTCTTGAATCGGTGTATTAGCCATCAACCTCGCTCCCATGCTCATTTATATATCTGTTAGAACGAATGCGTGTGATCACAAGCTCAACTAAAGGTTTTGATATCTTAACTGAAACTCAAGAGTCGTCAATCGCCATTGTTGTATCGTCGAGAAGTACGGTGCAGCCCTTCGGGAGATGAGATTAGCAATCCAGGCTTAAATTGCACCATCGTATCCTTACACTGCTTGTTTATTACTTGGATTTTTATTTCAGTTGTATATTGGTACGCGAGAGCGCGCGCAATTTAATTTTGGGCACGTGCATTATTTATTTATTTATTTATTTATTTATTTATTTAAGTTGCGTGTACATTTTGTTCGTTTAATAACGTCTTAGTTTTGCTTTCCGTTATTTTCCTCACTTACATGTGTTGTCCGCGACTGTGCTCACACGGTGGGTGGCTCCTTCTAAAATGTTCTGCAATTGGTATAGGATTTAATGGAGCCGAAACCAATTGTGGAATTGCCAGCATTTTAGGCATCCTACTGATGAACAGTTGGGACACGTAGATATATTTTTTAGCAACTACCGTATTTATTCGATTAACCGCCCTGGGCGCTTATTAAATTTTTGGGTATTGAGAGTGGGCGCTTATTCAAGGCTGGGCGCTTATTAAATTTTCACCATTTTCAGCAAGTGTAGCATGTTTATTTTTCAACAATACAATAAATGGTAATAATAAAACGCGAAGATGTAACATAGCATGGTTTCTGTAAAATACTCTGAAGAAAACTCCGTCTTCGGCAAGTCTGTTATTAGTACTTATTTAATGTTTTTTGGGTGGGAGGGACCAAAAATGGGGTGGGGGTGGGGTGGGCGCTTATTTGAGTTTGAGTTTGAGTTTGAAGCGGGGGGAGGCGGGGTGGGGGTGGGCGCTTATTCGAGGCTGGGCGCTTATTAAATTTTTCTGCCTTCAGGATGGGCGCTTATTCGAGGTGGGCGCTAATTCGAGGCTGGGCGCTTATTCGAATAAATACGGTGCTATAATTTGCAGTCTGTCTACTTTGAATTGGATCAGAATTCCACAAACAATGAAAAGAAATAAATATTTAGATCTTTTATTAGTGTCTCCTGGTTCTCGCTATCAAGCTGATTTTATTTTTGGCATCGTTCTTTCAACCGTTTTGAATGCTGAAAGTTCATAATTGGCTCACACATTGCATATGGGATCTACAGGGGAATCTCCATCACTCGAACCGTAGGTGTTTCGAAATCCCCGATAATTCGAACTAAACCTATATTAAACCTAACTAAGCAGTGTAATTTTAACCCCGATTTTTCAAACCTCCCCATCGTTCGAACCAATTTGATTACCCAATGTGGTCCGAAAAATCGCGACTCCACTGTATACCTTACTCGAGGGTGGGTCCTTTAAACTGTTAAAATATTTTACCTACAGGTTCATGTTGGCGGTCCTTCCTACGTTCATTTGCGTGTCTTCCAGTCTCTGACAGGTGATGGATCAACTCTTACATTATCTGCTATCAAGACAGGAATGACCAAGGACGATCCCATCAACTATTTTGAGTAGAGTCCACACAAGTTCTACATCAAGACAAAATTCAACCTCGCACCTAGGGTTTTTTACTCGCTAAGTACGTCATGCTACGTCATTAATGACGCAGTTGTCGAAAAACCTCATTCCCGGGGTCCTTCTTTTTGTCTTCTGTGTACGACTCAAGAGTGACGTAAATGACGAAAGAAAGATCCTGGGAACAAAGCTAGCTTACGAAAACGAGGTTGGACAAAAATATCAATGACTAGTGGACTTAAATTAACTGACTAAAGGGATAAATTAAACACCTTGTGTCTACTTGATGGTTGTAAGAAAAGCTTTGCAATGCCTGGAAAATGTATCACCTTCAAACCACAGCAAAATGTATTTTCACTGTACAGGCATACAGGATCGCCACGGTAAAAATTTCGAGGTTACATTCCACACATTTTGTCAAAATTACGGTGCACGCGTTTACTCAAAATGTCCCCTGACTGGATTAAGTTTGATACACAACTGATCATATCTGTTCAGTTGCTAATAAGAAAAAGGAAAGTAGAAAAATTCTCTTACGTCAACGAAACGAGTGTGATAGGATATGAAACAATAATTTTCCAAGTTTATACTGTGTCAAGACCATGGACAAAGCTTTTTAACTATATCAACATCAAGGACTTTTCTTACCACAAAAAGGGGCAGCATTCACCAAACTGCGGCAGTATGCATATGACTATTCCTTCTTAGCAAACTTGATGAAAGAACGGTGCCAGTTAGCTTTTCGGCTTTAGAAATGAGCTTTTTGGGGACTGAACAAGATAGACTTAGCTATTCGTCCTTCCTTTTACAGACCTTGTAACGTTCAGTCTTCAGTGCAGGGGATGCGGAGTATGTTTATTATGTGTACATTTTGCGACTTATACACTCACAGCATATTTTCTGTTTCAGGAGGTACTAGGAAAAGGATTCACCCTTCCAAGGCACGAGGCCGGTGTTTTCAGCGCTCGAAATGAAAAGCCTTATCCGGTTGTGGATCAGGATGAGTACCTTTTCTTGCTGGGCAAGTAACATCTTCAGCTTACTTGCCCAATAGGCAAGGGTCCAGACAGGTCATCTTGTAACTAAATTACATTAACTAAGACAAGCCACCAAAGGCTCTGGGCAAGCAAAATGTGAAAGCTGTTCAGTAAAGACAAGCTGTAATTCAAGTTTTTTTTTAGTTTTGTATTGTAGACTGATAATCCCCTTGGCTTAGGGTGATACGACCTATAGAGTGTTTTCACATGACATCAAGGCGGCCATATTGAAAGAGTAGACAATAAAAATTATATTTGCATGAAAATTAAACTTTTTTCCAAAGGAAGATCGTCTTATTGCTTTACTCCTCCAACATGGGCGCTAGGCAATAGTCCATATTTGTCAGCCTTCATTGACGCTGTCAGTTTTCAAACTAACTGCGAAGCTGGCAGCATATTGAGATTGATTAGATGCCTGATGGTGGGTCTACCATGAGGACAGTTCCAGGTCTTCCAGGGATGTTCAATCTCTCCCATGTGACAAACTACCTTCGTCATTTGAGCCTGGTTAAGTGCAGTTCCAGCCATGACTGGACATGCGACATGCACGACTTACAAACATTTTCCTCGCCCTATAAATGTCAACACATCACGCCGGGAGATTCACTCAGCATGAAAATCAACTCTTCAATGTCCTAGAAACCAAACCTCCAGTTCTTGCTCATGGAAAACGAAACCAGTATGACCTTTTTCATTGCCTCGACTTTATGATCAGTCTCAAAAATTAAATCTGTTCTTTTCAAATATTTCCACGTTGTCCATAGGATAGCTTCATTGGCAGCGGTCGGTTCAAGTTTCTGGGGAACAATAAGACGCTGGGACTTAATTGTTGTGTTCCTCTGTTGACCCTCAAAGTTAAATTTCTCATCTGAAGCATGCTGGTCGATTATGAACAAATCATTGTCCAATTTGCGATGATAAAACCCAGATTGGTCCAGATTAATTTGACCCAAAACTTCCATACGCTTGAACATATCTTTACTAATATTTTTCGTTAGTCCTTTCTCATACTGAAACTCACTGTTGTTTTCTTTCTGTTTCTAAACATCTCTGATACCTGAGTTTGTTTTTCGGTGTTGCCAAGTTTAGGAAGTACCAGTATTGTTTTGCAAGATGCGTTACTTGAATTATCTTTAGCCTGGCCTAAAAGTGTTTGACTAGTTTTATCAAAACGCTCTGGATCTATTTCTTGCTGGACGCCTTTCTGAGAACTAAGTTCTTCATCATCAGATTCACTTACAGAAATGATATCATCCTTAACTTCAATAATTTCTAACAGTTCATTGCTGTCACCAATATTTAAACTGCTAAGCTATGGAAATTTCCCTTTCTCGACATGAGTCCTTGTTGGTACAACTGAAGCAGGTTGATCTGATACCTTTTCATCTTGATTGATCTTAGAGCATTGAAGGTTTTCATTTCCATGGGAGTCGCCTTTGCAGTTTCTAGGGACGAACGTGGAGGCTGACAGTTTTATTTTTTATGGTTGACTTTTATACGAATGAGTCCTGGGCAGTGAGAGTTGGCCAGATTTTCTCAAAATAACAAAACAGGAATGCTCCAAGGAACTGCGCTCAAGCAATTCAATTAGATTAGTGGTCCCGACCGAAAACGGCACTTTCCAAGATAATGCGTCAAAGTTATTTAATAATCTACCAGAAACTATTAGAAACTGTAAAGATTACAGAACCTTTTTAAGACTTTCGAGGACTTTTTTTAGAAACAGGGTACAGAGCGATTAGTCAGTTTTCCGGTAATTGATTTCTGTAAATAATTTGTAAATAACTTAATTTGATTTATTTTGTAATTGTAATTAATGTGATTTTATTAACAGGGAAGAGCCACCCAGTGGATCTGTTAATAAATCATTATTATTATTATTATTATTATTATGTCGCAGTATAAAAAACTTTGGAATGCTGTCCACATTATGAGTAGTATAGGGCGCATAACGTAAGCTACACCACTTGAGAAGCTATACTTAGAAGTAAAAAAAGGTCGGTACGAAACCTAATACGATCCTAATATACATAATGATAAGAATCTCTCTACTTAAAAAGCCAATTTAGAATATTATTAAATTCTTATACTCTGTAAAACCTACGCAAAGACATGATGATATAATTATCTCTAACAGAAGCCTATTTAGAAAATTATTCAGTTTTTATACTCTCTTTATCTCTTATATACCTAAACGAGGCCATCATAATGTGTTTATCTCTACTAAAAGCTTATTTAGGATAATATCAAACTCTAATACTCTGATAAATCTAAGTAAAAACATCAGCAAACTTGTGTTTCTAGATCTCTAGAGAACAAAAAAACCTAAAAACTGGAGTCCTTAGCGCCCTAACTAAGTATTTATCTTAAATGTTCTGGCAATGTTTAAAGTGTTTGAGATGACCGACTTCTGCATCCGCTCAAGTACGCTCCGTGCTCTCGCTCCAAGTAGCTTCCTCACCGACTTCTCTAGGTGTTTCGAGTAACCACCCAGTACGTCAATTATTACGTTGTACTGTTCAACCCTGTAACCATTGTATCTCTGCTTCAGCTCCCACATCATGGGACCATACTTGAGTGTCTTTTCCCCATCTTTCTTAGCTCTAAGCTCATTTCAATTGTGCAGACTTCTTTCCTCTCGTGGCTGACAAGTGGCGCGTCGATCCGATTTGCTCTAACTTCGTTGTGCTCTGCATAGATGGGAATATCCCAAAACGCCTCACTGGTGGTGTTCTGGTTTTTTGCATCACCGGTGATTACCATGGTGGAACCTCTTCTATTAACCCATGCTCTCGCGGGAGCTCAAAAAACAGAATCTTCAAAGCTGCATTATGCCTGTATAGGTACCTGGTTTGTGCCAGGGAGGAACATCCCGCCAATACATGTGCAACGCTCTCAGCTACCTTCCCACATATCCTGAGTAGGACTAGGCCGTCGATGGAGGTTTGCGTCTTCTCCTTTGTGTAGAGCTTCGTAGGTAACAACTGCTCATACAGTTCATACATGCTCGCGATGGTATATGTAGGGCATGTAGCCCAACCTTTTAATCATGCAAAGCAGCTGGTTATGCTTAGGCTCTCATCTTCCCATCTGATACGGAATAACTTTCCTTGCCACTTTTTGTCTTTAGCGATCTCCAAGAACTGCTTCTCTTGAGATTGCTTCAACAGATTCCCAGCTCTTGCTGCAGTCGCCACCTTTCCTTCTGTTGTAACACACACGGGATTTAGGGTATCAGGCTGAAGTGTGATGTTGAGTTCTTCAGCGTACTTTAGCTGCTTCCCTGCCTTTACAAGAGACTGGTGGCCTGATACCATGGCATGTTCTTCAAATTCTCTAACTGCTTCCACAGTCTGGTCCGAGTTCTGATACAATTTCATTAACGATTTGATTTTAGTGATCTTGTACTCGTGTTCGACTGATTGCAGGCCTCTACCCCCTTTCTCACTCGGTAGATATAACAAAGAAGTTAGGCTAGCTGGGTGCTTGCCACCGTTCTTAACTATGATCTTCCGAGCTGCTCTGTCCACATCTCTTAATTCTGATAGAGGCCAATGAGGAACGTGTACAACGCCGAACCCTAGAGATTCGAGCCTAGAACAACTAATGCCCTGCTGTACGGGGCCTTTAACAAGCGTCTTGGCCCGGGAAGCGGGAAAAATAGCCGGGTTTTAACACCAGGCCAATGCTTAATTTCCCGCTAAGTCCCTGGGGTCGGGGCGGGTGGGGGAGTGACTGATTTGCAATTTTTGTCTGACTTTTGCCATTTTTCTCATTTTAATGACAAAAGTCAGACAAAAGTGAGGAATTCGCTAATCAGTTTGTTTGTCTGAGTTTCAGGTCTATAAATAGTAACTGCGCGCAGCGCTATTGACTGATGGATAAGCGCTAGTAAAAAGCGGTTTGAGAACGTATAATCTGCTTCGATAATGTGTAATTGTGCCTATGATAGGAAGTATAAACTGAGTCGGTTGCAAAGTAGCCTGTAGCCTTTACCAGGTGTAAAAATTTATCTGTTTGTTTGCTGCAGTGTATAATTTAATTATGTTGTTTAATATTATTTCATTTTCAAATAAGCTTTCGGTTGTAACGTTAAACAGTGGATTTCCTTTCATAGACGGGGGGATAGCGTTCAACGAACCTGTCGATCCGAATCGATCCGTACGTGCTAATGAGTAGGTAAAAAAACATTAATAATTCCTCATGTTGTTTTATTTTCCTACACGTCTACTTTCTTTTGCAAGCATCAACTTAAGATACTTTTATCAAAGCCTTTCACCAGATTATATCACTTAAGGCTCCAACCGAAGTACTGGCTTTGAATGTTTATTTTAAATTTTGGTGATCAAAAACAAAACGTTCTTCCGCATTGCATGAAACTAATCATTGACATTTACGTCATACATCACGCCACCAATCAGTTGTGTATTAAACAAAATATAAATGTTGAGTTATCTCCCGTTTTTTTATCAGTTTGTTGGGAAATTATCACACGCACTTCTAACTAAACAAACTCCTTGACAACATGTCGCAAGACGCTAAAGATGATGCACTAGGTGGACTGAGTCCGCTGAAACCGGCCGATGCAGAAGTGCAAGAGTTTTGCGATCAGGTATCAGTTTAAGCTAGCATATGAGGCAGCTCCCTCATGATATCTTATTCTTTCCCCGCTTAACTTCGAAATGCCTTGTTTGGCGATAGCTGACAACCCGCGTAACCCACGGCTGGAAAGCGTGCGTAACGATCGAGCTTCAAGTCAATACGCGACCTTTCAAAGCATATATAAGGACTGATTTCGAATGCGAAAAAAGGATATAGAAAGTTATTTAACCCAGAAATATCCGTTATATATGTTCTTTGTTTCTCCATGTCGTTTTCTTCAGCGGTTGGTTTGAGCAAAATATGAGAGCACGCGTGAAATTGCCACCTGCGAGAAAGGTGACACTCGGAGGGAAGACAGAAACATTACATTTCCGGCTTTGTAAACAAACGATGAACATGAAGCTTAAATATATATTGCCAGTATATTTGACGCGATAGAAGTACATTTGGTTGTTATCATGCGAACAATTATTGTTCCAAACCCTACTCGCACGACTTTTGTGATTAAAAATGAAGAAAACAAGGGAAAAAAATGAGTGGAAGGCTTTTAGCTGAAATATTATTGTTGCACAGTAGAACCTCGATAAAACGAACGGCCTATTAGGACTGGCAAGACGAAGTTTCATTACATCGAGGTTCTTTTAATTCATATGGTTTGCTATTACTGGGGTAAAGAACAACTGTCGTTATACCGATCGACGTTATATCGAGGTTCCACTTTAAATAGGTAGATGGTACCATCAGAGCAGAGGTGGGGAAGGTATAGTTAGGGCGTATATAACCGGGGGTTTTCGGTATTTATTATTTCGAATCTCTTTGCTAACAGGGTGAAAAATTACTTCAACTTGTCTCTCCAACAGGTGAAGCCCCAAGCAGAGGAAATGGCAGGGCAAGTCTTTCAAGAATATAAAGCCATATCATGTAAAACTCAAGTTGTAGCTGGAACAAATTACTTCATTAAGGTTAGCCAAGAACGTTCCAAGTAACTATGTACGCCGGCTCTAACTGCAGTCAGTCCCACCCATGGTCATTATGACATCAACGAAAGAGTGGGGAGTGGGGTAGGGGAAATGTAAAGCATTGCGTTTATCAATTATTATTCAAGTATGTAATGATTCCTGAGTTAACTCAAGCGTTGTCTGTTTCCATAATCACTCATAATATTCTCACGGCTAACACGGCTTTCCACTCAAACGGTCTGCCAGGAGTCGGTGTATTAGCCATCATCCTCGCTTTCATGCTCTTTTATATAATTACCTGTTAGAACCAATGCGTGTGATCATTAAACTTAAACTGAAACTCAAGAATAATATTAGATCAAAATTCCACAATCAATAAAAAGAAATAACATTTATTAGATTAGATTAGATTAGTGTCCCCTGGGTTTCGCTATCAAATCGATTTCTTCTGTGTATCGACATTTTAACATTTTCAATGCTGAAAGTTCATAATTGACTCACACATTACATATGGGATCTACAGTGCAATCTCGATTTCTCGAACACTGGGTGTTTCGAAATCCCCGATAATTCGAACTAAACCTAACTTTCTTTACCAGCCACACAGTTTAATTTTACCTCCGATTTTTCAACCCTCCCCAACATTCGAACCAATTTGATTTTCCCAATGTTTTCCGGTAAATCGGGGTTCCACTGTATACCTTACTCCTTTAAACTGTTAAAATATGTTACCTACAGGTTCATGTTGGCGGTCCTTCCTACGTTCATTTGCGTGTTTTCGAGTCTCTGCCAGGTGATGGATCAACTCTTACATTATCTGCTATCAAGACAGGAATGACCAAGGACGATCCCATCAACTTTTTTGAGTAGAGTCCACACAAGTTCTACATCAAGACAAAATTCAACCTCGCACCTAGGGTTTTTTACTCGCTAACTACGTCATGCTACGTCATTAATGACGCAGTTGACGAAAAACCTTGTTCCCAGGGTCCTTCTTTTTGTCTTCTGTGTACGACTCAAGAGTGACGTAAATGACGAAAGAGAGATCCTGGGAACAAAGCTGGCCTACGAAAACGAGGTTGGACAAAAATATCAGTGACTAGTGATGTAAGCATTTTGCAATAACGTTAAAATAAAAAGTAAGAAACTATTTTTTGTTTTGTTTGATCGTTTGCAAAGACTTCTTAGAACTTAACTGACTGAAGAGATCGAAACACCTTGTGTCTACTTGATGGTTGTAAGTAAAGCTTTGTAATGCCTGGAAAATGTATCACGTTCAAGCCACAGCAAAGTGTATTTTCACTGTACATGCATACATGATCTGCACGGTAAAAATTTCGAGGTTACATTCCACACATTTTGTCGAAATTACGGTGCACGTGTTTACTCAGAATGTCTCCTGACTGGATTAAGTTTGATACACAACTGATCATATCTGTTCAGTTGCTAATAAGAAAAAGGAGAGCAGAAACATTCTCTTACGTTTTTAAGAAAAAAAAATGAAACAATGAACGAAACGAGTCTGACAGGATATGAAACAATAATTTTCCAAGTTTACAGCTACAGTATTTCGAGAAAGGTTGTCGGAAAAAGTGCACACGGCAATCCCGAAAGGTATTGTGGGTGGTTTTGAATTCACTTTTTTTCAAAGGAGTTTGAAAGAATGACACGAGAGGCCATGGACGTATGTTTGCGAATGGTAAAAGAAAGCAACAAAAGTAGGTTCGACAGCTTCAGTGTCAGGAACAGTGTATTGATCATAATCCATATTAACATTCGGGATTGTCGCGTGCAGATTTTTTCCGACAACATTTCTCGAAATAGCTGTATTGCAACATTCGCCAACTCCGGCAGTATGACTATTCCTTCCTAGTAAACTAAAACAACAGCTCTTCACGTGCATCACTCTTTTTAGTACATTTCTTTGACGTCCACTGCACGACTACGACGTGAAACGTCCTAATTTCACGTTTTATGGAGGACGTGGACATACGACGACGAATTTTCCCTCCTCTTTTTTAACTTGAATAAAATCCCTAAGAATTCAATTCCAGGAAAAGTCGCCTGCATTTGACATATTGAGCGGGTTCAAATAAACGCGATTAACTTTGAAAGAACGCAGATTCGTTTTTTTAGCGTCATCGTCGTCGTCGTTGCTTAAGGTCCCTATTAACAAAACAAGCCATCAATATCTCCGGAAAACAGAATGCGAGAGCTGTTCAGTAATGACATTGCTATCAATCTCAAAATCAAATCCGTTCTTTTGAAATATTTCCACGTTGTCCATTAGGATAGCTTCATTGGCAGTGGTTCTGGGGAACAATAAGACGTTGGGACTTAATTGTCGTGTTCCTCTGTTGATCCTGGTTAAATTTCTCATCTGAAGCATGCTGGTCGATTATGAACAAATCATTTTCCAGTTTTGCGATGATAAAACCCAGATTAAACTGACCCAAAATTTCCATATGCTTGAACATATCTTTACTAATATTTTTGGTTAGTTCTTTCTCAGCACTGGAATTGCTCTCTGGCGCTATCTTCGCTCTGAACAAACGAGCTTCAACTTCATCTGTTTTCTGTCTCGTTGGCGCCGTATCAACGCTTTTAAGTTTATTCATACTGAAACTCACTGTTGTTTCCTTTCTGTTTCTAACCATCTCTGATACCTGAGTTTGTTTTTTGGTGTTGCCAAGTTTAGGAAAAACCAGTATTGTTTTGCAAGATGTGTTACTTGAATTATCTTTAGCCTGGCCTAAAAGTGTTTGATTAGTTTTATCAAAACGCTCTGAATCTATTTCTTGGCTCTTTCTTGCTGGACGTCTTTCTGAGGACTAAGTTCGTCATCATCAGATTCACTTACAGAAATGATATCATCCTTAACTTCAACAACTTCAATGTCAGTTTTTTTTGCTAACAGTTCATTGCTATCACCAATATTTTCAGATCTTTGAGTCTTAGCAGCAGCATAAACATGCTCACCATCTGTTTCCACAGACTCTTTGCTTTCCGGCCTAGACTACGAGTAGTCCCCATTTTTTCTCATGGGGGACTACTCGTATTCTATTTTCAGCCTAGAAGCTTGTTTGTCCCGCGTGAATATGCTGCTAAGCTTCACCTGCTTACAGCTAGCTATAGGCCCATTTGGTTTCTCAACCACATCTTGGTCAACTGATGAAAACTTCCTCTTGAAACTGCTAAGCGATGGACATTTTCCTTTCTCGACATGCGTCCTTGCTGGTACAACTGAAGCAGATAGATCTGATACCTTTTCATCTTGCTTGATCTCAGAGCATTGAAGGTTTTCATTTTCATGGGAGTCGCCAGTGCAGTTTCTAGGAACGAACGTAGAGGCTGACAGTTTTATTTTTTTAAAATATATGGTTGACGTTTAAAGAAAGGAGACCTGAGCAGCGTAACCAAACGCTGTTCGGGAAAGGAGCCCTTTCTCGGAGAGGAACATGTTCAACGTCGAACCCTAGAGATTCGAGCCTAGAACAACTAATGCCCTGCTGTACGGGACCTTTAACAAACGTCTTGGCCCGGGGAGTGGGAAAAATAGCGGGGTTTTAACACCAGGCCAATGCTAAATTCCCCGCTAAGTGTCGGGGGTCGGGGGGGGGGGGGGGTGAGTTTCAATAGCGTAGCGCCCGAATGACGTCAGAGTGACTGATTTGCAATTTTTGTCTGAGTTTTGCCATTTTTCTCATTTTAATGACAAAAGTTAGACAAAAGTGAGGAATTCGCTAAATATTAATTTCAGTTTGTTTGTCTGAGTTTCGGGTCTATAAATAGTAACTGCACGCAGCGCTATTGACTGATGCATAAGCGCTAGTGAAAAGCGGTTTGAGAACGTATCATCTGTTTCGATAATGTGTAATTATGCCTACGATAGGCAGTATAGACTGAGTCGGTTGCCAAGTAGCCTGTAGCATGTTAAGTTTATGGGATGTAGGAGTACAAGTTGTAAAAATTTATCTGTTTGTTTGCTGCACCGTTTAATTTAATTATCTTGTTTAATATTATTTCATTTTCAAATGAGCTTTCGGTTGTGACGTTAATCAGTCAATTTCCTTTCATAGAGAGGGAGATAGGGTTCAACGAACCTGTCGATCCGAATCGATCCGTACGTGCTAATGAGTAGGTAAAAAAAGCATTAATAATTCCTCATGTTGTTTTATTTTCCTAAACGTCTACTTTCTTTTGCAAGCATCAACTTAAGATACCTTTATAAAAGTTCACCAGATTATATCACTTAAGGCTCCAACGGAAGTGCTGGCTTTGAATGTTTATTTTAACTTAAAGATTCTTATCGGTAGTACTTGAGCGTGACCTGGTGATCAAAAACAAAACTTTCTTCCGCATTGCATGAGACAAATCATTTACATTTACGTCATACATCACGCCACCAATCAGTTGTGTAATAAACAAAATATAAATCTTGAGTTATCTCGCTTTTCTATCAGATCAGTCTTTGTTGGGAAATTATCTGACGGAATCTGGCTAAAGAAATTTCTTGAGAACATGTCACAGGACGCTAAAGATGTTGTACCAGGTGGACTGAGTCCGCTGAAACCGGCCGATGCAGAAGTGCAAAAGATTTGCGATCAGGTATCAGTTTAAGCTAGCATATGAGGCAGTTCCCTCATGATATATTATTTCTTTCTCCGCTTAACTTCGAAATGCCTTGTTTGGCGATAGCTGACAATCCGCGTAACCCACGGCTGGAAAGCGTGCGTAACGATCGAGCTTCAAGTCAATACGCGACCTTTCAAAGCATATATAAGGACTGATTTCGAATGCGAAAAAAAGATATAGAAAGTTATTTAACCTAGAAATATCCGTTATATATGTTCCTTGTTTCTCCATGTCGTTTTTTTCAGCGGTTGGTTTGAGCAAAATATGAGAGCACGCGTCAAATTGCCACCCGCGAGAAAGGTGACACTCGGAGGGAAGACAGAAACATTACATTTCCGGCTTTGTACACAAACGATGAACATGCAGCTTAAATATATATTGCCAGTATATTTGATGCGATAGAAGTTCATTTGGTTGTAATCATGATAACAATTATTGTTCCAAACCCTACTCGCACGACTTTTGTGATTAAAAACGAAGAAAACAAGGGAAAAAAAATGAGTGGAAGGCTTTTAGCCGGAATATTATTGTTGCACAGTAGAACCTCGATATAACGAACGGCCTATTAGGACGGGCAAGACGAAGTTTCATTATATCGAGGTTCTTTTAATTCATATGGTTTGCTATTACTGGGGTAAAGAACAACTGTCGTTATACCGATCGACGTTATATCGAGTTTCCACTTTAAATAGGTAGATGGTACCATCAGAGCAGAGGTGGGGAAGGTATAGTTAGGGCGTATGTAACCGGGGTTTTACGGTATTTATTATTTCGAACCTCTTTACTAAAGGGGGGTGAAAAATAACTTCAACTTGTCTCTCCAACAGGTGAAGCCCCAAGCAGAGGAAATGGCAGGGCAAGTCTTTCAAGAATTTAAAGCCATATCATATAAGACTCAAGTTGTAGCTGGAAAAAATTACTTCATTAAGGTTAGCCAAGAACATTCCAAGTAACTATGTACGCCCCCATAGTCATTATGACATCAACGAAAGAGTGGGGAGTGGGGTAGGGGAAATGTAAAGCATTGCGTTTGCCAATTATTATTCAAGTATGTAATGATTCCTGAGTTAACTCAAGCGTTGTCTGTTTCCGTAATCACTCATAATATTCTCATAACACGGCTTTCCGCTCAAACGGTCTGCCAGGAACCGGTGTATTAGCCATCATCCTCGCTTTCATGCTCTTTTATATAATTGTCTGCTAGAACCAATGCGTGTGATCATTAAACTTAAACTGAAACTCAAGAGTTATATTGGATCAAAATTCCACAATCAATAAAAAGAAATAACATTTATTAGATTAGATTAGTGTCCCCTGGGTTTCGCTATCAAATCGATTTCTTCTGTGTATCGACATTTTAACATTTTCAATGCTGAAAGTTCATAATTGACTCACACATTACATATGGGATCTACAGTGCAATCTCGATTTCTGGAACACTGGGTTTTTCGAAATCCCCGATAATTCGAACTAAACCTAACTTTCTTTATCAGCCACACAGCGTAATTTTACCTCCGATTTTTCAAACCTCCCCAACATTCGAACCAGTTTGATTTTCCCAATGTTTTCCGATAAATCGGGGTTCCACTGTATACCTTACTCGAGGGTGGGTCCTTTAAACTGTTAAAATATTCTACCTACAGGTTCATGTTGGCGGTCCTTCCTACGTTCATTTGCGCGTTTTCCAGTCTCTGCCAGGTGATGGATCAACTCTTACATTATCTGCTATCAAGACAGGAATGACCAAGGACGATCCCATCAACTATTTTGAGTAGAGTCCACACAAGTTCTACATCAAGACAAAATTCAACCTCGCACCTAGGGTTTTTTACTCGCTAAGTACGTCATGCTACGTCATTAATGACGCAGTTGACGAAAAACCTTGTTCCCAGGGTCCTTCTTTTTGTCTTCTGTGTACGACTCAAGAGTGACGTAAATGACGAAAGAAAGATCCTGGGAACAAAGCTAGCTTACGAAAACGAGGTTGGACAAAAATATCAGTCACTAATGATGTAAGCATTTTGCAATGATGTTAAAATAAAAAGTAAAAATATTTTTTGTTTTGTTTGATCGTTTGCAAAGACTTCTTAGAACTTAAATTAACTGACTGAAGGGATAGATTAAACACCTTGTGTCTACTTGCTGGTTGTAAGTAAAGCTTTGGAATGCCTGGTAAATGTATCACCTTCAAGCCACAACAAAGTGTATTTTCACTGTACATGCATACAGGATCGCCACGGTAAAAATTTCGAGGTTACATTCCTCACATTTTGTCGAAATTACGGTGCGCGCGTTTACTCAGAATGTCTCCTGACTGGATTAAGTTTGATACACACCTGATCATATCTGTTCAGTTGCTAATAAGAAAAAGGAAAGCAGAAAAATATTCTTACGTTTTTAAGAAAAAAAAAAAGCAACAATGAACAAAACGAGTCTGACAGGATATGAAACATTAATTTTCCAAGTTCACAGCTATTTCGAGAAAGGTTGCGGAAAAAGTGCACGCGACAATCCCGAAAGGTATTATGGGTGGTTTTGAACCCGTTCAATATGTCAAATGCAGGCGACTTTTCCTTGAATTGAATTCTTAAGGATTTTATTCAAGTTAAAAAAAAGAAGGAAAATTCGTTGTCGTATGTCCACGTCCTCCATAAAACGTGAAATTAGGAGGTTTCAGGTCGTAGTCGTGCAGTGGACGTCAAAGAAATGTACTAAAAAGAGTGATGCACCTGCAGGGCTGTTGTTTTGATCATTAAATCTATTGTTTTTGAAGTTGTCGTCCTCGTCGTCGTAGTTGCTTAAGCTCCCTAATAATTTAGGTCACAAGATGACGTGTCTGGTCCCTTGCCTATTGGTCAGCTAATGAAAACTTCCTCTTGAAACTGCTAAGCGATGGAAATTTCCCTTTCTCAACATGCGTCCTTGTTCGTACAACTGAAGCAGGTAGATCTGATACCTTTTCATCTTGTTTGATCTCAGAGCATTGAAGGTTTTCATTGTAATGGGAGTCGCCATTGCAATTTCTAGGAACGAACGTAGAGGCTGACAGTTCCATTTTTTAAAATATCTGGTTGAATTTTATAGAAATGAGTCCTGAGCAGTGTGACTAGTTCTAAACAGCATTAGACTCGATTACCAAACGCTGTTTGGGAAAGGAGCCCTTTCTCGGAGAGGAACAAGTACAACGCCGAACGTACTCTAGAGATTCGAGCCTCAAACAACTAATGCCCTGCTGTACGGGGCCTTTAACAAACGTCTTGGCCCGGGGAGCGGGAAGAATAGCGGAATAGCGGGGTTTTAACACCAGGCCAATGCTTAATTCCCCGCTAAGTGTCGGGGGTCGCGGAGAAGGGGGGGGGGGGGTGAGTTTCAATAGCGTAGCGCGCGAATGACGTCAGAGTGACTGATTTGCAATTTTTGTCTGAGTTTTGCCATTTTCCTCATTTTAACGACAAAAGTCAGGCAAAAGTGAGGAATTCGCTAAATATTAATTTCAGTTTGTTTGTCTGAGTTTCGGGTCTATAAGTAGTAACTGCACGCAGCGCTACTGACTGATGCATAAGCGCTAATGAAAAGCGGTTTGAGAACGTATGATTTGGTTCGATAATGTGTAATTGTGCCTATGATAGGCTAGACTGCTTGCAGTCCGCCTTTTCTCCTAAAATCCGTCCAGTCCTTATCTCATCCAGCGCGATTGCAAAGCACGATGTTATTATTTAGGGATTGAGACGGGCTTTAACGCCCTCGTTTCTCGCGACAAACGGCCTCATCGCTCGCGTGCTTAGGTTTCGCGTGCAGTAACTTTGCAAAGAAAAATAAGAGACTGCTAGCAGTCTAATGATAGGAAGTAAAAAGACCTCTATAAACTGAGTGGGTTGCAAAGTAGGCTGTAGCATGTTAAGTTTATGGGACTATAGGAGTACAAGTTGTAAAAATTTATCTGTTTGTTTACTGCACCGTATAATTTAATTTTGTTGTTTAATATTATTTCGTTTTTAAATGAGCTTTGGCCTGTGACGTTAATCAGTCAATTTCCTTTCATAGAGAGGGAGATAGGGTTCAACGAACCTGTCGATCCGAATCGATCCGTACGTGCTAATGAGTAGGTAAGAAAAGCATTAATAATTCCTCGTGTTGTTTTATTTTCCTACACGTCTACTTTCTTTTGCAAGCATCAACTTAAGATACCTTTATAAAAGTTCACCAGATTATATCACTTAAGGCTCCAACGGAAGTACTGGCTTTGAATGTTTATTTTAACTAAAGATTCTAATCGGTAGTTCTCGAGCGGAGTCTTCAGCATTGCTAGAAACTAATCATTTACATTTACGTCATAGAACGGGTGAATAGGCGAACGGATCGGCGGATTTTGAAAATGTTTTTGCCCGGATTTCGGATTCAAAGCGAGAGTTTAACGGATTTCCGGATCCTGCAATTGCAGCGGATTGAGGATTCATCTATTTTTTGGGCCCGGATTTTGCACTTTGCGTGTAATTCAAATATTTTTGCCGGGATTTCGGATTCAGAGCGAAAATGGAAGGGCGGATTTGGTTAATAAATCATAACGGATCGGCGGATTTGCATACCCCTATTCACCCCCGCTCGTCACACATCACGCTACCAATCAGTTGTGTATTTTAACAAAATGAAAATCTTGAGTTATCTCGCTTTTCTATCATTCTTTGTTGGGAAATTATCTGACGGAATCCGGCTAAAGAAATTTCTTGACAACATGTCGCAGGAAGGTGCAGTGAGTCCGCTGAAACCAGCCGATGCAGAAGTGCAAAAGATTTGCGATCAGGTATCAGTTTAAGCTAGCATATGAGGCAGCTCCCTCATGAAATCTTACTTCTTTCTCCGCTTAACTTTGAAATGCCTTGTTTGGCGATAGCGGACAACCCGAGGAACCCAAGGTGGAGAGCATGCGTACCTATTATCGTGAGCTTAAGTCAAGACGCGACCTTCGAAAGTGTAAGGACTGATTTTGCATGCGATAAAAAGATACAGTAAGTTATTTAATCTAAAAATAGCCCTTATATATATTTCCGTGTTTCTTCAGGTCGTCAGTTGGTTTGAGCGAAATGCGAGAGCGCGGCGAGAAAGGTGACACTCGGGGGTTAAGACAGAAACATTATATTTCCAGCTTGGGCCAGCCTGCGTAGCACGCGTTTCACGAACTCGCGCGGAAACGCTTGCTATGCAGGCTAAGCTTGGGCTGACGACTGTACTGAGAACCTTTCCGAAGCCTTGTAAAGAAACAATGAATAATTAAATTATTGCCAGTATATTTGATGCGATGGAAGTACATTCAGTACGTTTGGTTGTAACCATGATATTAATTATTGTTCCAAACCCTAATGCATGACTTTTGTGATTTAAAATAAAGAAAACAAGGGGAAAATGAGTCGAAGGCTTCTGGCCAGAATATTATTGGTCACTGTATTCTTGGGTTGCACGTGGCGTCACCAAAAATCAAACTAAGAAACTATCGATTCTTCTGAGTTTCTACTTTCACGAGGTATTATAGTACCTAAACACCTTTACATAAACAAATTTTTGGTTCGAAAGGGTTCTTCGTTTTGCGAGAGAGGACGCTTGAACTTCCAGGCTTTTGAGTGACGCGGCATTTAGCTGGCTGCCGGGAAAGCTCTTATGTGGGTTAAAAACATTACCGATTTTGGGAGATTTTGCAATCTAAACATTCCTTGTCTCAGAACAAATATTACTGTAATCTTTATGAGTTCCTCAAGCGAAGAATTCACGCATTAGTAGGAAAACTCGAAAACAGATGTTTCTGTTGGTATCCGGCGGCCATATTGGTGTTCGTGAAAAGGGACACCAACAAGGCGTTTCCATACAAAGCTTTATAAATTTAGGTAAACCGTTTTTCCCAATATCTCGCATTTGAAATATTTCACAGACCTGATTCTTGGCAAGGGTTTTTGTATATTTATCTTTTTTCATTTCCCAGATTCTAGTCCTTCTGTATTGAATGGTTTGCATTTTTATTTTTCATTGCGTGACAGTGCAAGCCAAGAATTGTTGCATAGTAGAACTTCGATATTGCTGGTTTGAGTGTCACGCCATTCAAAATAAATCAAAATCAAAATCAAAACCATTCGATAGATAAAGTCCAGAATCTGGGAAATGAAACGAGTAAATATACAAAGACCCTCGCCAAGATTTGGGTCGAAGGAATGATTCGTATACGAGATATCCGAGGAAATGTTTTACCCAAATTTATAGAGCTTTGTATGGAGACGTCATGCTGGAGCTCATCCGGATGAACTCCAACATGGCGGACGGAAACCAACAGAAACATCTGTTACCGAGTTTTGCTACAAAGGCGTGAATTTACTCCAAGAGGAACTCATAAACATTAGAGTAATACTTTTTCTAATACTTGAACTGTTTAGATAGCAAAATTCCTCGAAAAAAGTCACTGACAGCTATTTCGGCCGTCATGTAAATGCTGCGTCACGCAAAAGCTTAGAAATTCAAGCGTACTCTATTACAAAGCAAAGAATCCTTTTGAAGCGAAAATTTGTTTGAAAATTAGTTGTCAGTTGCTCTAATACACCATGAAAGTAAAATTTCAGTAGGATGGATAGTTTTGTAGCTTGAATTTTAGTGACGTCATGTGAAAACCAACAATAACGAAGGGCCAAAGGATAGACAAAATATGTTCGCTTAGACGAGGTTTTGTTATATCGAGGTTCTTTTAATTCATATATTTTACTATTACTGGAGTAAGAGCAACCGTTCGTTATACTGAAGACTTCGTTGCATCGAGGTTCGTTATGTCGAGGTTCCACTTTAAATAGGTAGATGGCACCATCACAGCAGAGGTGGGCGAGGTATAGTTAGGACGTATATAACTGGGGGTCTTACGGTATATATTTCACACCTCTTTGCTAACAAGGTGAAAAACTATGAACCTCAACTTGCCTCCCCAACAGGTGGAGCTCCAAGCAGAGAAAATGGCAGGGCAAGACTTTCCAGAATTTAAAGCCATATCATATAAAACTCAAGTTGTAGCTGGAACAAATTACTTCATAAAGGTTAGTCAAAAAAGTTCCACACCTACCCCTTCCCTAAGCCAACATTAACACTTACTTCTCACTTAGAACAAAATGTTGGCTCAGGGGAGGGGTAGGTGGGCAGTTTCCCAGAAACGAATTATGATCTCAATGTACGCCGGATCTGCAGTCAGTCCCACATTGTACTTATTATGACATCCACGAAGGAGTGGTGAGTGGGGGTAGGGAAATGGAAAGCATTGTGTTTGCCAATTATTATTCAATTACATAATAATTCCTGTTAGTATAGGTAATAGCATGATTTGAAGTGTATTTGCCATAAATACCACTGGTGATATTTCGAAATTGTTATACGTAATTTTACAAGCCATTAGGCGAGTGAAAAATGAGACAAGTTTGAAATATCACGAGTGGTATTTATGCCAAATATCACGTTCAAATCAAGCCATTATTGGTTTATACTCTACCCGCAAAAGGTTTGTAATTTTTGCATGTGGTTATTTCAAATTATCATATGCCGAAATACCACTGCTCTAAGCAATCAAAAGCAGAAATTTCTCCTGTATTGGTATAATAAAGTTATGTCAAGCGTTGTCTGTTTCCGTAATCACTAAATATTCTCATAACACACAGCATTCCAGTCAAACTGCCGATGCGGTATTACTTTCATAATTTTTGAATAAAAAAGGATGAATAGTTTAAAAATGAGGTTTTGTTAAGACATTGTCGCCCTAACTCAACAACAGCCCCACACTTCGCCGTCAACGTAACGCTTTCGGCCGTGAGCAATGGATGCAGGGCCACTGTGGAACTTAATTTTCACCCGATGTAAGGGAATCCAGATTACGGAATCCGAAAACTTTTTGCTCATGGAATCCGGAACACAGCTCAAGGAATCCGGAATCCGACTAACCTTCGGAATCCGGAATCCATGTTCCACTGGAAAAGTCAGGAATCTAGTACCTGGAATCCGGAATCCACGGCGCGGAATCCAGAATCCAAGACTGTCTTGGATTCCCTTACATGGGGTGGAAAATTCTTCAGAGAAGGGTACAGCTTAGTTAAAGGGGCTCTGTCACTAAATTCAGCGAAAGATAAGGACCTCTCGCTGGTCTCGCACAGAAGGCCGTACGCAAGTGCTAATGAGCCACACTCACATTCCATTTCCGTTTTTTTCTGGAATCGGTGTTAAGTATTACCCATCATCCTCGCTTTCATGCTGTCTTATATAATTATCTGTTAGAACGATTGTGTGTGATCACAAGCTCCTGAGCTCAACTAAAGGTTTTGATATCTTAAACAGAAACTCAAGAGTAATATTGGATCAAAATTCCACATTCAATGAAAAGAAATAACATTAATTTTATTAGATCTTTTATTAGTGTCCCCTGGATTTCGCTATCAAGTTGATTTTTTTTGTATCGACATTTCAACATTTTGAATACTGAAAGTTCATAATTGACTCATACATTACATATTGGATCTACAGTGCAATCTCGATTTCTCGAACTCTAGGTGTTTCGAGACCCTGGATAATTCGAACTAAACCTAACTTTCTTTACGAGCCACACAGTGTAATTTTACCCCCGATTTTTCAAACCTCCCTATCATTCGAGCCAATTTGATTTGCCAATGTGGTCCGATAAATCGAGGTTCCACTGTATACCTTACTCGAGGGTGAGTCCTTTAAATTGTTAAAATATTTTACCCACAGGTTTATGTTGGCGGTTCTTCCTACGTTCATTTGCGTGTTTTCCAGTCTCTACCATTTGATGGATTACCTCCTAAATTATCTGCTATTAAGACAGGAATGACCAAGGACGATCCCATCAACTATTTTGACTAAAGTCCACACAAGTTCTACATCAAGATAAAATTCAACCTCGCACCTAGCTTTTTTAACTCGCTAACTACGTCATTAATGACGTAGTTGACGAAAAACCTCGTTCCCGGAGTCCTTCTTTTTGTCTTCTGTGTACGACTCAAGCCTGACGTAAATGAAAAAGAGAGATCCTGGGAACAAGGCTAGCTCACAAAAACGAGGTTGGACAAAAAATAACAGTGACTAGTGATGTAAGCATTTTGCAATAATGTTAAAGTAAAAAGTAAGAAACTATTTTTTTGCTTTTGTTTGATCGTTTGCAAAGACTTCCTAGAACTTAAATTAACTGACTGAAGGGATAGATTAAACACGTTGTGTCTACTTGATGGTTGTAAGTAAAGCTTTGCAATGCCTGGAAAATGTATCACCTTCAAGCCACAGCAAAGTGTATTTTCACTGTACATGCATACAAGATCGCCACGGTAAAAATTTCGAGGTTACATTCCACACATTTTGTCGAAATTACGGTGCACGCGTTTACTCAGAATGTCTCCTGACTGGATTAAGTTTGATACACAGCTGATCATATCTGTTCAGTTGCTAATAAGAAAAAGGAAAATAGAAAAAAACTCTTGCGTTTTTAAGAAAAAAAAGGGAACAACCAACCAAACGAGTCTGATAGGATATGAAACAATAATTTTCAAGTTTTTACTGTGTCAAGACCATGGGCAAAGCGTTTTAACTATATCAACATCAAGGACATTTCTTACCACAAAAAGAGGCAGCATTCACCAACTCCGGCAGTATGACTATTCCTTCGAATTCTTAGCAAACTCGATGAAAGAACTATGCCAGTTAGCCTTTCGGCTTTAGAAATCAGCTTTATGGGGATTGAACAAGAAGAATTAGCTATTATTCCTTTCTTTTACAGACCTTGTAACGTTCAGTGTACAGTGCAGGGGATGCGGAGTATGTTTATTATGTATACATTTTGCGACTTACACACCCACAGCATGTTGCTGTTTCAGGAGACACTAGGAAATGGATTCATCCATCATGCAGTCGGTCGGTATTTTCATATGTTCATTTAGTACTAAAACAGTGGATAGTGTTTTTCGCGCGCTCTGATTGGCTACTCAATCAGTGAATATCCTGCACTATTCACTGATTCACCTCCAGTTCCTCCGAGCGAGCGACGCCAAGCTCGCGTAAGTTTCGAGCAAAATGCCTTCCCGGTTTGCTGCCGTAACAAACAAAGAAAGGTGACGACGAAGAAGGTGACGAAATTCGGGGTGGAAGTTTTAACAGGTAAAGCTGTGTCTTTTTTCTGACTTAAATTTATCGATAAAACCGGCGAAAAAGTTTTTTGTTTACAAATGCAAATTCAGCTTAAGTCTTGCGTTACTTTATTTAGTTGACTTGTTCATAAATAAGCTTAAAACTAAATTTAATAACCTTTTTTACAGAATGATTTTAAACAGAAAAAGAGTTCATAACTCCTTTTGAGGAAATTTCCCCGCAAGAGGTAAACAAATGCCTTCAAAGGTTTTATTTGTCGGCAAGAAAAAGCGACGACCGCGGCCGTTCGGTCATTGCGCGCCAAATTGTAATCGTTGCAGGCAACAGTAAATGAGTTAAAAATCATCATTTTTGTGCTCAATTATCTCACTGTTTTAGTACATATATAAGAGAATATATAACAATTATTCACCTCAGTGTCGGTGGCTAGTGGTTTCATATGGAGAATTCTAACAACGCCCTTACCAGGCAGTTCATTGAAATTCTTGAAACCTTTGATCTCAAACAGCATGTCTTTTCTGCTACTCATGCGAGTGGCCACACCCTAGATCTGCTAATAGCAAGATTAAATGAGGAACTTGTAAGAAATGTTAAGATCCTTGACCCGATGATCTCTGATCATCTTAAAGTATTCTGTATCTTATCTCTCAAGAAACCTCAGTTCAGGAAGAAAGTTATCAGCACTCGAAAATTGCGCTCCTTGGATATTGACTCCTTTCGCGAGGATGTTCGTAATTCTTCTTTAGTTGAAGAAGAACCCATTGACTTGGATAGTGCAGTTGCTCAATATGATAATGGTCTTCGATTGCTGTTGGATCAATACGCTCCCGCTAAAAAGCGTTTGGTGACAATAAGACCTTTTGCACCATGGTATTCGCCAATAGTTGCTACTAAAAAACAGAAAAGACGTCGCTTAGAGAGAAAATGGCGGAAGACACGCCTACAGAGTGATAGGGAAGAGTACCAGTATCAGTGTTGTGTTGTCAACGAGTTGATTAGTTCACTGAAATCTACTTATTATACATCATTAATCAATGAGCATTCCTCAGATCAAAGAGTGCTGTTTAGAACTGTAAACAAGCTTATGCAGAAATCTCATGAGACGCGATATCCACCTTCTCTTAGCAATGCTTTACTTGCTGATTCATTTGCTGACTATTTCACTGCCAAAGAGATCTATTGCTAGCGGATGATAATGAATTGCTTACCAACGCTGCTGAATTAAATAACTTTCATGATGTCAGTCAAGAAGACGTCAAGGAATTTGCTTATAAGCCTTTAAGCAAGCCCTGTTGTCTTGATTCTCTGCCAGCATCACTACTTAAAGATTGCTTCCCTGTACTCCTACCTACTATTACCACGATGGTTAATTTGTCATTGACAACTGGTTTTATGCCTGATGCCCTAAAGATTGCTTCTCTTTAACCTACTTTAAATAAACCAACTGCTGACTTCAAGCAGTTCACAAACTTTCGGCCAATCTCAAATTTAAAGTTTATTTCTAAGCTGGTTGAAAAGTCTGTTGCAGTTCAACTGACGAAACATGTTATGACCAACCATCTTGACGAGACGTTTCAGTCAGCATACAAAGAATTTCACTCAACTGAAACAGCACTACTTAGAGTTCATAATGACATCTTGTGTTCTTTGGATCAAAACAAGTCGGTCATATTACTTTTATTAGACCTTTCAGCAGCATTTGACACGGTGGATCATGCAATACTAATATCTCGACTCTCGAACCGTTTTGGGGTGAAGGGAACTGCATTGGCCTGGTTTAAGTCCTACTTAACCTCCCGCCAACAGTTTGTTGATGTAGAAGAAGGCATGTCATCAAGGTGACCGTTGTTGCGTGGGGTGCCTCAGGGGTCTATACTGGGCCTACTGATGTACATTGTCTATACTGCGCCGATTGCTGATATCATCAAAAAACATGACTTACTATACCATCTGTACGCTGATGACACGCAACTATTTATTTACTTCAATACCGATTGCTGTGCTGATCTTGGTGAGGCAAAGTTGCGTGTTGAGCGTTGTGTTGAAGAAATTGACGTTTGGATGTGCAAAAACCTATTGAAACTTAATCAACACAAAACTGAACTTGTCGTCATTAGCTCCAAATTTCCAAATATACCAAATCTTGAATATGTTCGGGTTGGTGATGAGTTCATTGCCCCTAATTTGTCTTTACGTAACCTAGAAGTCATCATGGACAATTGCTTTGGCATGGAACAACATGTAAAAAAGATATGTATTGAGGCAAATTATCATCTCAGGAATATATCAAAGATCCGCAAATATCTCACCCAGGACTCCGCTCAAATTCTCATCCATGCTTTTATTAGTTCTAAGCTTGACTACTGTAACTCACTTCTATATGGTATTCCCAAATACTTAGTTTGTAGATTACAGCGTGTTCAGAATACGGCAGCACGCATTGTCACCTTAACAAGGAAGTACGATTCGATTACCCCGATAATGTTCAAGCTACACTGGCTCACCGTACATTCACGTATTATTTTTAAGCTCCTGTTATTAGTCTATAAAGTACTCAATGGCAAAGCACCCTCTTACATTTCTAGTCTCCTGAACCACCGTAAGTGCTCTCGGTCTTTACGCCCAGTGCGCAAGAACTGCTCACTGTGCCACTGGCTAAACCATGTAAAGACTTATGGAGATCGGGCGTTCAGCATTGCTGAGTTAAGACAATGGAATAACTTGCCTCTTAGCATTCGTATATATCCATCAATCGCTATTTTTAAAAGACATTTGAAGACTTATCTTTTTAAAGAAGCCTATGGTTTTTAACTTTTATTTTTTATACACGTTGTTTTTTTTATTTCATTCATTATCTGTAATTTTATCTTAGTATTTTTAGATCTTAGATTTTTAACTTTCATTTTTTGTATAATGTATATATATTTTTTAAGCTTTGTAACTAATTTATCTCGGTATTTTATTATATTTTTTAGCTTTTAGGTTCTACGTTAACCTGATCATTGTAAAGCGCTATGAAAGAGTAGATGAATAGCGCTATATAAATTATTATTATTATTATTATTATTATTACTATCTGACTGAGCTCCGCCTGCCACACAGGCAGTCGGTCAGCATTAGATCCCATCGGCTGTAGCCCCTTTCTCTCCTTATGAAATTTACTCAAGGTAGAACCGTTTTCTGCTTTTATATCACACTTAGATGATATTTCAATCTGGAAATGTTCATGAAAGTGCAAGTCTCTTCAATTTGAAAGAAAAAGAAGAATTGATACGAAAGACAGTAGGATTCGCACCCACGACCCAGATGGTCCATTATACTACGCTAAACACCAGACCACAGAGGATTTGCTGGATAGGAGTGAAGCAATTTAAGCACATATATCATCAACCCCAACCCCAAAAAAGAACCTAACCAGTTTCTTAACAGTGCTTAACCCTAATCAGTAAAGGAAGTGCTTAACCTTTATCAGTAGAGGCAGTGCTTAACCGTAATCTGTAAAGGCAGTGCTTAACCGTAATCTGTAAAAGGCAGTGCTTAACCTTAATTAGTAACGCAGAAAACTACGTTGTGTAAAATTCATGAGGTGTCCGAAGGGGCTACGGTCGGTAGGATCTAATAATAGTAACCCAGGCAATCACGCAATACGCTATTTCCTAGTTCCAAAAACTCGCACTCTGAAAACGGGTCAAAGTACAAAATCTTTCTCGTGAAAATTAGTTTTATTTGCATGAGAATGAAAAAAATCATTTTTGTATCAAAAAGCTTCGCACTTAGCCTCGCTTTGAAACCGGAAGCTTGGTGCAACTCGGAAGTGGCATATTGTCATGATAACGCTAAAAACAGCTCGGGACGGCGATCGGCGAACATGACAGATGACTAAGGCAACATTTCACTTGAACTTCGCTTGAACATTTCGGTTCAAATCTGTATTATGGAGTTAATTGTAGCGTCGGGGACCCAAAGCTGACTTAAAGGATCGAAGGTCTGGGAACGAGAATGCGATGATTAGAGGGTGGTCTGCCTGTGGTGTTTCTCTGCGGTTTTGCCTTCACAAGTGTTTTCCGTTTCTCTGTCAGTATGACCGAGAGAGTCTGAGATGAGAGGGAAGGGGGTTGGAACGAGACTCTTTACGCTCAAGTTCGTCAGAGAGGCTACGAGGAAGTACAAAGCGAAAGTGAATGGAGACACGGTATTTTCAGCAAACGTGAGTATGATTTTAGATCCTTTTGCTTCAGTGATTACGATATTACTAGTCAGAGGCTGCATTTGTTTGCACGCTCTAGTTTTAAAACGTTTGTTCCCCTCTAGTTATCTTTCTTATGATTTTGCTCTCAACAACTTAGTCGAACCCTGTCTCTAAAACGTCATCAAAAATACGTTGGCCGAAAAGGAGAATGTTTTGAAACTCAGAGTTCTGAGACATTTAGAGCCGGCAGCCGGCTAAAAACCAGCTATTTAGAGGTTTGAGCGGTCTACTTTTGGGGGAAAAAGGGTAAAGTGAGAGAGTGAAAGCCTGAAATTGCCTACAGTACTCAGTTACCCAACCGCAAGCTAATCCACCATTCGGTAATCTAACTTAATCGAAATCACCCCCAAATTTTGCCAATCGAACACAATCGAACGGTCGGAAATCGTTCACCTCAACAATCGAACATTAAACCAGTTTCACCTTGTTTTGACTGAACAAGGCGGTTGCGTTCAGGTAAGTTATGTATTGACTTCAATTTCATCAAGAGTACGCAAAAATGTTACAGACAGAGCAGAGAAGCCCATCAGCTATTTTCTTCCTACGGACAATATAAACCTTGATGACCTTTTTTGTTTCGACGTTAAGGAAAAAATCTTGCTATTGGCCTAATTTTTAGTTCTTTTACATTTAATGAGGCATTGTAACGCCATAAGTGTAGCTTGTATTGCTTCAATTGTGCAACAGCTTTAATTTTACAAACGCCGGTTGTTTAATTTGCAGGTTTAATAGACATTGAGAACACTAGTAGTGTTTATACCAGAGCTTAAACTAGCAGTTTCCAATGGAAAGCGAACTGCTGCGAGCAAAGTATGGCATTTCAATTAATTTGAATCAGTTGCATTTTATTTCGATTTTTGATATTCGACATGAGCAGTGTGAAATAACTGTGCATGTAACACAACACGACACGAAGGTGATCGATAAAAACTGAAATTTGAACCAAAATAAGTGTTTATATACCCTGCAAGCAGTGGTTTCTCCAGGCCAGGTTAATAGCACTACACAGTGCATGTAGCGTTCTAAACTTTGACTGAGTAAATCTCGCTTTTGCCGCTCTAAGTCTTACATCTAGAGGTCATGAAGCAGGTTTGTTACATGCATACTGAGTATACTGAGTAATCATTTCCTGTGGTTTATGCTTCTGTGGCCATGGGTGTTCCTGATAGGATTTGATTTCAGATGCAGTTGTAAAGTGTTTAAATCCTCTGTTTGTTGCTAAATAAAGATTTTAGTTTCTTTGACTGGCTTTCTCCAAAATGCCTGCCTGGTGCGAAGTCCACGCCGCTTTTGTAGTTTCCTCAGACACTGTTTACAAATATGATGTGATGCGTCATGCACAGTAAGTTGTAAAGAAATAATTTCCTCGCACACGTTAAATTTTCCGCGGCCTCGCGCAAGATTTCGAACGGTCTGCACACAATGGCACATGTTTTGATTTGTTTTGGCTGGAAAACCCCGATTACATAAATCACCGCATGCATTATCAGACAGCAATTGTAAGCGTAAGCAAATGCGCGTTAAGTCAAATAATGCGCACTGTGTGTCAGCCTATCACACCATGTTCCCAAGATCTTGGGAACCCAGCGAGACGCTGGAACAGGCGACGGCGTTACGTTACTTTTCCGCGTGCAACAAAGGAAATAGGAGACGTCTGCATGCAGGCAAGCGCTATGGACGAATAAATTAACTTTAAACATGTAAATCCTGTTTGAAAGCAAGTTCAGGCTCTCGCGCATTTGCTTACGCTTACAATTGCTGCCTTCACGCGAGCCCTGCTGTGGATATTCAGTATTTTTTTGGATTATTTAGTCCTATCTACTTACTTTGTCAAATGTAGGAAAACCCAAATGGAGTTGAATTCCCAGGGACCATATCCAAGTTCAAGAGCGAAAAGAAGAATAAATTTCGTCGTTGGTTGTTTAGGTTATCCATAAAACGCAAAATTAGCCATCTTCACGTCGTAGTCGTGCAAAAATAGCAAAGAAATGCAAAAATAAAAGCGTGCCGGATGCAAGTGCAAAGTTGTTGTTTTGCTTATTAAACCTATTGTTTTGTTGAAGTTTTCGTTGCCGTCTTGTCGTTGGATATTCGTAGTCATCACGTGGACGCGCATGCTCGATGGAAAAGCAAACTGTTGCTCGCAGTGGTTTCTTTCCCATCGAAGCGTAGTGTCCGGCCTGGAGAAACCACTGCTCGGAGGGTAGCGTTGATATGAAGCGTCATTGTATAAAAGTCCGTGAGAATAAATCAGAATATTACTAGAAAATATACGCATCCAGGTGCACAAAATAGATCTGTTCCTCAAAATATCTGTTTTTCAGTCAAATTTTGCTGGCTGGGAGTTGTGGAAGAAATAACATGTCCTTGGAAGGAACGTTTTGAGCTGCTATGTGTTATGTGTCAGAAACAAATCCTATGCCTAATTTCCGAGCCATAAAAATGTCCAGAAAGCATTAAGTGATATAACACGAAAAATAGAAACATTAGCAGGGCTGTCAACCCTTTAAGTCTTCAAATATTGAGAATTGGTAGATGACGTCATAATGCACAGCACATGACGTCATTTCTCCAAAAACACACGAAAAAGATGTTGTTGGAATCGGTAACATTTGACCTGATTGGTTAACTTGCCACCAATCACGTTATTGCTTATATTTTAATGGCATACCGGAGTTTATAAGGAAACGTTCAATGTTAATAAAATAGCTCAAACAACGCAAATATTTGAAATTTCATTGTCAGAGAGAGTCGAGTCTACAAGAAATGGCAAAGTTTGGCGATTCTCCGGGAGATTTCAGACTCTAATCTGGAGACCGGGAGATGCGGTTCAAAATCTGGAGTCTCCCGAATTCTCCGGGAGAGTTGGCAGCACCGCATTAGATTTGAATACCCAAAAAATCCATAATTAGATCATGCTATATCGTAAATGCTCCTGGTTTTTGGCTAGTTATAAAAGGAATAACACACAAACTGCGGTTTCAAACATCAGAAATGACAAACGCATTGTATGACTGACTTTTATAACATGGAACTTTACGTTGCGTATGCTTCAACATACATCTTCAGAAGTGACCGTTAACATGAGTAGTGACTAAATTTAAGTAAAAAAAAAAACAAAGTAAAATAAGTAACTAATTAACGTGAAGGAAAAAACAAATAAATGTAACAGATAAGAAAATTTGCATGAAATTATGCAAACTAGTATAAATAAAGCTTTTCGCTGCTTATATTTTCATATTTTCATAGTAGGGATTTAAAACCAGCCCTAAATGAAAATATAAGCAGCGAAAAGCTTATACTAGTTTGCATAATTTCATGCTAATTTTCTAATCTGTCACATTTATTTGTTTTTTCCCTTACCCCCCTGGGGTGGGGGCAAGCTTGTAGTTCTGTATTATACCTATGTGGCGGGAAGCTTGTAGTTTTTGTTGCCTGTGCAAACAAAAAAAAGGAAGGAAAAAAACAGTAGTTTTACAGTTTTCTCAGTCATAGAGCTTTTTTAGGTTCTATTCTGCAGTACGCGCATCGATCACTAAAAACTTGAAATTTGCTCAAAATCTCTGAGCGTATCCACCCAGGGATTCGCAATTGACCGGCTCTGCCAGGTCAAGCGTACCCCCAAGATTCCATTACAAACCATTATTCGAAAGTTGAATCCGTTAATCCTTGCCGCAATCAGTATCAAATTCAAATCCGCCTTCCTGCTAATTTGCATAGTTTCACTTTTTCGCTCGCCACGCGTGGCAATGAGGAAATTGATATTAAAGAAAG